>OY856410.1:767118005-767275505 GCA_963693085.1 Alisma plantago-aquatica
CAATGCCAGTAACAGGTGATTTAGAACCATCAGCTAAAGTAACATGAGGTATAAAAGAAGTCTTGTGCAGTTTAGAGAATAAATCAGGATTGCCAGATATATGAGAAGTCGCACCAGAGTCAATCACCCAGGAGTTTTTACCAGTCGTAGTCAGAAGTGCGGCACTACCAACATTTGAATCCTCAGTAGAAGACGCCAGACGAGCTTGTAGCAGTTTTTCAAATTCCGAGCGGATCCAGTCAGCTATCGGCGGAGCAGGATCAGTCTGATCAGAAGTCACTTTATTGGCCCAGTCAGGTTTTCCATATTTGATCCAGCAACGATCTTCAGTATGGTTGGTGCGCTTGCAGTGAGTGCAGTAGCGGGACTCAACAGGATCAGTTCCAGAGCCACGACCAGGAGCAGAACAACGTCCTCCGCGGCCACGACCTCTGCCACGACCTCGACCACGAAAGGAATCACCAGAGCGGACAGCGAGAGCTGCACCATCAGAAGAGTCAGGCACGGGCTGGGACACAGAAGGTAGACGCTGGACCCTTTTGAGTACATCGCGGAGAGTGGGTAAAGGGTCGCTGGAGAGAATCTGGTCCACAACACCAGTAAAGGAAGCAGGTAGGCCCGCGAGGAACTGAACTAACATAAGTTCGTTCCGCTGTCGATTAAGTTCATCAATGTCAGTAGAAAGGGGATGATACACCTGGAACTCATCCCAGAGGGCACAACAGGAGTTGTAGTAATCCTCGACCGAATCAGTAGTAGAATACTCCAGTTTGGCAAGTTGTTTGAAGATCTCAAAGACCTTCTTAGGATTCTGTTGGTGCGAGTAAACATGGGAGAGTTGCTCCCACATTTCTTTGGCAGTATGAAGACGGAGAAGGGACTGGTTGATCTTTGCTTCAGCGCTGTTGACCATCCATGTCATGACCCCATAGTCCTCCTTGGACCAGAGATCATAGGCTTGTTTCGTCTTCTCGTCAGCATCATGAGCAGGAAGAAACGGACCCTTTGTAGTCAGATGAGAGTAGCGACCTTGAGATTTAACATACAACTCAAAGGAGGCAGCCCATAGGTGATAGTTGGAACCAAGGAATTAAATGTCGATACCGACGCCTTATCGACGGCGTGGAAATAGATATTTATAGGCATACCGACGAAAATATCGACAGATGCAATCCTGGACTTATCGACGCCTAAATGAACGAATTAAATCATGAAATTTTACAGACGTGGTCTCAACACCTAGATGCAACGTTTTATGCAATAAAATTCTATATTGGGTATGTTGGGGGGGGGTCAATCATGTGGGAGGTAAGGAATCAATCCTGTTTTTTTGAGATTTCGATGAAGGATTTCGATGACAAAATATAAGAATTAAGATCTGAAATTTTAGTAGCACAATCCATAAACACATGTTTACACACTTATGCAATAATATTCAACTTACAACAAACATATAACAACATAGTAAATTACTAAGTACTAACTCACATCAGTTGTATGTTGAGTGGCGCGCCGGCTGCTAATAAGGATATTGTTGTTCTACATATTGCTCCCATGTCATCAAAGCTCTATACAATTTGTTGTATGTGACAACATGCTCCTCATATACTTCAGGATTCACATACTGCATCATCCCAATCTTTGGAAAATGTTCTTGTAAATCTTTGAGATATTGAGCCTTGTTTGCTAAATTCCTGGGAGGCTGAGAAGAAGCGGGAGGAGGTGCGGGTGCCCTTGCTTGAGGAGCTGGAGGTTGAGGAAAAGGAGGTTGTAATGGAACTCCGGCAATAGGATAAATTGTAGTATGCCCACCACTCCATGTTTGCCCGAAATCACCAGAGTATGCTTCGATGTTCACCCGAAAGCATCCATAAGGGCTACGGACAGAGTATGCTTCATGATATCCCATACCAGGTCCAAGTTCTAATTGTAACCTTGGTTGTGGGCCTTGTGGTTCAACTTGATATCCAGAATACCCATGTTGAGAAGTCTGAGATGGGTATGGAAGTGTCTGCCCAAATAACATATCTCCAAATGAATGTTCTTGAGATTGAGATTGAGAGTCAGATATACTCAATGCATCCATTGATTCAGCAACATCAGAATGATAATCACTTGGACTCCGGTATTGTGGTTGTGGTTGTGGTTGTGGATTAGATGGGTAGGAGTAGGGGTAGGGGCTTGGAGTTGTGGGTATTGCGGCATTTGGTGGAGGTGCACCGCTGTAATCTTTCCCAGTTCGAGTTTTTCTTCTTTGAAATTTTTTTTCAAGCATGGGATATTCTTGTTGTTGTGGAGGTGCACCCCTAGTAACATAAGGCCGATCATCATGTTGAGGATCCACAGCTGGAGGATATTCTGGAGAGCGTTGACTTTGATTACCACCATCATTATCATTGTCACTATCATCAGACTTAGATTTAGAACCAGCTGAAGAAGAAGAATTTGAGCTACCTAACTGCTCTTGTACTCTTCTATCTATTTCCATATCAACATTTACATGTGCAGCTTCAGGCTCAAGTCTTTCAGGCGGATTATCAAGAATAATATCATCACCGTTGTTTGGCTCAAATTGATCTTCTATGTATGGATCTGGACGCCCATCTAAATTATCAAGAACAGGACGACCTATCTCATTCATCCATTCCTCTAAAGGATTTTCTGAATCTTCCTCCAGCCCTCTACGTCTGTCAGTGCTGAAAGTGTATGCGGTGTCAATGGGATCGTGGACAACAAAAAAATCCACTTCCCTATAGTTGGCATCTCGTATTGCTCTAGCCCTCAACCGCATGTTGTAGTGAACGTAGACAAGGTCCACACCAACCTGCTTCATGTATGTCTTCATTAGTTTCTTTATGAACCTGTGGTTCCTGACCTCACCTGAAGCATCAACAGAGTCCAGAAAAATTGTGGATCCACGACAATGTGCAAGAAAGTTGATAATTTGTCTTCTGTTGCCACTAGTCCACCCGTCACACATAAATGTGACACCATATTCAGCCCACATATTTTTTTTGCCTGAAATCCAGACTTGTAGATCCTTCTTCTCTAGGGGAAGATACTTGTTCATTAATTCATATGAAGTGGGGGCCTTGACGCCCCTCCCAGAATCCCCTATCACATCTACCATATGTTGCAGATACGGTTCAGTTGCAACATGTGCAGGTATACCATGAGCAAAGAAGAACTTACCCACTGCCTTGCCGGCCTTATCTTTTGCACTAGTGAACATTGCTTTAATGCCCTTTTGCCTAGCTTCAGGCCTCCTAACCCCTGGCTCATCAACATGCCTCAATCTCGTACTAGCAGAACGGAAAAGTGTATCAATGCCGCCTTTCTTCCTTTTTCCATGACCAACTCTGTCTTCATCGTCATCTACGTCAACAACAGGAATACGTGCAGTACCACTGCCTCCACCTGCACCAGATGGCCCATACCTCCTTGTAATTTGAGATGCCTCCTCTCTTTCCCACTCATCTCTGCGGGAATCTCTGAGGGCACGCCTATACGCACGACGTGAATAAGTTGTGTCACAATCAGGAGGATATGCAATGTCATCATCTGATTCTGCAGAAGAACATGTGCCCCTAACATTGAATAATGTATCTGTGTAACCCCTGTCAGCCTCCTTCATCTTTTGTTGTTTGTGTTTCTTTGCACCCATAATATTTCTAAAATCATCCCTAACACTTTGGGGACACCTTGTGCACATTGCCACATTTTTGTCACCGCCAGTAATGTGACGTTTGAATCTAGTAATCCCCCCTCCACCAATCGTCTTGTTGCAGTAATTGCAAACTATCTTTGCCCTATTGCCTTCAAAAGGCGTGCAGTGATTCCATGCAAAATCCATCACATTCTTAGCTCCACCAACATTACCGGCCCCAGAACCCTCACCATCGCTTGAAGACATCTTCTCAAAAGTCAAAAGTGGACACTGTCACACTGTAAAAAGACAAAGACAAATAAAAATTAGGTGTATGAAATCTATAACCCATTAAGTTGCAAGAAATTAATCTATTTTATGTATTATAGAATCAAACACAACACTTTTAGGTGTATAAATGTTAAATGTATTTATAGAATCAAACACAATATTTTTTAAGATTTTTATTAACAAGAAAAAAGGCTTAAATAAAAAATTAAAGTCTGAAATTAATTTAAAAATTATAAAATCTGATAATTATCTAGTATTAAGTCAAGTGATGTATTACAACTTTACTCATTCCATCTTACATAACACTAACGCATATATTTCTGTAGAAAAAACAAAAAAAATGATTTTTTTTTATTTTCAGCATTTTAAATAAATAAAAAAACGAAAAATATAAATGTTTTTACTATATTTTTGTTTGTATTTGTTCACATTGCTATTTGGTACAACTTCTTCTACTAAACCTAAGTTAGATACCTACTATTTCTAGTACTTATTGAATTATTACGAATTTAATATTAATTAGTGAAATTATATGATAATACTAATTAAAAGTAGTAGATCTAGTTATACATTAGTAGATCTACATATAATATTCATAGATCTAATGTTAAATAGCATTAATCCTAAGTTTTTTGAAGTAGATCTAAAATTTGGGTGTATTTAGAGATTTTTGGAGAGATTTTATGGTGAAAATAGATGGAAATAGATAGGAGATGGGTTAGAAATGATGAAGAATGCAAGAAATCAAGAAAACAAACCTTGATTACAGCTGATTTGAGCTCCAACGAAGAAAATCACCCCAAATGTATTTGTTCTTTCACTCCAACAGCAGCAGCAGCAACACGCTCGCAAATACTGGCATACCGGGGCGGTATACCGCCCATATCGCCCATAAGTGGGACATTTTACATTGAACCCCCTCCTTACCGCCGAAAACCGGTCGGTTTTACCGGTAAACCCACCTGTTTACCGAAATTTGCGGGAGCAGCGATAGAAATGCTTAAACCGATGCCAGGTTGGGTCGATATCGGTATACCGAGCGGTATACCGACGATATCGTCGGTATCTTCTTCCTTGGTTGGAACTATCCAGCTTCACCGTAGTAACACAGAGAGTGCGAGAAAGATCTGAAGTCGCCATCGGACCAAGTAGAAACAAGCAGGAGCACGGGCGCAGATAACAACAGGCGTCAGCAGAGGGCAGCAGTAGAAGTCCAACACATGGACTAGCAGTAGTAGTAGGTAGGAGATCCAATCATGGACCTCAGAAGACCCTCACGGGGCAGAAAGGAAGAGCAGGACCTACACCAACATGGAGGAAAGATCACTCCACCATGAGGCGCAGGCAGGCAGAGGCGAAAAAAAGATTTACTCCTTCAACGTGCCAGAACTGGAAAAGACCGGGTTGTACGTAGCGTTGTCGGAAACGGAACGGAGGCCGGAAAAGGAGCCTTTAGCCGGACGAGATGGTGAGCAAAGGTGTAGAGAAGATGGGAAGAGGAGAAGGGAGGATAGGGTGGGTGCTCCGGGTGGCGGAAATAGGCGGTGGTGGGGCTATGGTGGCGGCGGCAGGTAGGTGGAGGCGGCGGGCAGCAGAGGGTGCTGCTGGAAAAGGAGGAAGAAGAGGGGGTTGCGGTGGAGAAGAGAGGAAGAGAAGGGGTGGGCGGTGAGGGAGAAAGGTAGGGATGGGTCTGTTGTGGTGGAGGCGGCACCAGGGAGGGTGCAAGGCGGCGGCGGCAGATCAAGGGTGGCGGCGGCGGCGGCAGATCAAGGGTGGCGGCGGCGGCGGCTGCTGTGCGGCGCAGCAGGGAGGAAAGGGGAAGGGTGGCGGCTAGGGTAGATGGGAGGGAAAGAAGGATTAGGGTTAGGGAGGATCGGGAGGCTCTGATACCATCTAGAAGTTGTGGCTAATTGTCTTATTATTGAGATGATTAAAAATAGAGTACAGGAATCTCTTTTATAAGACAAGAGAAAGACACATGGTTTAGATATAACCCATGTGGGATAAAACAAGACATAGGAATAACAAAGAAAAGAGAAAAATAGACTAAGTAAAAAAGCAGGAAAGTCTATATACTAATAATATATATACATATATACATATTTATATATATACATATATACATATGTACATATATACATATGTATATATATACATATATACATATGTATAGATATACATATGCATATATATACATATGTATAAATATATACACACACACACACGCACACACACACACTTCCCTCATAATTCCCGAATGCTAGTTTTTTAGCCTCGCCGAATATATATATATATATATATATATATATATATATATATATATATATATATATATATATATATATATATATATATATATATATATATATATATATATATATATATATATATATATATATATATATATATATATATATAGACACACACACACATTTCCCTCATAATTCCCGAATGCCAGTTTTTTAGCCTCGCCGAATAACATCTGAATTTCGAATTTGTGACTATGCCTACTGTTACAATATATTCCTGTTTTATATATTCTGTTAATTGTTGTGTTATTTCCATATTATATGTGGACCTCTCTGTAATTGTTTCAATGTTATATATATGAGGGTGCACACATTGTGCAACCCAACGCTTCCCAAACTGCTTTCAGTATCACATGGTATCAGAGCAGTAGATCTAGGCGGCCGTCACCCTCCCTTCCCTTCCCTCTCTCTCTCTCTCTCTCCGGGTGCCGCCCCCCCCCCCCCGCGCGGCACCGCAGCAGTCGGGCCGTCGCCGGCCAGCAGCAGGGCCGCCGCCGGCCCCGCAGCAGCAGCAGCAGGCCGGGCAGGCCAACCGCCGCCGCCGCCGGGCGGGCAGCAGGCGCGGGCCAGCCCCCAAGGGTCGGTCCTCTTCTCCGCCGCCGGGGCCTAATACGCTTCTGCGGCCCGTTGCCACCGGGTAGTTGGCTACGTGAAGGTCCGGTGGCTTGAACTGACGTAGACGTTTTTTTTCCGGTTCCGTGCCTGCCTGCCCGTGTAGACCTTTGTGTCACCGGGCTTTGATCTGCGCTTAGACGTAGATCGTATGTGAGAGGTCTTCTCCGTGTTTGTTGTGCCTGCTGTGCCTGTCTGACGGCGTAGACCGTCTCCTGCCTGATCGTGCCTGTTCCTGCTGTGCCTCCTGCTACCATGGCGTCTTCGCATGATGACTTCCGCCGTCAAGTTACTACTGTGAAGCTTGATGGGTGCAACTACCCACACTGGGTCTGCTCCATGACGATCTATGCTAGATCCCAGGGCAAGTACTCACACCTTATCCATGCGGGTCCAGACGCACCCGCCGAGGACGCTGATGCTAAAGATGTGAAGGCGTATGACGACTGGGTTCGTGATGACTCCACTGTGATGACCTGGATTCTCAACAGCAGCATTGAGAAGATCAGTGTCACACTTCTTCACCTGCCTACGGCGAAGCAGATGTGGGATCAGCTCGCCGGTACTTACTCACATAGTCAGAACCCCAAGAAGGTGTTTGACATCACCAAGCAGCTGGGACGTCTACAGTTCACGGGGACAGATATTTCTGACTACTTCTCTGACTTCACTGGATTATGGGATGAGCTGGAATCCTATCATCCTCTCTCCACGGACCTGGCTACTATGCAGCGTCAGCGCCAGGAGCTTCAGTTGGTTCAGTTTCTCTGTGGATTGCCCGAGTCATATGCTGGGGTTGTGGACCAGATCCTAGCTAGTGATCCTCTGCCGTCACTACAGAGTGCCTACAAACGCCTTCAGCGTTTGCCTTCGTCGTCTTCTTCTCTGACTCCTGATGTTTGAGACTCTTCGACCCTTGCCGTAGCTTCTGGTCGTGGTCGCGGTCGTGGCCGTGGTCGCTTTACTGAGAGTCGTCCTCCCCTGGGTGGAGGACGAGGACGGACTGCTCCGGGTCGTGGAGCCTCTTCTACTGCCCCTACTGCTGGTGCGCGTCCCCAGTCAGGACAGCGCCTTTGTACCTTCTGTGGCCGGTCCAACCATATTGAAGAAAAATGCTGGGAGAAATATGGTAAACCGGCGTGGGCTAATGCAGCTGCGGACTCCACTCCTACTACTTCAGAGGGGACGACTCAGTCTACTGACTCTGCCTCCTCGGGTGCGACTGCTGATTACATCCGTGCTGAGGTGGAGCGTCTTCTTCTTGAGCGCGCTGGTGCGTCGTCTCAAGCTTCGACTAGTGGAGCTCATGCCGCCACCTATTCTGGTTATGACACTGCCTTCCTGAGTTCTTCCTCTATGCCTGGTATTACAAAATGGGTCATAGACTCCGGTGCCTCTTCGCATATTTCTGGAAATAGATCATTGTTTCACAAATTATTTAAACCTGCTAGACCCTCTTCTGTCATGTTGGCCGATGGTTCCAAGTCTGCTGTGGTTGGAGTAGGGGATATTTCTTCTGACTTTCTGCTGAAATTTGCCTTATATGTGCCGCGATTTCCTTTGAATCTGTTGTCTGTTAGCAAGATATTGCGGGGCTTACATTGTAGTCTGACTTTTATTCCTGGTTCTTGTGTTTTTCAGGACCTTCGCACGAGGATGAAGATTGGTGGGGGGTATGAAGGTGCTGATGGACTCTTCTATCTGGATCAGTTGCCTAAAGCTGCTAAAGCATCTGTGACATCTGCATTATCTACATCTGTTTCTGCATTACAGTGGCACTACCGGCTGGGCCATCCCTCATCTGAGAAGCTTCGATATTTGGTGTCTGATCTTGGTGTTTGTCGTTTTCAGTGCGAGTCATGTCAACTTGGAAAACAAACTCGTGCTGTTTATCCTAGACGCAGTCAAATTAGCAGTAAAAATATATTTGATATAGTGCATTCTGATGTATGGGGGACCTTGTCATGTGCCTAGTTTATCTGGTCATAAGTATTTTATTCTGTTTATTGATGACTTCTCACGGACTACTTGGTTATTTATGATGAAAAGTAGGTCTGAAGTCTTGTCTGTCATCAAGTTCTTCTTTGCTGAAATAAAAACTCAATATGGCATGCCTGTTAAAATTTTTCGTACTGATAATGCACTGGAATTTGTTAAAAAAGATGTGGATGTTTTTTGTAAATCTGTGGGTACAATACATCAGACCTCCTGTGCTTATACACCCCAGCAAAATGGTGTGGCTGAGCGTAAAAATAGACATGTGTTAGAGGTTGCTAGAACTATTATGATGCATGCACATGTTCCTCGCTCGTTTTGGCCTGAAGCTATATTGACTGCTTGTTTTCTGATAAATCGAATGCCATCATCTGTGATTGGAAACCAAATACCTATTCAGGTGCTCCAACCCGATATTCCGCTATTTACTGTGCCTCCTAGGATTTTTGGATGTACCTGTTTTGTACGGTTAGTTGGACCTACTTCTGATAAATTGTCTCCTCGTGCTGAGAAGTGCATTTTTTTGGGGTACTCCCGTACCCAGAAGGGATATCGGTGCTACAGTCCTACTGCAAGAAAATGGTTTACTAGCAGTGATGTGGTTTTCTTTGAAGATACTCCTTACTATTCGGCTCGTGGTGACAGTTTACAGTCTGATCTTATTGCTTCACCTCTCCCTGTTATTTCTGAATGTGTGTCTGACACTACTGACAAAGTCACTACTGAGGCTGATAAGCCTCCTCTTATAGTTTATCAACGCAGGAACAGAGTGCCTTCTACTCAAGAAACCCCCCATGAAAACCAATCTTCACCTCCAGAAGGTTCTGCTACACCTGAGGTACCTTCTGATCTTCACTTACCCATTGCTCTTAGAAAGGGTACTCGTTCCTGCACATCACACAGTATTGCTCAGTTTGTTTCTACTGACCATCTGAATGTCCATTCTAGCAATTTTGTATATGCCTTATCTGCTGTTGCTGTTCCAAAGAATATCCAGGATGCTCTACATAGTACTGGTTGGGTGTCTGCTATGAAGGAGGAGATGTTAGCTCTTGTTGAACGAGATACTTGGGAGTTGGTGGATCCTCCTCCTCAGTGCAAACCTATCGGTTGCAGATGGGTGTATGCTGTGAAATATCAACCTGATGGCACTGTTGAAAGGCTCAAGGCACGCTTAGTTGCTAAAGGCTACACCCAGACGTATGGTATTGACTATTTTGAGACATTCTCTCATGTTGCTTGCCTTAATTCTGTTAGAATTCTTCTGTCTGTTGCTGTTAATCTTGACTGGCCTTTGTTGCAACTTGATGTCAAAAATGCCTTCTTGTATGGTGATTTACAAGAAGAGGTCTATATGGAGCAACCTCCTGGGTTTGTTGCTCAGGGGGAGTCTCACAAAGTTTGCAGATTAAAGAAGTCTATTTATGGGCTTAAGCAGAGTCCCCGGGCTTGGTTTGATAAATTGAGCAAAATTATGATTGATTTTGGGTTTCTGCGGTCTCAGGTGGATCATTCTGTTTTTACCAAGAAGACTTCAGCTGGTATTATTATTCTGATTGTCTATGTTGATGATATTATCATATCTGGCAGTGATTCTCTTGGTATTCAGGCTACTAAATCTCATCTGGGCAAACATTTTGCTACTAAAGATTTGGGCAAACTTAGATATTTTCTGGGCATAGAAGTTTCTAGAAATTCTAATGCTCTTGTGTTGTCTCAGAGAAAATATGTCCTAGACATTTTGCAGGAGACTGGTATGCTGGGGGCGAGACCTGCTGATATTCCTCTAGATCCTAATGCAAATTGGGATGATGATTCTTCTCCTCTGTTTGCTGATCATAAAAAGTACAGGAGGCTGATTGGTAAACTCATTTATTTGACTGTCACCAGAGCTGACATTTCTACTGCAGTGGGTCTTCTTAGCAGATACCTTGATAAGCCCAGACAGTGTCACTGGGATGCTCTTTGTCAGATTCTACGATATTTGAAGAAGTCTCCTGGCAAGGGACTTCACTACAGGAAGCATGGACACTGTTCTCTTACGGGGTACTCTGATTCTGATTATGCAGGTAGCAGAGTTGACAGAAAATCTACTTCTGGATATTGTACATATGTTGGAGGAAATCTTGTTACCTGGCGAAGTAAAAAACAAAATGTTGTGGCCAGGTCCAGTGCTGAAGCCGAATATAGGGCCATGGCCCATACTGCCTGTGAATTGTTGTGGGTGCGCTCTCTGTTAAAAGAGTTCGGGGTTGACTCTTCTTCTTCTGCTATACCTATGCACTGTGATAATAAAGCTGCTATCTTCATTGCAAATAATCCAGTGTATCATGAGCGCACTAAACATATTGAAGTAGATTGTCATTTTATTCGGGAATCTATTCTGACTGGCAAGATCTGCACTCCCTTCACTCGTTCTGAAGACCAAGTTGCTGACATCTTCACCAAGCTGCTGGCGAAGAAGCAATTCTGCATTCTGATGGACAAGTTGGGCATGATTGATATCTATGCTCCAACTTGAGGGGGAGTGTTACAATATATTCATGTTTTATATATTCTGTTAATTGTTGTGTTATTTCCATATTATATGTGGACCTCTCTGTAATTGTTTCAATGTTATATATATGAGGGTGCACACATTGTGCAACCCAACGCTTCCCAAACTGCTTTCTGTATCACACCTACTAAGGCAGATTCCCTTTGTTCTGTTGCTCACCATGAGAGCTTATATCTAATATCTATTTTGTTAAGATTTGTTCTTCTTTTGACTATACTCTAATGTGAACTGCTGTTAAGTATTAACCTATTTCTTTTTGTCTTCCGGGTCTCTTTTTGGCTAATCTATATATGATAGAATTTATAAACTCACTTTTGGGTATTAATAAAGTTATACCATTGTGGTAGCTTAATTTTTCAATGGGTTTCCATTGTTTCGTTTAGTAACAATGCTTATATGTTTGCTATGTATGCTAGTACTAATTTGTGAAACAATTTTCTTACTTTGTTTGGTTTTCAAAAGTATTGTAGATTTATACTAGTAGATATGCGTCCTCCTAATATGATGCTGACATCACCAGTTGAACCAGTGACCTCAATGGTTCGCTCACCGGTTCTGTTTTGAAATTCTAAGTATGCGGGATCTAAGGACATGCAGGAGACATCGATTGACAGATTTTCTTTAGTGTACCTTCATATTTCTAAATGTTACAGTTTGTATTTGACTTAAAATATATTTTGGAGAGCTTGTAATCACTAGATGGCCAACTTAGCTAACTTCATCTATCATTGAAGAAACTCCATAAACATCTTAAATATGTTATTTGTGTAACTCATGCTTTTTAACTTTCTGAATGAAGATTAAGATACCATGGCATTACCATTTTTTGGTATTCATTTTAGGTAAAGGACTGTCATGTTAAGTAATAATTTGCTTCAGGGGATTGAAATTGAAACAATCAATTGTCATAGAAGAGAAATGAACAGAAAATTAAATGACAATTTCTGAATATAAAAGAGCATCACAATATTGCACTTTAATCCATGACTTCCTTGAGGTAATAGCATTCACATCTAACCTAAGCAAAACGCTTTAGGATTTGTTAGTCCCGTGTGAACACGGAGTAGCTACACCCCATACCAGATTAAGGCCACATGTCACGACCACATAATCCGAACCAACAGATTTAATTGCATTTACACATGTCCAAAGATAACAGAAGGTGTAGCATGCACCATGTTCACACTAAGAGTAGCAAATCTGAACTCCAAGCAAAACAGTCTAGACGACAGGAGAACTTTGACAGCATGTGGACCGGTACAAGTCTGTGAGTTTTAAACCAAGTTTCAATCTACTGAAATTGAGTTCAGTGAGACATGGAAGAGGTATAATTAGAGAGGGAAGCAAATCGTATTCACCAAAAACACATACGGCATTGGGAGCGTCGGGCTCAATATTGGCTCCCTATTGCCCCCACGGTTGGAGATGCAGATGGAAGGCGAGCATGGGGTAACTCCTGGCGTGGGCGGGCTCAGCGGCCAGGTAGTGTCTGACGATGTGAACGGTCAGGTAGAGCGTCTTCGGCATGAGCTCAAACTTGTGGTGCACCTCCACGAGCCAGTCTACGAGGATGGCATGCATCTTGGGATTAATCTCGCTTTGGCATGGCAAGTAGTGCTGGTTCGACACCAGGTATCGGCCTGCTTGTAGAAGCAATAGATCGTACTCCAAGAAGGTCGGCTGGTTGTCAACATTGCAAGGGACTATATTAGCAAGTACGAGGCAGTCCAGGTCGACCATCGGCTGAATCTTCTTCTTGGCCTTTTTCTCGATGATCCCGCATACCGCTTTGCTGGTCGCGATTAGGACAACGACTAGTGATGTCGCGGCGCTTCTTCTTGTGTCGGCAAGCAGAGTTGCACGGTTGGGTTATCGGGGAAGAACTTGATGCTGATTTTCAATAACTAGGAGTCCCTCGAGGTGGGTTTGGGCTTTGGAGACGTCGCCATGACGGCTGCCTTTTGGTGATGTAGGTGTTGTTGTCGGGTCTTTGCCACCGCAGGGCTGATGGCAACTCTATTGCCACCAGTCTATGAGGAACCTAGGCGTAGCCAAGGAGTTGCACTCCGAAGTTGCATGGGACATCTGAGGCTTGGGTTTTCCACTCGCTCTCTACTAACCTTGGTCACTACTCTTTTTTCTTTTTCTTGATAAACCATGTCTCCCAGCACCGAAAAGCAGCGGGGCAATCAGATTTAGCCATCTAGGTAGAGTTTTACTGGATCAGACTCGATGAGAGTAACCTTCTCTATGAAGACAATATAGATTGCATCATCTAAAGCAAATAATTTTGTGAGTTTAGTTTTACAGATTTGATCTGGGATTGATCACTGCACATAATCGTGGATGTAGTAGATTTCATCTAACATGGCAAGAACGACAGATTATCACACGAAGTAATGAGGAAGTTGATGATTGTTGACATGAGGCACGCTATGCCTTGAGTAGACATGTGTTGTCTTGAACATGTAGAACTACACTTGTCTAACACGTCGTGTCATGTAGGCCAAAAGTAGAGAAGTGTTGTCTGGAGGAAGGCACGACGTGCAGGTAGTAGGCACATAGTGTCTATAGGCAGGTTCATGGACGAGCAAAATCACGGGGTGTCTACAAATTGACATGTTGTTTCTAAGGGTCGAAGGTGCGCCAAACAGGAAGATGTGTCATAATGTTTTGTGGTCATCTCATGTATTGCACCGGACGTCCCATGGCAAAGAATTTCACATGCCAATGTGATACAATTCACCACGACGGATATGGAAATGGAAATATGGAAATATGGAAATTTTAGTGGAATCTAAGAAATCCTTGTATGTTGATGCCAATGACAAATTTTCCAACAACATAAAATGTGTGGAAAATTGATGCATACGGAAGTTCGACATAATATTTTGGGATAGTGTTATTTACATAGAAACACATACAACTCATAGTATTGACAAAATACCCACCTAACTTGGGATTTATGATCGTGTGAACCGAGTAAGTTCATAGAATGCAACTATCTTTTGTTTATTAAAAAAATTAATATAGTAATACACATTCATAAAATTAAAGTATATCCTAATAATGATTATTTATGAAAGACAAAATTATATCAATTTGGACAACTTTGATAATGTTTGCATTGGTTTGTTTCATTTGTTGACATATCAAAATTTTCATAAAAATACATGCTTATCGATAGGTCAACCATTTATGTTTCACCCTATGCAATTTTGACGATTTCAAAGACATTTGAATCCTTGTCCCATGGCATGTACCATTTAGGATGTATATTTCCAATAGACCAACCATTTTGCATGTCACCCCCATGGAACTTTTGATAGTTTTTTTATGAAATTCCAATCCTTTATTGGTCGCGTACCATTTGGCACACATTGCTAGTGATCATGACGATTTTAGTACACATTGGTTTCAACAATTCAGTATGATTTTGACAAAATAGTTATTTTTTCAATTACCCTAGTTCAAGTTGCTCAGAGATGGTGATTTGTTGGACTTGGGAGAAAAAAGTTGCATAGTATAAAAGGTGAGACTGTGACTATAATATCATATCAATATTTATTTTGTTAGGGAGTTTAAGGATTTTATAAGTCAAAAGGCCCAAGCTCTCTCATTCTCAACCTCAAAGGGGTGTTATGTTACTGATTATGCGTATATTAGTTTTATTAGGCCAAAGCGAGGAGTTCATGAGCCAATTCATAAGCATGTAGGATCCCATACTCTCTATGTTCTATATTATTTAATCTACAAGTAAGGGTTCTTAAGTTACATTTAAATAAATTTAAGAGATCCCACTCGAATTGTAACAATAACAATAGATTTGAACCAAGTCATCTAGGAACCCAAAAGAAACAAGCCCAAGTAGAGTTTAGTTAGAGAAGCATAAACCATAATTAAAAAACGTTAAAGAAGAGAAGGATAACCAATGAAAAAGATTATGTGTCTCAAATCCCACGAACGAATCATGCA
Organism: Alisma plantago-aquatica; assembly: GCA_963693085.1. Taxonomy (NCBI): domain Eukaryota; kingdom Viridiplantae; phylum Streptophyta; class Magnoliopsida; order Alismatales; family Alismataceae; genus Alisma; species Alisma plantago-aquatica. The sequence goes on from OY856410.1 coordinate 767,133,391, forward strand.
AGATCATGATTGAAAGTAGAAGAGATGCAAACAATGGCAAAGTTCAAGAGATTTTCGAATGTTCTAAAAAGTCTCAAAGAGACCCGACACAGTTTTGCTATCTTTTTGTGGAGATCTAAGTCTACAACTCAATTATGTCTTAAATTATAGCCCTATGACTATGAACATGGAAAAATAACATGATGGCAAGGAAAAAAGCACTCTCTCTCTCTCTCACACCTCCTTCAAGATAATTCTGAAATCAAGTGGCGGAGATGAAATGGCCAATAGAAACATCTCCAACAACTTGAAAGTATAAAAACAGGTAGAGAAACACAGTAGGGTAAGGTAGGAAGAAGAGGCTTGGTGCAATAAAAAATAAAATATAAGTAACGACTGGTGCCTAACATCACGTTCATTCATATTTTTTCGAGACTAGATGAACAAAGATTGATATTGTTGTAAGAATACAAAGCAGAGAGCACTAATTTCATGGAGGAAAACATCTCACTTTCTATTGACTCAAGACAAGATAGTGAAACCAGAGTGAACATATAATGATAGTATGTTTTTTTAACTTACATTTATTACAAAAGGGTTGTGAACTGGGCTCACATAAGTAATAAGAGAATCTGGCTAACAGGAAATTCATTTCTAAATTGAGTAATTGTCCAATAGTCTTACTCTCTTGTCAACTAGAATTTTCATTGAGTATCACACATTGACATCTTGTGATGTTGCGTCATCTTTCAACTACACATAAAAGAGTAGAAGTAAGCAGGTCCAGTCATGGTTCGCTTCTACTTAGTTTCTCTAATGCTCTTTTCCTTTTTCAATTAAGTTTAGTTTGCTAGTAATATGGAGCAACCTAATAACAGTAGTCTCCAACTTTTTAGAAAAAGTTGCATTTTTTTCACGGTTTTTCCTTCATCCGAATATTCTTTTGGAACATTTGTGATTCGTTAACTTTTCATAACTTTATGCGATTTCACAATTTTAACAAAATGACATGATTATTCACAAACATTCATGATTTTTCACTATCTTTCATGATTTTTTGATGCAAAACGAAAATTAAGTTACATGTTAAGCTTTTTCAATAAGTTTTGTGGCCCACCTATGATGTGTCCTTACTAATTCCAACATCACGCATTCTCACTCTTCCTCTCTCCATCGTACAACACAGTGGCCTCTTCCATTTTATGGGATGTTCCATGTTGTATACATACATCTACATCCGGATATATATACATCTATACACATATGCATGTGTGTAAACATGTGTAGACCTACACACACGATCTATATATCCGACTTATTTTCAAAATTTTCCGAAGTAGTTGATTGAACTTGTTAGAATATATTATTAGCCTATTTAGTTAAAAGGATAATTAGTTAATGGGCAGAAGTGTCTCGACCCATATAGCATGTCCTGAGTCCCAAGGTTGTAAGTCTCCACCCTTTCTCCTGTATAAAGGACAGGGATGTGCCTTCTAATTAAACAATAACATGTGAGTTTCCCCTCACACCTTTCAAGATGGTACAAGAGTATGCCCTAGAAACCTAACCCTAGTCGCCGATTCCGCTCCCCTCTTCTCTCTGATACATGATGCACCCTAGCCGCCCACTCTCTCTCCTAGAGAGAAGAGGATAGAGTTCCTCCACCTACGGGCGGCATCATACCTAGGGAGCAGTAAAATTATAGGGTCGAGTTGGATTTGAACCAACATAGACATATTGCCAACGAATTTAGAGTTTGTCCCCGTTAACTACTCGGGCATCAACCCAGGAAGAATCAATTCTTTAAGAATTGATAATTCAAGATCAACTTACTTTTGTAGTATCCTACCGCTAAGGGAAGTTGAATCCCTAGCCATCTCTCCATGGCTTAGACCGGCCACCTGCTAGGCACTTCCTAGCCTCCATGGTTGCTTTTCTTCCACTTTCACATAGATCTTCATCTATTCATTGGGGCCATCCTTCACTGCCATCTATGCTTCCACCAGTTAGAGTCTCTGGACGACGTTAATTGCCATCCAGATATGTTCGTTTCTTCCCCAAGGTTGTCATGCGGTCATCTTCAAGCAGTGTTCACTCAGCCATTATCAAGCATCACCGACCACGTCGCCTCCTTCAGTTTATCAAGCTTGACCATCGTTGCAGTAGCAAGGGAGTAGTCGTCTTCCCGGATCCTCGTTCCCTAGAGGGCGCTAATTTATTCTAAATTTGTTCATGGTGGAGTCGTCGTCATTCCCCTGTGGCTATTGTCATCCTAGAAGCCTCCACTATTCCATGGGCATCCTTCCATGGATGGCGCTAATTCATGTCTAGATTTGTCCTTGATCTAGCAAAGGCTATTATTGCTTCAGATCTGCATGCTCCATTGTCACAAGTGACGGTGCCAATTCTCGTCACCCCTCAACACTAGTTCTCGGGGTTGTGTTCTCCTTGACGGCGCTATTTCCCGTTAGAATCATGCATCACTCGCTGCCTACACGGCGTGTTGTTGAACCAACATGGCGTGTTGCACTCCACAAAATCTTCTTGACAGCATAGAGTTTTGACCAAATTGCAACTTACATAGCATGTTCATTTCCCACACGGCGTGAGCATGTTTCACGCCTACACAGCGTGTCAGATTTCCAACATAGTGTGTTGGCGGAAATCTGTTATACGCCTCAACATTCTTACACAGGCGTTTCGCATCTCAACACAGCATCTTGTTTGGAGCTTGTCACCTTCAACCAACAAAGTTACACATTCTGTCAAGATACAAACATGGTGTATCAAAAGTAGTCTGTCTACTTTTAGTTTAAGTTATGATGTCTGTTAATATATGTGTTGTTATTACTGTTTTGTTATTTTATATTATCTTTGGACCTCTGTAATTGTTCCAGTATTATAAATAGAAGGGTACAATCATTGTGTAACCCTAGGCTCTCCAAATCACTTTCTAATTTACATGGTATCAGAGCAGGACCGATCTAGCCGCTGCATCTCTCCCCTCCCTCCCTCTCCTTCTTCCCCCCCCTGCGCCGTCGGGCGCCTGCCCCCACCCGCCCGCCGCAGCAGCCAGCCAACCGCCGCAGCAACCGCCGGCCGCCGCAACAGCGGCGTGCTGCTGTGCCGCAGCCGCGGGGAGTTGCGGTGCTGCCGTCGTAGCTGGCCGTTGGGCGCCGTCGTCGCCTCCTGTTGATTGGCTATTAGTCCGCTCTCCTTCGGGCCCGTCTGGAGTGATTTAGTCCCCTCCGTGGACCTCCGTGTTGCTGCCTACGTGTGTTGAAATTTTTTTCGGCCACGTTTTCTGCCTGCCCGTGTTGGCCGTGTGAGCCACCGGGTTCCTTGTTGCGCTCCGACGTAGTCCGTATATGAAGAGGTCCTTCCGATCTGTAGCTCTGTGCCTGTTGCTGCCTACCTGGAGTCGTAGGCAGCCTTCTACTGCCTGTTCCTGCCTGCTGCTGCTTGTCTGTCTCTCTGCTACTTCATATGTCTCTACCTAATGGCGTCTACCCATGAAGATCTGTGCCGCCAGGTGACCACTATGAAGTTGGATGGGAGAAACTACCAGCATTGGGTGTGCTCTATGCAGATATATGTCAAATCACAAGGAAAACTGTCGCACCTGACGCGAGATCCACCACATGTGCCTCCTGCAACAGCAGACTCGAAAGATGTGAAAGCTTATGATGATTGGGTGAAAGACGACTCTACAGTCATGACATGGATTCTGAATAATAGTAAGACCAAGATTAGCGTCACACTATTATATCTGCAAACGGCGAAGCAGATGTGGGATTAGCTTGCCAGCACTTATTCACACAGTCAGAATCCCAAAAAGGTGTTTGATATCAACAAGCAGCTCAGTCGCCTGCGGTTCTCTAGATCTGATTTAACGGATTACTTTTCTGCTTTCAAGGGACTGTGGGGGGAATTGGAAGCCTACCATCCCTTGTTTACTGATTTGGCTACTATGCAACGACAGCGACAGGAGTTGCAAGTAGTCCAGTTCCTCTGTGGCCTACATGATTCCTATGTCGGGGTGGCGGATCAGATTCTCGCTAGTGATCCATTGCCTACTCTACATACTGCCTTTCAGAGACTACAACGCTTGCCTGCATCGTCATCTGAAACTCCTACTGATACGGGGGATACTACTGCTTTTGCTGCGATGTCTGGTCGTGGCCGTGGTCGTGGACGCGGCCGCTCACATGGTGGATCAGATTCTCGCCAGTAATCCATTGCCTCCTCTTGGTGCTGGCAGGGGGAGGAACTCTTCAGGTCGTGGAGCAGCCTCTAGACTTGCTACTGCTACTACTCGCCCTCAGACTGGTCAACATTTCTACAACTTTTGTGGCCGGTCTAACCATGTTGAAGACAAGTGCTGGGAAAAATACGGCTAACCAGCTTGGGCCAATGCGGCCACTGAGGCTACTACATCGTCTAAGGTGTCTACCCAGCCTGATGCCCCAGATACTTCTACTGCTGACTTCATTCGTGTTGAGGTTGAGCGCTTGTTGTTGGAGCGTACTGGCTCGTCATCTACTGCCACTACCACTGGAGCGCATGCTGCGACATACTCTGGTTGTGACATTGTCTTCCTTATTGCACCATCCTCTACTACTGGTAATATGAAATGGGTCATAGATTCGGGCGCGTCTTCTCATATTTCTGGGAATCGGTCGTTGTTCAGAAGTTTATCTAGACTGACTACTCATTCCTCTGTTATGCTTGTTGATGGCTCCAAGTCTACCGTTTCGGGGATTGGAGACATTGTGTCTGATATTGTGCTGAAATCTGCTCTATATGTGCCTCGTTTTCCATTGAATTTACTATCTGTGAGCAAGACTTTGCGTAGCCTGAATTGTAGCCTGACTTTAGTTCCTGGTTCATGTGTTTTTCAGGACCTTCGCACGAGGATGAAGATTGGTGGGGGACATGAAGGACCTGGTGGCTTGTACTACCTGGACAATCTGAAAAGAATGGACAATGTGGCTCTGGCTTCTGCAGTATCGTCTTCAGTATCGGCTTTACAGTGGCACTATAGACTTGGGCACCCATCATCTGAGAAATTGCGTCATATTGTATCTGATGTAGGAACAAATGTGTTTCAATGTGAATCATGTCAGTTAGGCAAACATACTAGGGTTGTTTATCCTAAACGTTCTCAGATTAGTAGTAAAAATGTTTTTGATCTTGTTAATGTTGATGTATGGGGTCCATGTCATGTTTCTAGTCTATCTGGCAACAAATATTTTATTATGTTCATTGATGATTTTTCTCGGGCGACATGGTTATTTCTTCTGAAAAGTCGATCTGAAGTTCTGACCACAATTAAATTCTTTTTTGTTGAGATGAAAACACAATATTCTATGTCGGTTAAAATGTTTAGAACGGATAATGCTCTTGAATTTGTGCAAAAAGATGTTGAGTTGTTCTGTAAATCCGTTGGCACTATACACCAGACTTCTTGTGCATACACACCTCAGCAGAATGGCATTGCTGAAAGAAAGAATAGACACTTACTAGAGGTTGCCAGAACTATTATGTTGCATGCTAATATACCTCGGGGATTTTGGCCAGAAGCCATCTTGACTGCTTGTTTTCTAATAAATAGAATGCCTTCTTCTGTAATTGGAAATAAAATACATGTGCAAATTCTGAATCCAGATAAACCTTTATTCACTGTACCTCCTCGCATTTTTTGGCTCTACATGCTTTGTAAAGTTGCTTGGCTGAATGCATGATAAACTATCTCCACGTGCTGAAAAATGTATTTTTTTTTGGGTATTCTCATACACAGAAAGGGTACAGATGCTATAGCCCAACTACCAAAAGATGGTTTACTAGAAGTGATGTTGTCTTTTTTTAGGGTACACCATACTACTCTACTCAAGGAGATAGTCTTCAGTCTGAGCTTATTGCTTCTCCGCTGCCTATTACTAGTGATTGTGTTTCTGATGCCACTACTTCTGTACAACCAGCACCTCCTCTTATTGTTTATCAGCACAGGAACAGATCTCAACTTGCACAAGAACCCCCCCAACCAAGCCAATCTTCTCCTCCAGAAGGTTCTGCATCACCTGAGGTAATCTCTGATCTTGATGTGCCTATTGCTCTTAGGAAGGGCACTCGTTCCCGCACTATCCACGACATTGCAAACTATGTATCGACTGATAATTTAAGTGTTCATGTTAGCAACTTTGTCACTGCTTTATTTGCTATTGCCATCCCAAAGACTGTATAGGATGCCTTGCAAAGTACAGCTTGGACTACTGCTATGAAGGAAGAAATACTTGCTCTTTCTGACAGACAAACTTGGGAGTTGGTGGATCCACCTCCTCAGTGTAAGCCTGTAGGCTGCAGATGGGCGTATGCTGTCAAATATCAACCAGATGGGACTGTAGAACGTCTGAAGGCACGTCTTGTTGCTAAAGGTTATACACAGACCTATGGTATTGATTATTTTGAAACCTTTTCACCTGTTGCCCGTCTTAATTCTGTCAGAGTTCTCTTATCTGTTGTTGTTAATCTTGACTGGCCTCTAGTACAACTGGATGTTAAAAATACTTTCTTATATGGTGATCTGCAAGAGGAGGTCTATATGGAGCAACCTCCTGGGTTTGTTGCTCAAGGGGAGTCGCATAAAGTCTGCAGGCTGAAGAAGTCCATTTATGGGCTCAAACAGAGTCCTCGTGCCCGGTTTGATAAATTGAGCAAGATTCTTATTGATTTTGGTTTTCTAAGATCTCAGGTGGATCATTCTGTCTCTACTAAGAAGACTTCTGCTGGCATTGTGATTCTGATTGTATATGTGGATGATATTATTCTTTCTGGCAGTGACTCTATTGCTATTCAGGCTACTAAAGCCCATCTCTGCCAACACTTTGCTACTAAAGATTTAGGTAAGCTGCGGTATTTTCTGGGCATAGAGGTATCTAGAACTTTTAATGCTCTTGTGCTATCTCAGAGAAAATATGTCTTAGATCTTCTGCAGGAGACTGGTATGCTTGGAGCTAGACCTGCTGACACTCCTTTAGATCCCAATGTCAATTGGGATGATGATTCTTCTCCACTCTTTGCTGATAATAAAAAATACAGGAGGTTGATTGGTAAAATGATATATATGACTGTGACTAGAGCTGACATATCTACTGTTGTGGGTCTTCTTAGCAGGTACTTAGATAAACCCAGACAGTGTCACTGGGATGCACTCTGTCATATTCTGCGATATCTGAAAAAGTCTCCTGGCAAGGGACTTCATTACAGGAAAAATGGACACTATTCTCTTGAGGGTTGTTACAGTATATGTTTTCTGTGGTTTACTTACTCTGTTATTTATTTTGTTATTTGTTTATTCTGTATGGACCTCTCTGTAATTGTTTCAGTATTATATATATGAGGGTGCACACTTTGTGCAACCCTATGCTCTCTGAAACCCTGACTCTGAACATGGTACCAGAGCAGGTCGAGACCTAGGTTCTCTCCCTCCCTCCCTCTCCACCGGCGCCCCCCCCCCCGGCCGCACGGGCCAGCCGCCGGACAGCAGCAGCTAGCCGGCCGCCGCCGCCGCTGGCCTAGCCAGCCGTCTCCCGCCGGTCAAAGGTCCGCCTACTCTCCTGGCGCAGTGCACCGCTAGTGCTTGAGCAACCGTTGTTGTTGTTCGCACAGCAGGTGCGCTGCCGGGTTGGTAGATCTGGACTAGATCAGTCTTCCAGGGGAGATCCGTACGTTGCTCGGCTAGAGCCTACTTCGGTTCGTGTTTGTTTGTGCCTGCCTGCCCGTGTAGGCTTCGGCCTCCGGGTCTTCTACTATACTTTGGTGTAGTCCGTATGTGAGATTTCGGCCTCCGGGTCTTCTACTACACTTTGGTGTAGTCCGTATGTGAGAGGTTCTCTGTGATCTTGTACCTGCCTGCCTTGCCTGCCTACCTGTCTTGCCTGCCTGCTGTGCCTGCCTAACTGATGGCGTCCTCGACTGATGATCTGCGTCGTCAGGTTACTACGGTGAAACTTGACGGGCGCAACTACCAGCTATGGGTTTGCTCTTTTGTGATATATGCCAAATCACAAGGGAAGTATTCCCATCTCACTCGTGCCGGTCCGCCACAGCCTACTGACGATGCTGACTTGAAGGACGTCAAAGCTTACGATGATTGGGTCCGTGACGACTCAACAGTGATGACTTGGATTCTCAACAGCACGATTGAGAAGATTAGTGTGACCATTCTCCGTCTGCCTACAGCAAAGCAGATGTGGGATCAGCTTGCTCGCACCTTCTCCCACAGCCAGAATCCGAAGAAGGTGTTTGATATCAACAAACAGCTTAGTCGTCTCACTTTTACTGGCACTGACATCACAAATTACTTCTCTACGTTCACCGGTTTGTGGGGTGAACTGGAGACGTATCATCCTCTGTCCACAGATCTGGTGATTATGCAAAAGCAGCGCGATGAGCTACAGCTGATACAGTTCTTGAGTGGCTTGCCTGATTCCTATGCTGGCGTTGTGGATCAGATTCTGGCCAGTGATCCACTACCTACCCTTCAGAGTGCCTTCCAGCGACTTCAGCGCCTTTCATCACCGACATCACATACTGCTCCAGATGTTGGCGAATCTACTGCCTTAGCTGCCTGGGGTGGCCGCGGCCGTGGTCGCGGTCGTGGCCGTGGCCGCACTTCTGATGGACGTCCTCCCCTTGGTGTAGGGAGAGGTCGTTCTCCTACTGCTGGGCGTGGAGCCCCTCCTACTGCTACTTCTACTACTGCGCGTCCTCCGCCCGGATCGCGCTTGTGCTCTTACCGTGGTCGTACGAACCACATTGAAGAGAAGTGTTGGGAGAAATATGGCAAACCAGAATGGGCGAACACTGCTACTGATTCTCCCGCCACCGCATCCGAGAGTGTTGCACATCCTACTACACCAGACACTGCGGGCGCTACTGCTGACTACATCAGGGCTGAAGTCGAACGTCTCTTTCTGGAGCGTGCTGGATCATCTTCTGAAACGTCCACGAGTGGAGCACATGCTGCCCATACTGGTTATGATACTGCCTTTCTGAGTTCACATTTGCCACCCCCATCTGGTAATAACAAATGGGTGATCGACTCTGGTGCATCATCCCATATTTCTGGCAATAGGGCTTTGTTTAAGTCCATTTCTAAACCTGCTAATAAATCTACGGTTATGGTTGCTGATGGATCTAGATCTCCAGTTTCTGGCATTGGGGACATTATTTCTCAGTTTCTTATCAAATCTGCCTTATATGTGCCTAACTTCCCTATGAATTTATTATCTATTAGCAAACTTGTAAGGAATTTGAACTGTAGCCTGACATTCCTTCCTGGCTCCTGCGTTTTTCAGGACCTTCTCACGAGGATGAAGATTGGTGGGGGTATGAAGGTGCTGATGGTCTCTACTACTTGGACGAGATGCCAAGGTCTGCCCAAGTTGCTGTGGTTTCGGCCTTATCTGCCTCCGTTTCTACTTTACAGTGGCATTACAGACTGGGACACCCTTCTTCTGACAAACTGCGCCATTTACTTCCAGACATGAGTAGTTGTAGTTTCCAGTGTGAGTCTTGTCAACTGGGTAAACAAACTAGATCCGTATATCCGAGGCGTAGTTCTGTGAGCAGCAGGCATATTTTTGATGTAGTGCACTCTGATGTGTGGGGACCATGTAATGTACCAAGTGTGTCTGGCTATTGATACTTTATTTTGTTTATTGATGATTTTTCGCGGACTACTTGGCTATTTCTGTTGAAAAGTAGATCCGAGGTGATATCCACAATAAAGTTCTTTTTTGCTGAAATTAAAACCCAGTTTGGTGTGCCTATTAAAATTTTTAGAACTGATAATGCGTTGGAATTTGTTCCGAAAGATGTGGAATTTTTTTGTAAATCTGTTGGAACTTTACATCAAACCTCCTGTGCCTATACACCACAACAGAATGGTGTAGCCGAAAGAAAGAATCGTCATCTGTTGGAAGTGGCTCGAACTATCATGTTGCATTCGCATGTACCTCGTACTTATTGGCCAGAAGCGGTTCTGACTGCCTGTTTTCTCATTAATCGTATGCCATCGTCGGTTATTGGTAACAAAATCCCTTTCCAAGTTTTACATCCGGAGGCTCCCTTGTTTTCTGTTCCTCCACGGATTTTTGGTTGCACGTGCTTTGTCCGACTCCTTGGCCCTACATCTGATAAACTGTCGCCTAGAGCAGCTAAATGTATTTTCTTGGGATATTCAAGGACTCAGAAAGGCTATCGCTGTTATAATCCTACTACGCGAAAGTGGCTGACTAGTAGTGATGTGGTGTTCTTTGAAGATACTCCTTATTATTCATTTGCGGGAGAAAATTTGCAAACAGATCTTATTGCACCACCCTTGCCTATTCTGTCTGACTGCATACCTGAGACGGATGATACTGTGATACCAGATCCTCCTCCGCTTCGTGTTTATCAGCGCAGGAACAGAGCACCTCCTTCACACGTACCCCCCCCCCCAGTCGACCAATCTTCACCTCCAGAAGGTTCTGCTTCACCTGAGGTACAATCTGATTTACATATCCCTATTGCACTTCGCAAAGGGACTCGTTCCTGCACGTCTCACAGTATTGCTAATTTTGTATCTACTGATCATCTCACTGCTCAGGCGCGTGATTTTGTATATGCCTTATCTGCTGTTACTGTTCCTAAGACTATTCAGGATACCCTGCGGAGTACAGCTTGGACTTCTGCTATGCAGGATGAGATGACCGCTCTGACTGATAGAGGCACTTGGGAGCTGGTGGATCCTCCTCCTAAGTGCAAGCCTGTAGGTTGCCGCTGGGTGTACACTGTCAAATATCAACCAGATGGTACAGTTGAACGGTTGAAAGCTCGGTTAGTTGCCAAAGGATATACTCAGACCTACGGCATTGACTACTTTGAGACTTTTTCTCCTGTTGCTCGCTTAAATTCTGTCAGAATCTTATTATCTGTAGCTGTAAACTGTGACTGGCCTCTTCTACAACTTGATGTGAAGAATGCTTTCTTATATGGTGATCTACAGGAAGAGGTTTACATGGAGCAACCTCCTGGGTTTGTTGCTCAGGGGGAGTCTCACAAAGTATGTCGGCTTAAAAAATCTATTTATGGGCTCAAGCAGAGTCCACGTGCGTGGTTCGATAAATTAAGCAGGATTCTTTCTGACTTTGGCTTTCTTCGGTCTCAAGTGGACCATTCTGTCTTCACAAAGAAAACTTCTGCAGGAATTATTATTCTGATTGTCTATGTAGATGATATCATTATTTCAGGCAGTGATTCTTCAGGTATTCAGGCCACAAAAAATCATTTGGGTAAGCATTTTGCTACCAAAGACTTGGGCAGATTGCGATACTTTCTGGGTATAGAGGTTTCCAGGAACTCTAGTGCTCTTGTGCTGTCCCAGAGAAAATATGTACTTGATATCCTGCAAGAAACTGGTATGATGGGAGCAAGACCTGCAGATACTCCTATGGATCCCAATGTTGATTGGGACGATGATACTTCATCTATGTTCTCTGAGTCGAAGAAGTACAGGAGACTTATTGGGAAATTGATCTATCTGACTGTTACTCGTCCTGACATTACTACTGCTGTGGGCCTTCTAAGCAGGTACCTGGACAAGCCTAGACAGTGTCACTGGGATGCTGTCTGTCACATTCTGAGATACTTAAAAAGAGCACCTGGCAAAGGTCTGTATTACAAGAAAAATGGACATTGTAAACTTGAAGGCTATTCTGATTCAGATTATGCAGGCAGCAGAATTGACAGGAAATCCACCTCTGGCTACTGCACCTATGTAGGAGGTAACTTGGTGACTTGGAGGAGCAAGAAACAGAATGTTGTTGCTCGCTCCAGTGCTGAAGCTGAATACAGGGCCATGGCCCATACTGCATGTGAACTTCTCTGGGTGCGTTCTCTTTTGCATGAACTTGGGATTGAATCTCCTTATGCGATTCCAATGCACTGCGACAACCGAGTTGCTATTTTCATTGCCAATAATCATGTTTATCATGAGCGCACCAAGCATATCGAGGTGGATTGCCACTTCATTCGAGAATCTGTTCTGGCTGGTAAAATTTGCACTCCTTTTACAAGATCTGAAGATCAAGTTGCAGATGTCTTCACAAAACTTCTGGCTAAAAAGCACTTCTGCACGCTGGTGGACAAGTTGGGCATGATTGATATCTATGCTCCAACTTGAGGGGGAGTGTTACAGTATATGTTTTCTGTGGTTTACTTACTCTGTTATTTATTTTGTTATTTGTTTATTCTGTATGGACCTCTCTGTAATTGTTTCAGTATTATATATATGAGGGTGCACACTTTGTGCAACCCTATGCTCTCTGAAACCCTGACTCTGAACAAGGGTTATTCGGATTATGACTATGCAGGGAGCAAAATTGATAGGAAATCCACTTCTGGCTGTTGTACCTATGTTGGAGGTAATTTGGTCACATGGAGGAGTAAGAAACAAAATGTGGATGCCAGATCTAGTGCTGAAGCTGAATATAGGGCCATGGCCCATACTGCCTGTGAGCTTTTGTGGGTGTGCTCTCTCCTGAAAGACTTTGGTGTTGAGTCTTCTTCTGTTATACCTATGCAGTGTGATAATAAAGCTGCTATTTTTATTGCTAACAATCCTGTCTATCATGAGCGCACCAAGCATATTGAGATCGACTGTCACTTCATCCGGGAATCTATTCTTTCTGGCAAGATCTACACTCCCTTCACTCGCTCTGAAGATCAGGTTGCTGATATATTCACCAAGCTTCTGGCGAAAAAGGACTTCTGCTCTCTGGTGGACAAGTTGGGCATGATTGACATCTATGCTCCAACTTGAGGGGGAGTGTTAATATATGTGTTGTTATTACTGTTCTGTTATTTTATATTATCTTTGGACCTATCTGTAATTGTTCCAGTATTATAAATAGAAGGGTACACTCATTGTGTAACCCTAAGCTCTCCAAATCACTTTCTAATTTACAATGTCCTTTAAAGGTCTTTCTCTCCTCTAATACCTAATGATAATTTGATCCAATATCCTTTTCGGGTCAAGAACGTGTACATTCATTTTTCCTATCCAGATCTTGTTATTGGGTCATTTTGCATATTTCATTTTCTCCTATCTACATACTACACTGATGGTTTTACATTTTCCCTTTTCCACCCTCCCATCCATCATATGTGCGTCATCCACATGTGATGGGTCATGTGTCTCTTTTCCACACCAACTACTAATTCTTTTTGTAGTTGTCGTGCTGGGGGATATCGAGGAGAGAGGGGCGAGGCTATGAGGAGAATATCATTAGGAAGCATATGAGGAGAGAAATAAGAGATGAGAGTGACATATTCTAGGCTATCTTCGTGGAGCTTCGTATTCTTTAGCACGTTTGGTTTCCTGATGTTTGGCGTGTCATTCCCACTAAGGATCACTTTACATGTTGGTTGGCCAAGGAAGGAAGGACACATTTTTAGACACGAACATTGACACGGGTACGGACACAGGACATGACAATTTTCAAAAATATAGGACACGGGCACAGCATTGGATGGAAGGAAATTTTTTTATAAAAATATATATATATGTGTATGCATAAAGCATGTACATGTGTATGCATAATGCATGTACATGTGTATTGGAATTACTTAGAAAAATATCTGGATTTTTTTCACATTATTATTCATAATTGTATATGAATATGAATATGTGTGTTTTGTGTAGCAATATCAGGAACACAAACATGTTGCAGTTTTTATAGTAAACATTGTAGATTTGCAGACTGAATAAACGAGTACATGTTACTCATTTATTCAATTTAGTAGACGAAATGTGATTTGTGATGCCTAGTTCATCTTGGATTTTACATGTGGATTCTTTCGAAGACATTTTGTTTGCAATTTTGTGATTACATCTCAGCTTTGTAATGCAAATTCTCAATAACAAGGCATAATTAAAAAGTAGTTACATATCCAACATTTACACAGCGAAATAGGTTTCAGCTGCGGCAGCTGCTAGGCTGATGTGCCGAGGGAGTAACTTCATATTCGAATTTTACACACTGATATAGGTTTTAGCAGCAACAATTGTTAGACTGATGTGTCCAGGGAGTGTCTAGGCAGTGTCCAATTGTGTCCGGGCTACAAAAAGGACAAAAATGGATAGGACACGTCTTGGCCGAGTCCAAAATGTTTTGGGTTGTGTCTGGGAAGCATCTGTGTCTGAAACGTGTCCGACACAGACTCATGAGCTGTATAGAAGTGTTTGTGTTTCCTAGGGGTTGTCTATATGCGCTAATTCCAGGTTGGCCACCACTTTCAAACATTGTTGAAGGAACTTACACTTGTAGCATTAACACCAAGTCTTTTGCGTTAGTACCACATTATGTATGTCAGGACAAGATCTTACTGCACTGATTCCAGCCTCTAGTTCCCTTTGGTGATGATGATGTTTCAATTGATATTCTCGTTGCATACCCATGAGACAAATCGTTTCTTCTTCACATCAGCAGCTCATCACTTTTGAGCCTGTGCATTTTGTATCTGCAAGGATTCATCAAGATTTATCTTCACCGAGCTACTTTCTTTACGTCTTCTCTAAGTTACATCTGTTGACATGGCCCTTCTGTTGATCTTCTTGGATTCCTCCTTGACAGGGTCATCCATTCCAATCAAGCCCCCAAGGTTCACGCACCAAACTTATGGAACCAGTATGCCAGCCATCAGCATCTCATCTAGCTCGTGTTCCTGCCACATTATGCATGCATGTGGTCTTCTATGCTAATTCCAATTGTCTACACTTCTCAGATGATTAGAAGATACCTCTACCGTGACATCGACATTGTGTCTCCATGTTTATGCCATGTTGTGTGTGTGGGATGTATTGATTGTGCCCTTATTCCACTCACACATTCCTCTATAGTGAAGTTGGCGTACTCGTGGTACTTTTGATGTCTGCTCTAGTTTGATTGTGGCGAGATTTTGACGTGGTATTTTAGCTTCCAAGTTCTTCATACAGATGCACTTCAAAGACCTTCTCCAAAGCTCGAGCATTCCCAACCTGCATAACACAACTCAAAAGAGGCGTCATCATACGATTTTAGTTAGGAAATATTGTTTATGGGGGAGTGACAACACTTGTATGGGGAGTGACTAATTTATCTTTATCGTCTAATCGAGTCATGTAACTCCAAGCTAGAGACCTGAGTTTCATCCATGCTCCATCTTGAGGAGTCTTAGAATATATTAATAGTTTATTTAGTTAATAGGATAATTAGTTAATGGGCTTAAGTGTCTCTGCCCGTATAGCCTATCTTGAGTCCCAAGTCTATAAGTCTCCACCCTTTCTCCTATATATAGTGGTGTGACTTCTAATAAACAACAACACATATGAGTTTTCCCCTCACGCCTTTCAACGGAACTTAAGTGTTTTTCCTAAATTATCTCAAATTTTCTAGATTAGTGACTTTCAAGCAAAACAAAAGGTTTTTGAGTCCCAAATTTGTAACTATGGCTACCAATTGCTTACGATGAAGGTGGCAATTGTCATTGCTACTTTCTATACGAGGAGGCCAACTTCTACATTCTTTTTGTGTTGCTATGACATCAAGGCCATTAAAGGCGGCACAAGGAGGATGAACGGCTTTGGTATGGACCAAGGAAGGAAATATCGATTGTAACACAGATATACCACCTGAAATATCAATATCAATGCCATCGAATATAGAAACACGTGCATACCAGTAGGCTTGCAAATATCAATATACAGACAAGTATACCACCAATACCGCCAGACCCACAAAGTAAAGTGTAGCATCCAACTCACAAAACAAGATTAAATAATGAGGAAGCGTATTATTAGTAGAAGAATTACTGAAAATCACTAAAAATTAAAACCATTTATCAAGAGATCCATTCACAGAAAACTCTTTCATTCAGAACCAAAGTATTTCAAGTACATCCTGGTTTACTAGTACATCTCTTGTACCATTTCTTCTCGAGAGTTACAAATATTAACTGCTCTGTTAAACTGTACATAAGCAGTATAAAAATCTCGAGGTATCAAGCCAAAATCTCAGATCGAAGTATTAAAATACTATCTCCTAGGACCCGAGAGTACATAGACGACTCATAGGACTAACTATACAAAACCAGACAGTCAATGTCTCCACCTGATGGATCATTGTTGTCCTTGTGGCTGCTGCTGCTCTTCCCCTATAGAAGGTTTTCTTCCTTGTTGTCTGCATCTACCTAAAAACGTTGAATCCCACGGGGGTGAGACAATTATAAAAATTGCCCCAGAGGGAGATATAACTCTCCGCCAAAACATTATCATTGCAGTTTAAAAGAAATAAACTGAGTAGTGGGATAATATAAATCATTAGTAGATGAATCAATATCTATGCAGATTAGAGCAACATTCTTATGCAAGTATTTCAACCATAACTTGATAAAACAGCATATCTCTTATTCCATATGAGTTAAAAGAACATAAGTATATTTATGTATCAAGGATATGCTAAGAAGTATAACATCAACCAGTGGTTCATATATTTCAATCTTATGCAAATACGCTACACGGCTGATTACATTTTACAAACATATTTAAGCTCTGAGGAGATGAGGTATACCGCTCATACTTCAACCGACCATTTCTAGAATCAAAATCAGTACCATAATTAGATCAATGGAAGAGTCGGATTCCCATGACCTCCCACATCCCAGTCAGTACGGGACCACAAGCAGGAATATGTCAACTGCTCAAAATAGCTTTCCAGGGTATACTGGAACTTTGTTATAGAGTTATAGCATCAACTGCATTATCATCGGCAATCGAGAGAATTAATGTTTATCTCCATCGAACCGACATAAATATCATTGGGAGATTAATGATACATCCATCCCAACCATCGGGAGATTTGTGATACATCCATCCCGATACATGAAGGATTGAGAGGTTTAATGTTTACCTTCCCTCAATCTCTTTACAAGGACGTAAGGATATTTTTGCCCATTTACCCCCACATATTCAGAATATGTGAACTCCAGGAATTCCATAGAAAAACCTATTTCACCATCACCAACTACTGACGATGATGGATCTATGGTCAGAGCACTACATGAATAGATTTCACTTGATTAATTAAGTACATTTTCATATTCTTTTAGCATCAGCTAAGTTCTCAAACATAACTTATTATGGCAATGCTATAAAGAAACATGTACTATTTTCATCAATTATTTATCAGTCTTTAAAAGACATTGGGAACTCAGTCCCTCATTTCAGTACTGGGAATTATCATCCCTTCACAATCTCATCACCATAATCATATGACTTTGGGTATTTAAACCCTTGATTCATCATTGAGCACTGTTACCACTTTTCTAGGTAACTATCACCTTCAGGTCATCTGACCAAGGCAACCATGATACTTGCTATTACAAGCATCACTCATGGTACTTGAGGCCCATTAACTCTCTTGTTACCTCTTACCAGACAGCAAGGTATATTATGGCACACAAGGCCCAATCACAATAGTGAATTAAACATCATAGTTCAAACCTGACTATGATCATCATTTCAGAATACATGCATGGTCAGCACAAATGATAACAGTAATATCAATTGCACATCAATACCATGTAAAACAAATATAGATTCACTATTCAAGGGTAACACCACTATTCCCTTACCAGGGTTAGGGTATCCCATTTCATGTCATTTGAGGATATTCATCCCATTATTATCATCAAGGTTATGGTTTATCACCATATTGCCCAAGATTAGGGTTTCATAAAGCATTACATAGTATTACCCTGGATTTGAGCTACACAGCACACCAAACATCAGGGTTTCCCATGAAACCATCCTCAGTTAGGGTTTCACATAAATTTCACCCCAAAAATAGGGTTTACATTCAATAATCCACAATTGGGGTTCACTATTCATCCCAATTAGGGTTCCATGTTCCATTACCCATAATTAGGGTTTACTATTCATCCCTATGAGGATATTGCATCACATTACCCTAAATTAGATTCACATATATCACCACCCTGGATTAGGGTTACAACCTTACCCTGGATTAGGGTTACAATTAGAATTGCCCTGAATTAGGGTTAAGGTTCAACAACCTTGTCAATTAGGGTTTATGCTCATGATTAGGGTTTCATGATCTCTTTACTTAAGCATCATACCCTTAATCACCACATGAATCATTCTCGTGTATGAATTCTATTCTTTCATCCTCTCAACTTGATTAGGTCATATCAACCCTTCAATCAAGTACATACAACTATGATTGACATAGTGTACAAAATTGTTGTTCTTATAACAATTAGGGTTAATCCCTTAAATGGTACTAATAACTTAGGTACTTTTAGGGTTTCAACCTTTGTATATTCATTGATTATCATAACTATCAATCATTGGATCTTTGGAACAATCATCACTTCAATTCCCAATTTATTGAATCACCATCAACCTTCATTCGGTTTTGAGGTTTCATCACCAAACTGTGACGATCTGACCAAAAAACAAATCATCACCAGTAAATAATTGTGGAATTACTATAAGAAGCGGATTAAAAAAAATCACTAAAAATTAAAACCATTCGCAAAGAGATCCATTCCCAGACAACTCTTAAGAAGAGAACCAAAGTACTGCATACATTATGGTTCACACTGTACACGCCATGTACCATCTCATCTCGAGGATAACATATAACGGTTGTTTTTACCAAACTGTACATAAGCAATATAAAACCTTGAGGCATACAAGCCAAAATCTCAGATCAATCATAAAACCACTAAGTTCTGACTCCAAGGACCTGAGAGTACAGAGACGACACATAGGACTCATATCTACATGAAACGACAGACAGTAACTCAACCTGAGATGTTACTGCTGCTCCTGATGTTACTGTCCTTCTGTTGTATAGTTCCTACCTCCTCATCCGCGTCCACCTAAAATTTTGGATTCCACGGGGGTGAGACAATTGTAATTGACCCAGCGAGAGAGATAACTCTCCGCCGATCATATTATCATTGCAGATAAACACTAGTAAACTGAACAGAGGATTCTTTTATATTAATAAGAAGGATTAATTACTTAAGCAGAATAGAGAAATATCATCTTTTAAGGTATTGCAGCCATGTATGATAAAGCAGTAATTCATCTATTCATTTTATAAGGAATATGAAGAACATGTATAACATCTATCCATTTAAGATGTATAAAAGTAATGTATCATCAGCCAATGATTTCTGTATTCAATCCTTAAGCAAATATGCTACACGGCTGATTACATTTTACAAACACACTTATGCCCTAAGGAGATGAGGTATACCGCTCATACTTCAACCGACCACTGTGAAGTCAAAATCGGTATCATACATAGGTCAATGGAAGAGCTGGACTCCATGACCTCCCACGTCTCGGTCAGTGCGAGACCACAAGCAGGACTATGTCAACTGCTTATCGTAGCTTTCCAGCGTATACTGGCAACTTGCTACAGAGTTACAACGTCAGCTGCATCTCTTCGGAATCAAGAGATTTCATGTTTATCTCCACATCATCCGACATTCATCATCATCGGGAGATTCGTGATACATCCATCCCGGCACATATAATGAAGGATTGAGAGATTTCATGTTTATCTCACATCAATTCCCTCATTAGGGCGTAAGGTATTCGCGCCCATCACCCCCACAATTTACAAAAATATGCGTTCATCAGGAGATCCCGAGGGAAAACCTGTTTCACCATCACCAGCTACTGACGATGATGGATCTATGGCCAGGGCTCTACATGATAAGATTCCACTTGATTATTTAAGTATGTTACCATATTCTTTTAGCATCAGTCAAGTTTTCAAACATGAATTAGTACGACAAATGCTACAAAGAGAGGTATAATACATCTATCAAGTACTTTTCAAAACTCTATATAACATTTAGGATCTCCATCCCTTATCTCATTACCGGGAATTCTCAACCCTCAACAATATCATCATCATGATTACTGAATCTGGGTATTCAAACCCTTAGTTCATCACAGAACATTATTAATACCTCTAGGTCATCTGACCCAGGTATATATATATATATATATATTTATATATATGTAATACTTGTTACACAAGCATCTCACATGGCTCACAAGGCCATTAAACATCTTTATAAAATAAACATCATAGCTCATACCTGGCTATACTCATCATCTCAAGATACATGCATGGTTAGTATACATGATAACAACCATATCAATTTCATATCAACACCATGCAATACAAGGGTAACACCACTATTCCCTTATTAGGGTTAGGGTTTCCCATTCTTTATCGATTAGGGTTTTACATTCCATTTCCCTAAATTAGGGTTTCTAGTTCACATTATAAAAGATCAAACCCTAATTCAAACTCTACACTTATTAAAAGTATCAATGTATGCACATTGCATGTTTATTACACAAGTATGAGTTTCTATCTCATCCTATCAAGGATATTGATTACTGCATACTTTATTAAGTTGGCTCAACCTTTCCTTCAAAGTACATTAGCCTACTAAATCATTAATCATTAACCTCCATATTTCTTAATGTGTGACTTGATATAAAGCACTCCATGTTTTGCTCCATCAAGTACATTGCAATTTAAGTTGCTTTCACACCATATCATTTTGGAGGTGTATGTATGCTAGCTTCCTCCATATCAATTTGGAGGTGTGTGTGTGATTTATCACACCATGTCGAATTAGGTATGTGTGTATGCTAGCTTACTCCATATCGGCTTGAAGGTTCTAGTATGCTTACTTAGCCCAATATTGATTTGAAGATGTGTGTTTGAGTGTTTGACTCCTTCAAACCTTCATGGCCATGACCTGCCCTTCACCATGGGTTAAGTGACAGGCTAGACAACTGTTTGAACCTCTATCAACCCAAAGTACAAACCAATGCACACCCCCATCGATTTCCAAGTAAACTAGGGCTACTTTTCCATATCGGGTTGAAGGTGTGTGCTTGTGTGCTTTTGCACGATACTGATGATGTCATCATCATCAACCTCAATATCCTTGTTATTACTATTCTAAGTCATGGACAACAGTCCCTTGAAGCTTTTAGAACTCAAAGGTTCAGAAATTATTCAAGATAAAATGAATTGCAAGTAGTTCAACAAGTATGGCAAAATTGAAGGTGCATAATAATATAATTGGGTTCAAGTTATATAACCCGCCTCAAGAACAACTTCAAAGCTCCAAGCTCCAAAGCTTCACGTTCCCAAGGTTGAATATGGACTTCACAACTCCTCTATGTGTAATGAATCACTATGGATAAGCAATTGGTGAAGAGGAAAAGAAAAGAAGATCAAAACCCTAAATTCATGCTTCAATCCAAGGTTGAAGATGATCTTTTCCTCACCTTAGGGTTAAGTATGAGCTCCTTCTTGCTCCTTAACACCTTTGCACGATACAATAGTGTCCTTGCACGATATGCCAACCCCCTTGCACGATATGTCACTCACTTGCATGACATGGCACTCAACGCTTCACCCTATTGGCCGATATCACTTTATATGGCAAATTTCACCTACTTGGCCGATATGCTTTTGCTATGGGCAATATCCAAGGAAGTTGTAACTCAACACAACTCACCTACTTGAGGTGATTTGCACGATATGGCCTTTTCCAAGAGTCCATATAACGATATGGGACACCTCCTTGGGCTCCATGGCCGATAGGCACTCATATATAAGCTTTTCAACTTGATACAACTCAAGTTAAGCTTTCAAATTCAACCCTTTTCCTTGGTCATTTCTTCACCAAGATTACCATCATTCATAATGGAATCAAACATGGTGTCTCCTTCTTTCTCTCTCCTCTATATAATACTAGGAGGGAGTAGGGACACTCTAGAGGTGGTAATTTGCATATTAACCCCACATTTTGGGTAAATTATAATTTGTACCAAAATTGGTACACAATGCACTAACATTATTCAAACAAGCTACAACTTGGAATTTAGGCTTTCCACAAGCCATCCTTTACATCATTCTCTCTCTTATGATGTTAGAACACATGAGGTACATTCAACATGTGACATTTTGCAATATAGCCCCTCATCTTGGGTAAATTGCACTTTATGCCCAAACTATCATATAATGCACAAATAGTTTGTAAATAAGCTCAAACTTGAAATTTAAACTCTAAAAGAGTCTTAATTACCTTTCAAAAGATTAAAACAAATTTGTAAACAACTTACTTAAGCAAAACTTCTAGGGTTAGGCCATAACCCAGGTCAGGGATGTTACAATTATCAACCCCTAACAAGGATTTCGTCCCTGAAATCTCAAGAGAAAAGAGAAGGGTACTTCCTCCTCATATCTTCCTCTAGCTCCCATGTGGATTCTTCAATGCCACGGTGATGCCATAGAAATTTCACAAGAACTATGTCTTTCTTTTTCAACTTCTTGATTCTTCTGTCAAGAATCATCATTGGACCTTCCACATAGGATATATCCTCGTTTAATTCTACCTCTACAGGTTGCAACACCAACTCTGTATCGGGATGACATTTTCTCAGCATAGATACGTAGAACACTGGATGTAGTTTATGTAGCTCAGGTGGCAAATCCAACCTATAAGCTACCTTTCCCATTCGTGCTATCACTGGATAAGGTCCCATAAATCTAGGAGCTAACTTACCCTTTTTCCCAAATCTGAGAACACCTTTCCAAGGAGAGACTTTGAGGTACACCCTGTCTCCAACTTGGAATTCTAAGGGTCTACGACGCTTGTCAGCATAAGACTTCTATCTATCCTAGGTGGCTTTCAACTGTTGTTGCATTACTTTAATATTCTCAGTTGTATGTTGCACTAACTCAGGACCCAGAAGTTGGCATTCCCCTGTTTCATACCAGCATAATGGAGATCTACAACGTCTACCATATAAGGCTTCATATGGTGCCATATCAATACTGGTATGGTAACTGTTGTTGTAGGCAAACTCTATCAGGCTCACATGTATATCCCAACTTCCTACAAACTGAAGAACACATGCTCTAAGCAAATCTTCCAAAGTTTGTATAGTCCTCTCGGATTGCCCATCTGTTTGAGGGTGAAAAGTTGTGCTAAACTTCAACTGAGTACCCAAGGCTTTATGTAGTCATTCCCAAAAATGACTTGTAAACTGGGGACCTCTATCAGATACAATTGTAGCTGGAACCCTGTGTAATCGCACTATCTCATCTATATAGATCTGTGCAAGCTTCTCAGTAGTATAGGTTGTTTTGACAGGAAGAAAATGTGCTGACTTAGTCAACCTATCAACTATCACCCAAATGGAATCATGACTTTTGGCTGTTCTGGGTAAACCAACCACAAAGTCCATGGTCACGTGATCCCATTTCCACTGTGGTATAGGTAAAGGTTGCATTGTTCCTGTGGGCTTCTGATGTTCAGCTTTAACCTGCTGACACACTGGACACCGCGTAACAAACTCAGCTACATCTTTCTTCAAACTGGGCCACCAATTCATATCCTTCAAGTTATAATACATTTTGGTGCTCCCTGGATGCATTGCATACATGGACGAATGAGCTTCCTCCATGACTAGCTTCCTTAAGTCATTGGCATTAGGTACTACCATCCTACCATGATAACAGACTACCTCATCCTCTGACTCATGAAACCCATCTCGTTTCTCACTACCATACTCTGACCTGATCTGCTGAATCACAGTATCAGCCTATTGTGCCTCTTTGATCTGTTGTTTCAGAGTAGGTTTCACTTACATCTCAGCTAACAATCCAGCTAACAAAGATACTTTAAGATGTACATTGTTTTGCCTCAATGAGACAAGCATGTCTCATTTAAAGCACACTAAAGAGTTCAACTGTGCTTTATCTAAGGTTGGCGATGATGATTTTCTACTTAATGCATCTGCCACTACATTAGCTTTTCCTGGATGATAATCAATTGTACAATCGTAGTCCTTGATTAGCTCCATCCAGCGGCGTTGTCTCATATTCAACTCGTGTTGTGAGAAGATGTACTTTAAGTTCTTATGGTCTGTAAAAATCTGGAATGTTTCTCCATAGAGATAATGTCTCCAGATCTTCAGCGCATGAACCACAACAGCTAATTCTAGATCATGTGTCGGATAATTCTCCTCGTGTTTCTTAAGTTGTCGGGAAGCAAAAGAAACTACATGATCACTCTGCATAAACACACATCCTAGACCATTCTTGGAGGCATCACAGAAAACAATGTATCCCTTTCCCTGCTCAGGTAAAGTTAACACAGGTGCACTGGTCAACCTTTCTTTCAACAACTGGAAAGAATGCTGACACTTATCATTCCAGACAAAAGGAACTTCCTTCCTGGTCAACTTGGTTAGGGGTAAGGCTATATAACTGAAGTCTTTAATAAACTTTCTGTAATAACCTGCCAGGCCTAAGAAACTGTGAATCTCAGTCGGTGTCTTGGGTTGTTCCCACTCTAACACAGATTCTACTTTCTGTGGATCAACACGAATACCTGAAGAAGATATAACGTGTCCAAGAAAAGACACTTCTGACAACCAAAACTCGCACTTGCTAAACTTAGCATATAGCTTGTGTTGTCTCAACAATGTCAAGGCTTGACGAAGGTGTAGTTCATGTTGTTGACCATCTCTACTGTATATCAGGATGTCGTCTATGAAGACCACTACAAACTGATCAAGGAATGGCTGGAAGATTCTATTCATCAACTCCATGAATGCAACTGGTGCATTAGTTAGTCCAAACGACATGACTACAAACTCATAATGACCATACCTTATCCTTAAGGCTAACTTAGGTATGTCACTCTCCTTGATACGTAACTGATGATATCCTGACCTTAAATCTATCTTAGAGAATATTGTTGCACCACGCAACTGGTCAAACAGATCATCTATCCTTGGCAAAGGATATTTGTTCTTAATCGTCACCTTTTTAAGCTGTCTATAGTCTATGCATAATCTCATAGACCCATCCTTCTTTTTAACAAAAAGAACTGGAGCACCCCACAGAGAAGTACTCGGTCGAATCAAACCCTTCTCAAGCAACTCATGTAACTGTTTCTTAAGTTCTGCCATCTCAGCTGGCGTCATCCTATAAGGTGTTTGAGCTATAGGTTGCATACCTGGGATTAGATTAATCTCGAAATCGATCTCTCGGGGTGGAGGAACATCTGGAAGTTCTTCAGGAAACACATCCTCAAACTCCCTAACAACCAAAACTTCAGAAAGATTAGGACTCTCTGCTCTGGTATCTACCACATGTACCAAGAATGCTTCACATCCTTGTCACATCAGTTTCTCAGCTATCATTGCTGACACTAGACAGGTTGGAAGAATCTTTCTGTCCCCCTGAAAGACCCATGTATCACCATTGTTTGTGAACATAGCTTGCTTGGAACTACAATCCAAGACAACCTTATACTTTTCTAGGGTGTCCATCCCAAGAATTATGTCAAACCCATGCATATCAAGTGGTATAAGATCCACCTGAATGTTGTGTTCTAAAAAGGAAAGAACACATGGAGAACATACCTCCTGCAACACCGCAGATCCAACTAACGGAGTTTCTAATAACAAATTATCTGCTCTACGACTGACAGTCATATTGCAGTCATGGATCACTTCTTGAGTGATAAAGGAATGTGTAGCACCCAGATCAATAAAAACAGATACAAAGCAGGATGAAGACATATCAGAATGAAATAATTCCATCTGACCTGTCACGACTCGTGGGTTGACCACTGCCTCCGGCTGATTCATAGCATAGAATCTTGCCGTTGTTGGTTGCTGACCATGCATCTTGTTGTTGGGTGCAGATGAACGGTCTTGGGATGCCTGTCCACATCCTCGTGTGCCACTACTGAACTGTCACCTCTGAGAGCCTTGTTGACTCTGCCTCTGTGGTTGGGTTACACTCATGTCCCTATCAGGACAATCCTTCACCATA
Source organism: Alisma plantago-aquatica (assembly GCA_963693085.1). NCBI lineage: Eukaryota > Viridiplantae > Streptophyta > Magnoliopsida > Alismatales > Alismataceae > Alisma > Alisma plantago-aquatica. The sequence goes on from OY856410.1 coordinate 767,159,379, forward strand.
TGTCCTATCTTCCAACACTTATAACAACCTCTGTTCCCCCCATTGTGGCCTGGATGGTCCTGTTACTGACATGGATGCTGAGATGTGGGCTCCAATTGGTGGTAAACTACGGTCTCTACCCTTGATGGATGTCCACGGCGTCTGAGTATTAAACCTCGGTGGTACTATGTGCAGAAAACCTTGGTTTCTTAAAACTTTCTGACCTTTGTCCTTGGAATTGTGTATACACTTTCTTATTGTTGGCTTGACGTTTCTCAGTCACAGACCTTTCTATCCACCTAACTGACTCCACAAAGGTGGCAAACCTCTCTCTATTCTCTAGAGCAGATACAGGTGTGGTCAAATCAGCATTCAAACCTTTCTCAAACCGTTGAATTCTCTCCTCATCTGTAGCAGCCATGTGTGGACAAAACCATAGAAGCTCCATAAACTTAGCTTCATACTCACTAATGTTCATTGGTCCTTGTTTAATCTGCTCAAACTGAGAGATTTTCTCATCCAGATAAGTCTTGGGAAAGTATCTACTAACAAACTCTCTTCGAAACTCTCTCCATTCGACCTCAACTCCTGGTCGTTTCTCTTCCTCAATGGCCCACCAGTGGCTAGCACTCCCTTTCAACAGGTACACAACATGCTTAATCTTCTCAGTTTCTGGAATACTGAGGATTCTAAAGGCTTTCTCCAACTCAGTGAGCCATGAATCTGCATCGGCTGGGTCAGCTGTACCAGCATATTCGGTGGCTCCTACCCAGCGTAACCGCTCAAAGGTCTTACCAGATCCATGCCCCTCATTAGAAACTGGTGCCCTAGGTGCTGATGTTGGCATCCTATCTGCCATGTGTCACTGTATTCATGAATTGTCCAAACAGAGCATGAAAAGCTGGGTTTTCTATCGAAGCTTGGTTAAGCTGGGGATTCTCAGGTACTAGCTCCTCTCTAGCCTGATCCCTTGTACCTCTTCCTGGTGCAGCAACACTACTTTCAACAGCATGTTCTTCGTGTGATCCAACCATCTTTAAGCTTTACTTCTTCTCCTATATGAGAAGAAGTCACTATCAGATAAACTGGAAGACACTAGAACAGACTTAATGACCTTAATCCTATGTCTCTATAGACTCAGCGACCCTTACGCTCTGATACCAAAACTTTGTGACGATCCGACCATAAAACAAATCATCACCAGTAAATAATTGTGGAATTACTATAAGCAGCGGATTAACAAAAATCACTAAAAATTAAAACCATTCGCAAAAAAGATCCATTCCCAGAAAACTCTTAAGAAGAGAACCAAAGTACTGCATACATTATGGTTCACATTGTACACGCCATGTACCATCTCATCTCAAGGATAACATATAATGGTTGCTTTTACCAAACTGTACATAAGCAACATAAAACCTCGAGGCATACAAGCCAAAATCTCAGATCGATCATAAAACCACTAAGTGCTGACTCCAAGGACCTAAGAGTACAGAGACGACACATAGGACTCATATCTACATGACACGACAGACAGTAACTCAACCTGAGATGTTACTGTTGCTCCTGATGTTGCTATCCTTCTACTGTATAGTTCCTACCTCCTCATCCACGTCCACCTAAAATTTTGGATTCCACGGGGGTGAGACAATTGTAATTGTCCCAGCGAGAGATATAACTCTCCGCCGATCATATTATCATTGCAGATAAACAGTAGTAATCTGAACAGAGGATTCTTTTATATTAATAAGCATGATTAATTATTGTTTAAGCAGAATAGAGCAATATCATCTTTTAAAGTATTGCAGCCATGTATGATAAAGCAGTAATTCATCTATTCATTTTATAAGGAATATGAAGAACATGTATAACATATATCCATTTAAGATGTATAAAAGTAATGTATCGTCAGCCAATGATTTCTGTATTCAATCCTTAAGCAAATATGCTACACGGCTGATTACATTTTACAAACACACGTATGCCCTGAGGAGATGAGGTATACTGCTCATACTCCAACCGACCACTGTGAAGTCAAAATCGGTACCATACATAGGTCAATGGAAGAGCCGAACTCCATGACCTCCCACATCTCGGTCAGTGCGAGACCACAAGCAGGACTATGTCAACTGCTTATTGTAGCTTTCCAGGGTATACTGGCAACTTGCTACAGAGTTACAACGTCAGCTGCCTCTCTTCAGAATCAAGAGATTTCATGTTTATCTCCACATCATCCGACATTCATCATCATCGAGAGATTCGTGATACATCCATCCTGGCACATATAATGAAGGATTGAGAGATTTCATGTTTATATCACATCAATTCCCTCATTAGGGCGTAAGGTATTCGCGCCCATCACCCCCACATATTCAAAAATATGCGTTCATCAGGAGATCCTGAGGGAAAACCTATTTCACCATCACCAGCTACTGACGATGATGGATCTATGGCCAGGGCTCTACATGATAAGATTCCACTTGATTATTTAAGTACATTACCATATTCTTTTAGCATCAGTCAAGTTTTTAAACATGAATTAGTATGACAAATGCTATAAAGAGAGGTATAATACATCTATCAAGTACTTTTCAAAACTCTATATAACATTTAGGATCTCCATCCCTTATCTCATTACCGAGAATTCTCATCCCTCAACAATATCATCATCATGATTACTGAATATGGGTATTCAAACCCTTAGTTCATCACAGAACATTATTAATACCTCTAGGTCATCTGACCAAGGTATATATATATATATATATATATATATATGTAATACTTGTTACACAAGCATCTCACATGGCTCACAAGGCCATTAAACATCTTTATCAAATAAACATCATAGCTCATACCTGGCTATACTCATCATCTCAAGATACCTACATGGTTAGTATACATGATAACAACCATATCAATTTCATATCAACACCATGCAATACAAGGGTAATACCACTATTCCCTTATTAGGGTTAGGGTTTCCCATTCTTTATTGATTAGGATTTCACATTTCATTTCCCTAAATTAGGGTTTCTAGTTCACATTATCAAAGATCAAACCCTAATTCAAACTCTACACTTATTAAAAGTATCAATGTATGCACATTGCATGTTTATTACACAAGTATGGGTTTCTATCTCATCCTATCAAGGATATTGATTACTGCATACTTTATTAAGTTGGCTCAACCTTTCCTTCAAATTACATTAGCCTACTAAATCATTAATCATTAACCTCCATACTTCTTAATGTGTGACTTGATATAAAACACTCCATGTTTTGCTCCATCAAGTACATTGCAATTTAAGTTGCTTTCACACCATATCATTTTGGAGGTGTATGTATGCTAGCTTCCTCCATATCAGTTTGGAGGTGTGTGTGTGCTTGCTCACACCATGTTGGATTAGGGATGTGTGTATGCTAGCTTACTCCATATTGGGTTGAAGGTGCTAGTATGCTTACTTAGCCCAATATTGATTTGAAGATGTGTGTTTGACTCCTTCAAACCTTCATGGCCATGACCTGCCCTTCACCATGGGTTAAAAAACAACCTGGCAGTGGTGCTAGAGGACATAGACAAGCGTCCCAAGCCAGTTCGTCGACATCCAATAATCAAGCACAAGGTCAACAACAAACAACGGCTAGGTTCTATGCAATGAACCAGCCTGAAGCAGTAATCAACCCTCGGGTTGTGACATGTTAGATGGAACTATTTTGTTCTGACATGTCTTTATCCTACTTCGTATATGTGTTAATTGATCCGGGTGCTACACACTCTTTTATCACTCAAGAAGTGATTCATGACTGCAACGTGATTGTCAGTCATAGAGCAGATAGCTTGTTGTTAGAAACACCTTTGTTGGGATCTGTAGTGTTGCGGGAGGTGTGTTCTCCCTACAATATTTTCATTTCTGATCATCGCATTCAAGTGGACCTTATACCACTTGAGATGCAGGGTTTTGATATAATCCTTGGGATGGACACCTTAGAGAAGTATAAAGTTGTCTTAGATTGCACTTCCAAGCAAGTTGTGTTCACAAATGAAGGTGACACATGGATCTTTCAGGGAGATAGAAAGATTCTTCCAACATGTCTTGTATCAGCTATGGTAGCTGAGAAGTTGATGAGACAAGGATGCCTTGCATTCTTAGCCCATGTGGTTGATACCACAATGGAGAGCCCTCATCCTTCTGAAGTTTCAGTAGTCAGGGAATTTGAAGATGTATTTCCTGAAGAACTTCCAGGTGTACCTCCACCCCGAGAGATTGATTTTGAGATTAATCTAATCCCGGGCACGCAACCAATAGTACAAACATCGTATAGGATGGCGCCTACTGAGATGGCAGAGCTCAAGAAACAACTTCAGGAGTTGCTTGAGAAGGGTTTTATCCGACTGAGTACTTCACCATGGGGTGCTCTGATTATTTTTGTTAAAAAGAAAGATGGGTCTATGCGATTATGCATCGACTATAAACAGTTGAATAAAGTAATTATAAAGAACAAGTATCCTCTACTAAGGATTGATGAATTGTTTGACCAGTTGCGTGGTGCAACTGTCTTTTCCAAGATAGATCTGAGGTCAGGATACCATCAATTGCGTATTAAGGAGGGTGACATATCTAAATCTGCTTTCAAGACAAGGTATGGTCACTATGAGTTCATAGTTATGTCATTTGGACTAACTAATGCACCAACTACATTTATGGAACTCATGAATAGAATCTTTCCACCTTTTCTTGATCAGTGTGTATTCGTATTTATAGATGACATCCTGATATATAGTAGAGATGCTCAACAACATGAGCAGCATCTTTGTCAAGCTTTGACTTTGCTAAGAGAGCATAAGTTGTATGCTAAGTTTAGCAAATGTGAGTTCTGGTTATCAGAAGTTTCTTTTCTTAGACACGTAATATCTGCTTTAGGTATTCATGTCGATCCTAAGAAAGTAGAGTTTGCCCTACAATGGGAACAACCAAAGACACAGATGGAGATACGCAGTTTCCTAGGACTGGCAGGCTATTACAGGAGGTTCATTAAGAACTTCAGTTCTATAGCTTTACCCCTAACCAAGTTGACCAGGAAGGAGATTCCTTTTGTCTGGAATGACAAGTGTCAACAATCTTTTTAGTTACTGAAAGAAAGATTGACAAGTGCACCTGTACTGGTGTTACCTGAGCAAGGAAAGGGATATATAGTTTTCTGTGATGCATCTAAAAATGGCTTAGGATGTGTGTTGATGCAGGATAAACAAGTGATTTCTTTTGCTTCTCAACAACTTAAGAAACACGAGGAGAATTATCCGACACACAGTCTAGAGCTAGTTGATGTGGTACATGCCTTGAAGATCTGGAGACATTATCTCTATGGAGAAACATTCCAAATTTTCACAGACCATAAGAACCTAAAGTATATCTTTTCTCAGTATGAGCTAAACATGAGGCAACACCACTGGATGGAGTTAATCAAGGACTACGATTGTATAATTGATTATCATCCAGGGAAGGCCAATGTAGTTGCTAATGCACTAAGCAAAAAATCAGCAACACCAGCTTTAGACAAAGCACAGTTGAACTCCTTAGTGTGCTCTAAGAGAGATATGTTTATCTCCTTAAGGCAAGACAATGTACAACTTAAATTGTCATTGTTAGCCGGGTTGCTAGTTGAGATGCACATAAAACCTACTCTGAGACAGCAGATTAAAGAAGCACAACAGACTGATTCTATGATTCAACAGATCAGGTCAGAGTATGGTAGTGAGAAACGTGATGGTTTCCATGATTCTAATGATTAGGTAGTCTGTTACCATGATAGGATGGTAGTACCTGATGTTGATAACTTAAGAAAGTTAATCCTGGAAGAAGCTCATTCTTCAATGTATGCCATGCATCCAGGAAGAACCAAGATGTATCATAACTTAAAAGAGATGTATTGGTGGCCTGGTTTGAAGAGGGATGTTGCTGAGTTTGTTATGCGGTGTCTGGTGTGTCAGCAGGTTAAAGCTGAACATCAGAAGCCCGCATGAATAATGCAACCTCTGCTAATACCGTAGTGGAAATGGGATCATATAATCATGGATTTTGTGGTTGGTTTTCCTAGAACAGCCAAAAGTCATGATTCTACTTGGGTGATTGTTGATAGGTTGACAAAGACATCACATTTCTTACCTGTCAAAACAACCTACACAGTTGAGAAGCTTGCACAGATCTACATAGATGAGATAGTGCAGCTGCATGGGGTACCAGTTACAATAGTTTCTGATAGAGGTCCCCAGTTTACGAGTCGTTTTGGGAACGACTCTATAAAGCTTTGGGCACACAGTTGAGGTTTAGTACAACCTTTCATCCTCAGACAGATGGAAAATCTGAAAGGACTATACAAACCTTGGAGGACTTGCTTAGAGCATGTGTCCTTCAGTTTGTGGGGAGTTGGGATCTACATCTGAGCTTGATAGAGTTTGCTTATAATAACAGCTATCAACATAGCATTGAGATGGCACCATATGAGGCTTTGTATGGTAGATGTTGTAGATCTCCCTTATGTTGGTATGAAACTGGTGAATGCCAACTTTTGGGTCCTGAGCTGGTTCAGCAAACAACTGAAAAGATTAAAGTAATACAACAACAGTTGAAAGCTGCCCAGGATAGACAGAAATCATATGCTGAGAAGCATCGTAGACCCTTAGAATTCCAAATTGGAGACAGGATGTACCTCAAGGTTTCACCTTGGAAAGGTATCCTGAGATTTGGAAAGAAAGGGAAGTTAGCTCCTAGATTTATGGGGCCTTATCCGATCATTGAAAGGATGGGAAAGGTAGCCTATAAGCTGGAGTTACCACCTGAGTTGCATAGATTGCACCCAGTGTTTCATATATCTATGTTAAGGAAGTGTCATCCTGACACTAAGTTAGTTCTACAACCTGTGGAGGTAGAACTAAATGATGACATATGTTATGTTGAAGGACCTGTGTTGATTCTTGACAGAAGAATTAAGAAGTTGAAAAAGAAAGACATTGGTCTTGTAAAAGTTCTCTGGAATCACCGTGGCGTTGAGGAATCAACATGGGAATTATAGTAAGAGATGAGGAGGAAATACCCTACTCTTTTCTCTTAATGCTTTGTTGATGATTTCGGGGACAAAATCATTGTAAGGGGTGGATAACTTGTAACATCCCTGACCTGGGTTATGTTTTAACCCTAGATGTTTTGCTAAATAAAAGTAATTACATGCTTGCTCTTATCTTTTGAAAGATAATTAAGGCTCAAGAGGAACTTAATTTGCAATTTTAGTCCCTTTTGAATATTGCTGAAATTAATGTTTTGATTATTTTGGACTAAAGTGCAATTTACCCAAGTTGAGGGGTTTATTTGCAAATTGTGCATGATAATATGTTCCTCATGTGTTGAAGCATCATGAGAGTGAAGATGATGCAGATGTATGGCTTGTGATAGCCTAAATACCAAGAAAGAGCTGATAAAGCAATGTTTGTGCATGAAAACCTAGTTTTGGTGTAATGTGCAATTTACCCAAAACCTAGGGTGCAATATGCAATATAGCACTTCAAAAAGGTCCCTAATGTTTCTTGGCATCATGTGGAGTAAAGAAAATGAGAGGGGCGTCTCATTTGTATCTCTTTGAAGGAGAGAGAATCTTGATATTAAAATAATCAAGATTTAAGCATAATGGGAACATTAGTTCAAATTAATGCAAAAATAAATAAAATAATTGAAGGGCCTTCAACCAAAATTAAAATGGTTGGATTCAGATGTGTGTGAACTTCCTTGAGCTTTGCAAGGACCACAAAATATCCCAAGGAGGTGAAAACTCCACTCACCTTATTATTAGAAAAAGAATTTCCACTCAAATATGGATATTACTATTATAAGGGATTAAGGTGCTTAATTTCTTTTCCCTTAATTCATGGATAATGGAAGGGAGCTCGGTGGGGATAGAGTTTCCTTTGCATGAAATAAACTAAGGGGGAAGTGGTGGCAACAATTTTGGAATTAAAAGATTTTTATAAAACATTTTCTCTCTCATTGATTTTCTTATAAAAGAACCCTTTACCACTCAACCAAGGACTTTTTCAGATCCCTTTCTTCTCCTTGCTTGCAAAAATGACTAACGGAGCTAGGAACAGAAGTAAGGACGCCCCCAACCTGTTGGTAAGTCCTTGACCTTCGTTCTTCTTGATTTCATGGTGGAAATCATAAAACAATGCATAATTCCTTCATTTCTTCATTCCATCCTTAACCCTAGCCGATCCTTTCACTCCAAAAGCTTGAGAATGGACCTTGGGAAGTTTCTAGAGCTTCATCCACCATTGGATCCGTGGAACTTGGAGCTTGGAATCAGATTAGAAGGTGGGTTATTTAACTTGAACCCTTAATCTTTGTCATTGGATTCAATTTCTCAATTCACTTGATTTAATTGTTATTCTTGCAATTCCTTTGTTTGATTGATGGAGTTGCCATGGAAATGGCAGTAGTTTTGTGAGTCTAAAGGTTGAAGATGATAACCTGATCACAAGCACCTAAAGGTTTGCAAACCGTTTGGTGACTTGGACTCCAAACCGCATGAGAGGGTTGACCGTTTGGTTTAGTTGACCGTTTGAGGTCTGAACCTAAGTTTGTATTGGATGATGATCCAATGGATCCAATTGATTGATTCATTGTGTGTACAGTCCTTTAATTGGAAACCCTAATCGAGTTGATTGAAGAATCCTTGATTGGTCCTAACGATTTCAAGACAAATTGGGTCAAACGGTCTTAAGACCGTTTGAGCCCAAACGGTCTTGAAACTGTTTGGGATCAAATGGTTTCAAAACTGTTTGGAGGGTTAGTGGTTTATCCTTGAAAATTGGATAAAAATCTAATGGTGTTGATTGATGAATCCTTCAATTGTATAATCAATAATCAATTCAATGATGCAATTACATTTGATTGGATTGATGAATGTGCCTAAGAGCCCTTGTGGTTTTGGGACTGATTTAGACCAAACGGTCTTGAGACTGTTTGAGACCAAATGGTCTTGAAACCATTTGGGGTCAAACAGTTTCAAAATCGTTTGGTGTTAAACAGTTTCAAAACCGTTTGTGTAACATCCCTGACCTGGGTTATGGCCTAACCCTAGAAGTTTTGCTTAAGTAAGTTGTTTACAAATTTGTTTTAATCTTTTGAAAGGTAATTAAGACTCTTGTAGAGTTTAAATTTCAAGTTTGAGCTTATTTGCAAACTGTTTGTGCATTATATGATAGTTTGGGCATAAAGTGCAATTTACCCAAGATGAGGGGCTATATTGCAAAATTTCACATGTTGAATGTACCTCATGTGTTCTAACATCATAAGAGAGAGAATGATGTTAAAGGATGGCTTGTAGAAAGCCTAAATTCCAAGTTGTAGCTTGTTTGAATAATGTTAGTGCATTGTGCACCAATTTTGGTACAAATTATAATTTACCCAAAATGTGGGGTTAATATGCAAATTGCCACCTCTAGAGTGTTCCTACTCCCTCCTAGTATCATATAAAGGAGATATAAATAAGGAGACACCATTTTTGATTCCATTATGAATGATGGTAATCTTGGTGAAGAAATGACCAAGGAAAAGGGTTGAATTTGAAAGCTTAACTTGAGTTGTATCAAGTTGAAAAGCTTATATATGAGTACCTCTCAACCATGGAGCCCAAGGAGGTGTCCCATATCGTTCTATGAACTCTTGGAAAAGGCCATATCGTGCAAAGCTCCTCAAGGAGGTGAGTTGTGTCGAGTTACAACTTCCTTGGATATTGCCAATAGCAAAAGCATATCGGCCAAGTAGGTGAAATTTGCCATATAAAGTGATATCGGCCAATAGGGTGAAGAGTTGAGTGCCATGTCGTGCAAGTGAGTGACATATCGTGCAAGGGGGTTGGCATGTCGTGCAAGGACACTATTGTATCATGCAAAGGTGTTAAGGATCAAGAAGGAGCTCATACTTAACCCTAAGGTGAGGAAAAGATCATCTTCAACCTTGGATTGAAGCATGAATTTAGGGTTTTGATCTTCTTTTCTTTTCCTCTTCACCAATTGCTTATCCATGGTGATTCTTTGCACATAGATGAGTTGTGAAGTCCATATTCAACCTTGGGAACGTGAAGCTTTGGAGCTTGGAGCTTTGAAGTTGTTCTTGAGGCGGGTTATATAACTTGAACCCAATTATATTATTATGCACCTTCAATTTTGCCATACTTGTTGAACTACTTGCAATTCATTTTCTCTTGAATAATTGCTGAACCTTTGAGTTCTAAAAGCTTCATGGGACTATTGTCCATGACTTAGAATAGTAAGAACAAGGATATTGAGGTTGATGATGATGACATCATCAATATCATGCAAAAGCACACAAGCACACACCTTCAACCCGATATGGAAAAGTAGCCCTAGTTTACTTGGAAATCGATAGGGGTGTGCATTGGTTTGTACTTTGGGTTGATAGAGGTTCAAACAGTTGTCTAGAAAAAAATATACTTAACAAAGTCTATAATCACAACAAATAACATTTTTATGCATACCCAATTATCCTACCAGTGATACCATGGCATATATGTATCTTTGAATGTAAGACCTAAAAGCTCTAAAGAGGGTGAACATAGGTAAAATTGATTTCTGCAATTTCAAACACAAAGAGGTTATTTGCAACTTGCTACAAGAGAAATTTTGTAGTGAAAATAATTAAAGCAAGTGATCAAAAGATGTAACTACAATATACACAATATGTAAAGTGGTTCCAACTTGGAATGTTGTAGCTCCACTAGGTAGAAGTTTCCAACTAAGACTGCTCAATTGTAATTTATTACTTTTTCTATACTAATACAATTGGCAATTATAAGATTGATTTTCTTGGATGGGGATCACCTTTAGAATAACACTAACAAAATGGGAGATAGAAATTCAACATGTAACCCCTATATGAACACACAAGAAAAAACTACATTGCAAGATGTAGGTGTGGTTCACAACATGTGACATGTGATCATTTTAGGGAGTCAGTCGCTTTGGGAATGTGGAGCCTTAACATCATTGTGACCGGAGGGTGGAACCAAGGGTTAAGAATCAGAGAAGTCATAATTGGGGTTACAATGATGTTTAGAATGTATGAACACTTTATGGTGTTAAGTAGTTATTGTGAGAGAGTGACCGTCCTAAATCAAACGTCCAAAATAGAGTGGATCTAGAGTAGTTGGACTCTTGAATTTATAACCCGACACTCAGGCCCCCACAACTATTATATGGGGTCCAATGTAGCAAATCGGGGTCAAACCACAGGGACAAGGTCGTTAAGTGCTAAGAATGTGAAGCCTCAGACTCCGATACACCAAACAAAAGGTAGATCAAGATGGTGTTCCCTAAGGAACAATAATTGTTATGACCGCATCTGAGCTTAATTGGTAAACCAGGGTTTACCTGGATGATTATATGCTTAATTGGATTTATCATTGCTTAAATCTAATTAATGATGATAATTCAATTATGATGTTTTAAACCTAATAAGAACGTTAAGTGTTCTATTGTTTGAGAAATTAGGGTTTGAGAAATATAAACCCTGGTTGGTTGAAATTAGGGTTTTGATGGTACATGAGTATGGAATTTGATCAGGATAGCAGTGTGGTAAATTATTTTTCATATTTTCTACAAATTTTGTATTTAATTGAATTTTGTATATGATATGGATACTCAATCATGCATATTGGAGAAAAATTTCAGAATATTTGAGTGTTTTTTGAATGTGATTCTCGGTCGAACTATACTTCAACTGAAATGCTGACAGAGTGCTTTTCAGTAGTATAGTGTTTTATTTTTAATTATTTATTGGTAATTCCAAATGATATTAAATTTTAACTATAAATCTAAAAATAAATCATAAACAACATGTAAAATTTTCATATTTTTTGGATGTGTTTAGACCTTATCAGTAGATGAATTACAGTAACTGACATTTCTGCAAAATTCTGGATAGTAGTGCACTATTCGATTTTTAATTATTTAATGGGAGATTGGAATGATCTCAAATTTTAAATGTAGATTAATAACTAAATTATAAAGAATATGATAAACTATCATAATTTTTGGATAAGGTTTGATCTCTGCAATACATGAATTATAGAAACCTTTTTATGACAGAAAAATCTACTGAAATAAGAAAAAAGTTTAGTGAGGGGTCAACGTGCGATTGACCCAAGCAGCTCAATTGATCTATATGGTCAACCTAACACACTAGTGATCTCATAATTCTTGATTCATTCTAGAGAAACAAAATCCTAGAGAGAGAGGGATATTTAGGATTTGAGAGGAGAAATTGATGGAGATGCTGACCTAGGGTTTTGTGGTCCGAGGAATGATGAAATCATGGAAGTTTAGCTTCTTTGGATATAGTTTCATGGTGAATCTTATCTCACATGTCAAAATTCCGTCCCTACTCTGATTTGATCCAAAATGGTATCAAAACTTCCCCTTTTCTCACTCTTTCTTCATAATCCCTCATTTTTAAGGTTTCTGAGTTGAAAGGAAGAAGAATTGGGTGAATTGCTAGGGATTTGATATGGATTTGAGATTTTCAGATATGGGATACGTTTTTAAGGTGTTTTCACACCTTAGGGTGAGTGGGAACTTCCTTTAAATAGTATATTGCACGGAAATTGGTTAAATCAACCATAATCTTTAATTGCTTAGTATGCAACTACAAACCCTGAATTGGCTATTTGTTCTAAGTTGTTGCAAAATGATATGAAATGGATTCTTCCTTTGTTTGAATGAAGTTCATATGATAAAATCATATTATAAATGTATACAATACATCATAATGATAATTCCCTAAGTATTCGCAGAGGTTATAAGAGTCAACTAAAATATAGAGAATTTGTCTCTGACTGAAATTTGCTATATAAGTAAATAGAGAAAATTGCTTATCTCGATCCCCTTGGTTATGAATGATTGTTTATCTAAATTCATAGTACATATATGTCATATACTATCTTGGATTTTGTTCAAAGTGAATAGTGTTTGTTTGATATCTCAGTATAGAGGGTGAAACCCTAGATGCGAGGAAAGTTGGATATTTGTGAATAGATATCGTGAAATCCATTTGAAGGGATTTTCTTGACATGATAGAATTTATTTATTCAATGTTATTATTGATGCATGATATCCTAGTGAATGGCATGGAAACCCAAATTCAACTCAGTTCCAAGGTTTCATACATATATTGATTTTATATGATTTGTTGATAGTAGCCTTTATTCAGTGAATGTTTATGTCGTATGAAATCCTTATGAGAACCATGTGATAAGTGAATGAGGTAAATGAAACCCTAAGGATAGGGTGTTCAATGAATTAGTATTTTGATATCAATGTTCTCAGTATGAGATGTGGTGATGCACAACACAAGATTTGGGTTGAGGTGCACATTTTCCAAGAAAGTATAATTAATTTACATGTTTTAATGATGATTTCTCATATGTCAAGCAATTAACTTTTATCAGTGTATTAAGAATCTCAATTGCATGATTTCAGTGTATATGTGCCAAGTTGACATGTATTCAATTTATTTAAGAACTTAAGTCTGCCTGCATTTACAATATATTGATTTCTCAGTAAATTACAATGTTTTAAATATACTACTCTGCCAAGTTTAGAATGATGTACATGTTGTATTATAAACTTCAATTATATAGACACGGTACCATAGAGATATCAGAGTCAAGTATAAGTAAGATAAATGTACAATGTAGAAAGAGCTTTCCAAGAATAATAAAATAATAGACATAGGTGCCCTGAACACCGTAGATTCCCTACGGATGTCTACACTGTAGGGAGGAAACGATCCATCCTGGAAGCGACTAGTATACGGGGATCGGATCGCACCCACAGAGCATGTGGGGAGACGAATCCCTTGAGGAAGTCTCCTAAGAGAAGATAGGCTACCCAACATGAACTAGAGATCCCAGTGGTAACCCAGAGGTACCCACAGAGCGTACCAAGATGAGGCCCACAGAGCGTCTCAGACCCTCCGCATGTGTACTCAGCCTAGAGGAGAGGTCCAATTAAAGGCCATCTGTTTAGCCGCCTTAGTCAGATGTGACGGTTTGAGTCAAGCAGACCCGGATTCAGTTCTAGGCTTAGCTTCCCGGGTTTTAAGCTAAGTCTTATGCGGTGAGATGGTAGTTTGCTATGAGTCTTCATATGTAGAGTAAACTGCATATGATCAGGGCATAATAAAATGAATGAGAGGTCAAACAAGTGTGTATAGTTATTCAATTATTATTTGTATGTTTCTGAATTATTAGTTCTCTTTATGTTCAATCAAGCATTTCATATATTGATTCACTCTTATAGATATTTAGAGTATCCTGCCATATTTATGATTATCAATTATTAGACTCTTTAAAGCTTACTGCTGTTATAATTGATATCAATTGCTCAAAAGTATATCTATAATTATATCAGTGCTTTAGACTGTTTCTTTGAAGTACTCATTCACTGAGTGAGTAGGCTTACCCCGCTACTCATAATTTTTAGGGAAATCACATGGACTTGAAGAAGATATCATTGCATCAAAGTAGATCTGCCACAAGAGTTAAGTCTGAGTATAGTTAAGTTCAGTCGGTCCCTGTCACTCTAGATCCTTGTATAGATGTGAGAGAGTTGTATATGATGTTTGTAACTTCGTTTCCTTAATAAGAGAGAATGCATTTGATTATCATGTCGTATGTACATGGAAGTGTGAGAAACAGAATGAATGTATGGATGTGTATCATTAATGTTTAGATCATATTAGAGTAATCAAGGTTTAATTCTCTTGTAAAGTTTGTTTATGTGATTCAATGTGAGAAAAGAAAGAGTTTGAAAAAGAAGAAAAAAAGTTAAGGGTGATCTTTGTATTACGTTAAATCCTCAATTTATGCCCTAATCTCATGATTAATGGTAATTGTGAGATCAGGGTGTAACAACTTTGGTATCAGAGCTTAGGTTGAGTTGTCAGGGACCATTAAGTTAGTAAGTTAGATTCATAAGTGTGGCAGATAGGAGATGTTAGGATGTTAGCTATGGGGATTTGAGTATTTGGATATCCTGGCCCAGTATCTGAGTACTTGGATCAACCAGTATCAAACTGCACTGTCTATTCTTTCATGTATACCCTGGCCAAGTATACAATGGAAGGATGGGATAGAGAGGAACCCTAGAAATATTAGGGTTAGAAACAAGATAAGTAACATGAATTAAGAGCATAAATATAAAATTAGATAGAACTTTCATTTCATATTGTTGTTTTATTGGAGATGAATAGAAATGCTCTTATATGTTTGAGTTCAGATATTCAGTATTTTGAAATATATATGGGTCTTTAAGATTTGTTGTACACTATGCAGATGTAGCATTTGTTGATTACATTCTTTGTATTAAGTAGACTAGAAATGATCTTTGAATGAACTTTCCTAAGTGGATATTCTTTCCACATGTTTGAGATTAATAGGAGTTGGTTAATCTTAAGTAGCTCTTGGCTTCAGGACTGCAGGTTCGACCTGGTCCAGCTGGTAGGATGCATTACTGGGATCTAATGACTCCTATTAACAATATGATAAGAGTAGACTCTAGATAATTTAGACCCACATCATAGTGAGAATGTACATACACTAAGATGTTGAAACATATGGGAAAGATTAGAATAGCTAAGAATCAGTTGGAACTGATATCTGGGACCCAACGTTGGGGCCTCATATGAGAAATCCTTATTTGGGAATAAAGGAACATGACGTAAGGTTCAAGATTAAGTTTAATGATTAATATTATATGAACTCTAAATATGAAATATGGAAAAGATATGAGAAAAGTATGTAAGGGCCAAGGTAGTAAGAATCAATCATGAGGAATGGATTATATAACCGAGTACAATGTTTTTATGTACTCTAAAGCAAAGGAGAAAAGAGTTAAGTATACGATAAGTAAATATAAGTGAAGAGTCTTCAGAAGAGTTAAAGTAAAGAGAATTAGATAAATATGTAAATCATAAGACTAGGATAAGAAACTTTAAGTTAAAACAAAGATAAATGTTGGAAATGTTGAGATTGCTTAAGGAATGAGGGTTATGATATAATTGAGAGCATGTAATGTATACTTTTATTAATAAGTTTAATACATTCATCCTTACTACCTTTGGATTCCAAGTCTATATAGAACAACAATTTTTTTTCTAAAAAAAGAACAAAAGTGTAGCTTAACAAAATGAATAAGTTAAACAAAGGTAGACTATACTTAGGAAGGAAAAACTTGATTTAAGAGAAACTATGTTTCACCCATGCATGAGCCATTTTATTTAAAATGAAGGATATGTAATGTATTAAACATGAGTTGAAACTAGTAGAGAGATTATTGATTTAGAATTTCAACTTCACATTAGTAGAAGGATAAAAAGAAATATGTGCAACATGATATACATGATCATACACATGAATAAGCAACATGATCATAAGAGAAAAGTATAAGTTAAAGATAACAGGTGGAAGAGTAGTATATGGTAAGAGGATTATAGAAAGTAAGGAAGGGTTTGAAACATGGTGGAGTAATATAAATTATAAAAGAAAGAGGTTAGGAGATTCAATCAAGTGTTAGTTAGTCAAGTATCCTTGTTGATAACTAATTAAACCTACATACGACAAATGTATCAATGGGATGTCTGAAGATAAGAATTCTAAGTCTTAGAACTGTCTTCTCTTCCATATACTACTTAATGAGAGAAATGTGGGAATGAAGTGATAATAAAATGAATCATATCTGATGCAGAACCACCATGGTAGAGGCATCTAGTGAATGTAATAATGACACATAATATGATGATGAAACCCTAGAAGGGTAAATTGAGAATGTAATCTATCTGAATGGCCAATTAAGATGAAGGAAATTCATTTGATAAGATAAGGGAGACTTTAGTAAAACCTTGTGAGATCCAAAGTTTGAATTTCAAATTAAGGGAGCAAAGTCACACCACAATAACGTTATGCTACTGATAAAGGACAAACCCTAGAATGTTTAGAGTTGTAGTAGTTAAAGGGTTGTCACTAGTGATTTGACCTTGAATACTAGCATCTCTATAAAACAAGATCATGAAATTTGCACTATGAGAAGTAAACTAGCACTGATAGTAATCCTAGCTAATCTGAAAGTTAGATAAACAATATGGAAATGATTTAGAGCAAAGGATAATAAATAGATTGAAATATAAGAGGTGCATTTTGAACAAAAGGAAAAATACAATATGAGTGAAGTGTGATATGAAATAAATTCTTGCAGTAATAGCAACAATGATGAATAATCTATTCATACCTTGTATGTTTCCATTTTAGGGATGTTTAATCTACATGATTAAAATGAGAAGGATAAGTAGCAAAAAGTAAGTAGTAATGAATGAGAAGAGAGATAAGAGAAAGCAATGTCTTTTAGTAATATGTGAATTTGTTTTTAGAAGTATAATTTGTTGAAGGTATATTAAGGGATGTAAATTGGTTCTACGTATGATTTTGATTGTACATTTGCAAGCAATATGTTAATTAAAGGTGTCTGATAGTTGTAGTCATTCATACAAGTAATCCATCTTAGTATTGTACAATTATTGTATGGTGATATGGTTCAAATATTGATAAAACAAATGGAGGGTTACCTTAAATAAGGTAGTCTTATCTATTCACTCATATGAATAGAAGGGATGATAACCATATTGTATTGATATGTAACCCTAATGAGGTATAACTTGTTATACCTAGTTTTAATATAACTAAGTGATAGTAATTGGGTATGAATAGTCCTTGAATGACTAATACAATCATGGAGTACTTTGTTACTGTTGTTGAAACCCTAGTATGCTATAACCTGATGGTTACATCTTGAATTATATGTGGGTTCATACTTGAGAATAATATGGAATGTGATGGTAATGCTTCACCTTATGCATCCATGATCCAATGGGGATGTTGTGAGTAGTAATGTACAATTGTTGTTGAATCTAGTCTTTTAACTCAAGATTGTTTTGCTATTTGAGTAGCACAATAGTAAAATTCAAAAGAACATGGTGAACTCTCTTTTGTGATTTAGAGGTAATACATAACAATAGTACATATTTAACAGTATGAATTGAGATAGTTGGATCAGGTTATCGATGTTGAGGTAACACCTCAAGAGTATGAAAATATTGAAATGGTTGTTTCTCTCTCTGTCCTATGATTTATTGTGGCATAGAGAATTTGTTTGTTATCATTGAGCTATCATGATTTAACATGTTGTAATTAGAAAAGAAATAAAGGACTTAATGTTCAAAACTGCATTCAAGTATGAAATACAAGAATATAATGACATGTAAGATATCAGAAGCTTAAAATAAACCTTGAATGTACTTTACTTGCATATTTATGTTTCGGGGATGAAACCTTTTTAGGGGGGGGGAGAATAGTTATGACCACATCTGAGCTTAATTGGTAAACTAGGGTTTACCTGGATGATTATATGCTTATTTGGATTGATCATTGCTTAAATCTAATTAATGATGATAATTCAATTATGATGTTTTAAACCTAATAAGAATGTTAAGTGTTCAATTGTTTGAGAAATTAGGGTTTGAGAAATATAAACCCTAGTTGGCTGAAATTAGGGTTTTGATGGTACATGAGTATGGAATTTGATCAGGATAACAGTGTGGTAAATGATTTTTCATATTTTCTACAAATTTTTTATTTAATTGAATTTTGGATATGATATGGATACTCAATCATGCATATTGGAGAAAAATTTCATAATATTTGAGTGTTCCTTGAATGTGGTTCTCGGTCAAACTATACTTCGACCGAAATGATGATAGAGTGCTTTTTAGTAGTGTTGTATTTTATTTTTAATTATTTATTGGTAACTCCAAATGATATGAAATTTTAAATGTAGATATGAAACTCAATCATAAACAATATGTAAAATTTTCATAATTTTTGGATGTATTTAGACCTTATCAGTAGACAAATTACACTATCTAACATTTTTGCAGAACTCTGGATATCAGTGCACTATTCGTTTTTTATTATGTAATGGGAGATTATAATGATCTCAAATTTTAAATTAAGCTTAGTATATAAATTATACAAAACATGATAAATTATAATAATTTTTGTAGAAGGTTTGGTCTCTAAAATAAACTAATTACATAAACCTTTTTATGATAGAAAAATCTGCTGAAATAAGAAAAAAGTTTACTGAGGGGTCAAAGTGCAATTGACCCAAGCAGCTCAATTTCTCTATATGGTCAACCTAACACACTAGAAGCTCTCATAATTCGTGATTCATTCTAGAGAAATGAAATCCTAGAGAGAGAGGGAGAGTTAGGGTTTGAGAGGAGAAATTGATGGAGATGCTTACCTAGGGTTTTGCGGTCCGAGGAATGATGAAATCATGTAAGTTTAGCTTCTTTGGATATAGTTTCATGGTGAATCTTCTCTCACATGTCAAAATTCCGTCCCTCCTCTGATTTTATCCAAAATGGTATCAAAACTTCCCCTTTTCTCACTCTTTCTTCATAATCCCTCATTTTTAGGGTTTTCGAGTTGAAAGGAAGAAGAATTGGATGAATTGCTAGGGATTTGATATGGATTCGAGTTTTCAGATATGGGATACGTTTTTAAGGTGTTTTCACACCTTAGGGTGAGTGGGAACTTCCTTTAAACAGTATATTTCATGAAAATTGGTTAAATCAACCATAATCTTTAATTACTTAGTATGCGACTACAAACCCTGAATTGTCTATTTGTTCTAAGTTGTTGCAAAATGATATGAAATGGATTCTTCCATTGTTTGAATGAAGTTCAGATGATAAAATCATATTAGAAATTTATACAATACATCCTAATGAGAATTCCCTAAGTATTCATAGAGGTTATAAGAGTAAACTAAAATATAGAGAATTTGTCTATGACTGAAATTTGTTGTATAAGTAAATAGAGAAAATTGCTTATCTAGATCCCCTTGGTTATGAATGATTGTTTATCTAAATTAATAGTACATATATGTCATATACTATCTTGGATTTCGTTCAAAGTGAATAGTGTTTGTTTGATATCTCAGTAAAGAGGGTGAAACCCTAGATGCGAGGAAAGTTAAATATTTGTGAATATATATCGTGAAATCCATTTGAAGGGATTTTCTTGACATGCTAGACTTTATTTATTTAATGTTATTATTGATGCATGATATCCTAGTGAATGGCATGGAAACCTAAATTCAACTCAGTTCCAAGGTTTCATACATATATTGATTTTATATGATTTGTTGATAGTAGCCTTTATTCAGTGAATGTTTATGTCGTATGAAATCCTCATGAGAGCCATGTGATAAGTGAATGAGGTAAATAAAACCCTAAGGATAGGGTGTTCAATGAATCAAGTATTTTGATATCAATGTTCTTAGTATGAGATGTGGTGATGCACAACTCAAGATTTGGGTTGAGGTGCACATTTTCCAAGAAAGTACAATTAATTTACATGTGTTAATGACGATTTCTCATATGTCAAGAAATTAACTTTTATCAGTGTATTAAGAAGCTCAATTGCATGATTTCAGTGTATATGTGCCAAGTTGACATGTATTCAGTTTATTTAAGAACTTTAGTCTGCTTGCATTTACATTATGTTGATTTCTCAGTAAATTACAATGTTTTAAATATATTGATCTGCCAAGTTTAGAATGATGTACATGTTGTATTATAAACTTCAATTAAATAGATGCGGTACCATAGAGATAATAGAGTCAAGTATAAGTAAGAGAAAGGTACAATGTAGAAAGAGCTTTCCAAGAATAATAAAATAATAGACATAGGTGCCCTGAACACCGTAGATTCCCTACGGATGTCTGCACTGTAGGGAGGAAACAATCCACCCTGACAGCAACCAGTATATGGGGATCAGATCGCACCCACAGAGCGTGCGGGGAGACGAAGCCCTTGAGGAAGTATCCTAAGAGAAGATATGCTACCCAACATGAACCGGAGATCCCAGTGATAACCCATAGGTACCCACAGAGTGTACCAAGATGAGGCCCACAAAGCGTCTCAGACCCTCCGCCTGTCTACTCAGCCTAGAGGAGAGGTCCAGTTAAAGGCCAGTTGTTTAGCCGCCTTAGTCAGACGTGACGATTCAAGTCAAGCAGACCCAAATTCAGTTCTAGGCTTAGCTTCTCGAGTTTTAAGCTAAGTCTTGTACAGTGAGATCGTAGTTCACTATGAGTCTTCATATGTAGAGTACACTACATATGATCAGGGCATAATAAAATGAATGAGAGGTCAAACAAGTGTGCACAATTATTCAATTATTCTTTGTATATTTCTGAATTATTAGTTCTCTTTATGATCAATCAAGCATTTCATATATTGATTCACTCTTATAGATATTTAGAGTATCCTGCCATATTTATGATTGTCAATTATTAGACTCTTTAAAGCTTACTGTTGTTATAATTGATATCAATTGCTCAAAAGTATATCTGTAATTATATCAGTACTTTAGACTATTTCTTTGAAGTACTCATTCACTGAGCGAGTAGACTCACCCCTCTACTCACAATTTTTAGGGAAATCACATGGACTTGAAGAAGATATAATTGCATCAGAGTAGATATGCCACAAGAGTTAAGTCTGAGTATAGTTAAGTTCAGTCGGTCCCTGCCACTCTAGGTCCTTGTATATATGTGAGAGAGTTGTAAATGATGTTTCTAACTTCGTTTCCTTAATAAGAGAGAATGCATTTGATTATCACATTGTATGTACATGGAAGTGTGAGAAACAGAATGAATGTATGTATGTATATCATTAATGTTGAGATCATATTAGAGTAATCAAGGTTTAATTCTCTTGTAAAGTTTGTTTATGTGATTCAATGCGAGAAAATAAAATAGGTGAATAAAGTCAAATATGAAATTTGTATCTAAAGTATGGAAGGGAACTTGGATTGGGTTTCACCTACTAAGATCGCTCACCAACATGTAATACTCACACCCCTTTTTTATATCCTTATCAAGATTACAAGCAATCATCATATATGTCTATTCCTTCCTCTCTCGAGCTTAGGATAGATCTAGATTATAAGGTTGCCTCCCCCTCGAGATGGAAAACAAACAACCACAAAGCAAACCAGATGATCATTAGATTGAGTATATCAACATTTTCATGCATTTTTACTAATCCATAACACTTAGATAAGGTTAGTACTACTCTTTCAAGGTACCAACAATCATACATCATGATATGGTAGCTAAGCATACAAGTGAAGCATTCAAGAACAAGAGTATGGAGATAAACGTCACTAAGGATATATATATATATATATATATATATATATATATATATTCAAAAGGGTGCAAGTATATACATGTTAGGAGCGTCCTAGTGGATACTCCCAACCCAAGTTAGGTGTTTAGACACACATGTAAACGGGCAGCAGAATGACATTACAAATGTGTAGATACATCAAGAGTAATGAAGAGGAGGGGTGACATACAACGTGGGGAATATAGTAGATCTGAAGAGTGAAGGAGTGTAACATACCCAACTCTGGGTATCTTACTCATCCCTCCTCTTTCCTTAGAACAATTTTATCAACATATCATTGTTCTAAAAAATTATATAAGTTGAAACTTAGTTTCAACATGCTTCACAAATATACACTACATAAAGGGACTAAATAATCATAATAAAAAGAAATAATGAAGTTTGAACCTCTTGACTACTAGTAAGAGTAAAGGATGAAGAAACTAAATTAACATTATTGAGACACATAAGTGTTATTAAAGGAAATAGGTACATCAAATGAATACTTAGAATGCAAGTAATGAAATGTTATAGGAGACACTTTCAAAAAGTAAATATGAGTCCAAAATCAAATTCCTCCTGCCCTAATAACCATAGGCACTAATTTTCAAGTCAACTGGATTTCCATTACCCTCTTAATTAGTTGGTTGAATGTACAAACTCTAATATATATCATGTCATCAATTAAAGCTAAGCTGGTGTTAATTAGCTCATTGTAACACCTCATGTGCGCTACTCCTCTCTATTTCACACGTGATGTCATCATTCTCCCCCTTCCAAAACTGACAATGCCCTATTGGTAACCGACATCTTTCCCCTTGAACGATGACTGTCTACACCCTCTCCTCTTCCCCTTCCTCTCTTCCCCAACCCCTGCTCTTTATATCATCCTTTCCTCCCTTGGCGCCCCCGAACCCTAGCCGCCCCTTTCGGGGTTTCTCTACTGCTGAGTGTAATGGAAGTTGTGATATCCATCAACGGACCTTGCACCCTCTCCAGTATCGAGATTACCACATCATCCACACCTGCAACACCACACTCTCCCCATGCGTCAACAACTACACACAGTCATCTCCCCAGCTACCAGACACTACCCTATAGCTTCCCTGATCCACCTGTGCCCACCAACGTCACGAGGCGTCAAGAAATGCCAATATCA
Organism: Alisma plantago-aquatica; assembly: GCA_963693085.1. Taxonomy (NCBI): domain Eukaryota; kingdom Viridiplantae; phylum Streptophyta; class Magnoliopsida; order Alismatales; family Alismataceae; genus Alisma; species Alisma plantago-aquatica. Next base: position 767,182,881 of record OY856410.1, read on the forward strand.
CCAAGGAGTGTTGGGCGCCTATAGGCAGCGCCACCGTCCACTACTTTTCCCTCTCTTCTTCCCTATCTTTCCGTTTTCCTTCCTCAAGTGCATACAAAACCCTAACCATAGTGTGACATCGCTTCCCTCTCTATGCTCCCTGTAGCGGCTATGACTACAGGAGACCACTGCCACCTACATATCTTCACGTGACCTGTGAGCCTTCGTCACTGTCTACATGAACTACATTGTCAACTCATAACCTCTTATTTAGCTCATAGTTACACCCTCTGAGATCTGTCATTGCCCCAATTTGTAATGGGGCATCACTGTCTACAAACCAAAAACTAGAGGCCACCGTGGGTGCACAAAGGTGGCACAACATGTGCACTATGATGGTCTCCCCCAGATTTATAGATCACCAGAGATCATCTCCTCTTCTTCCAAGTCAAGAATGACAACAACAAAAGGTAGCATGCCCTCACTAATACAGATGTCGAACCCAACTCTGTCTGACCCTGATCCCCTTTACAACTGCCACCCTCACACCTACCCTAGTAGTGCAAAGCAATGCTAGTGCTGCCAAGATGTGTCGGGCACCTCCATCTAGCATCATCGTACACATACCTTCCTCCTCTCATCACCCCTCAAGCCTATGTGGCCATCGTCTCTCCTCATCAGTAATCACCAGTGTTTGTGATCTCACTCGAACCCCATCTGCCACGATGCAGCAAACCCCAACATCAGGGAGTTGTTCACCTCCTCCACCATCACAATTCCATGTTGTTCCACCATCTTCATTCTCACTACAAAATAGAAATAAGGCATCACCTCTTCACAACATCATCACCTTCATCCAAATTATTTGGATGTCAACATTAGTGATCATCAAGACCAGTGCAGTCCCGACCACACCGTCATGATGTTGACATGAGAGAGTATACTACATCTTCCTCAAGGTTTGACTACATGGAAGAAACTTGGGACAGATACAAGGAGCATCAGACCAAGGAAAGAGCTAGTTAGCACCAAGGAAAACTCCATTATGATCAACCAAAGTTAATATGATTTACATGTAAGATATCTTATCTTCCAGTTCCTAATTTATAGTAGTCAGTTACTAAGAAAACATAGTAGGTTATGAACTTAATAGAATGATTTGAGTACTAAGTCCAGATATAACAAACTCAAGATGCATCAATGCAATAACCAGTAAGTAAACCCATACATTAATGCATTCTATAAATATACAATAAGTAGATATTCTCCATCTTTCTATACAAGATTGGTAAGATCATAGTATCATATATGTGATGCATTGATGGTAGTAAACATATACAATAGGTATAAATGACTAATTTTGTAAATATAGGTATAGGTGACTTTAAATTTTTCACCAACTTAATCACTTTGGAAATATAGATTTGGAGTATACTTTCTTGACTATCTAAAATAGTTTTAAATGCATATTTGTATTTACATAAGTAATGACATAATAAAACTTATTCATAAATAAATGATGAATGAATATACTTTATATTTCTCTAATAAGAGTATTGTGATCAATAATATCTCATGTAACACATATCTTTGAAAATTTGAGTTATATGACTTCAAGAGAGAGAATGACCCCACACTACCTAAATTGGAGGAACACATATTATTACTCATACATATATGTAACCTACCCATGTTTAGAATTATGTGAATAAAGACATATCTTAGAGCTATAATGAATATCCAGTGGATTCTATGTCCTCTTAGTAATGTTTTAAAAATGCTAATTCCCCTATTAAGTACCCAAAGTACTAGGTTTAGATATACTTTCATTTATGAATGGGTAATCATGGAGTAAATGTGTGTATATAAAACTTTGTTAGGTTGAGAAGGACGAATGACAAATTCCACCCTAGGGGTAGGATTAGTCTTGAAGACCAGGTATGTAGTCCTCCCTATTTTTAACTGGGCATTTTATGACTCAATTTTCCCATAATGAGGCAAATTCTTGACATACTTACTCTTTTGTTCCACTTGTTGACATACCATTCTTTTGAGATCATTATTTATAGGTTAATTGGGTCAATGTCCCCACATGCTATCGTGCTTGTATTATGACACAAGTTTTTGATGAATAATGTATTTTGCCACACTATATTATGCATGGTAGATAATTTGACTAGCTAACTATTCTAGATGCTTATGCGTAACCATTAGGGTGTGCTTTTCTACATGGGGCATGCTTTTCTACCCTTATATATACAAAAGTGTGCTTTTCTGCCTATGGGTGTGCTTTTCTACTCAAAATATATTTAGGCCAATGAATCAGTGGTGTCTTGGCCCTACTATAGTTATTTTAGTCCAATATATCTACATGCAAATAAATGTTGCAATGTGATGATTGATTGTGGCAAGGTTTGTTGTTTATTGGATTATTTATACTACCTCATTCTATTGGAAATTACTTCTGTTGTAACTTCTCATTGAAACTTACCTATCTTTTATGGCCCCCTCTTTTATGGGAGCGTCTTACTTTACTTTTGAAATGAATAATGCCCTAGATAATTTTCTAATGTACATACTCAGCTTTTGCTGACACAAACTCTTTTATTTCCTTTTTTTTCTAGGTGTTATCTCCACCCAGGTGTAGGTGCTTTAAGGATTGACACTCAAGATGATCGTGAGCTAATTGGTGGACATAAGGAAAATTTGAGATAGCCTTGTTACTCTCTGCATATGGACTAATGTGTATATAGATGTAACCTTTTCATTTTATGTAGCACCCTTAGGGTGAGAAAGTTATGTACATAGAATCATTTTGTAACTTTGTAAATAGTTATGTTTTCTACTGCTTAAATATTTCATGGCTCGTGTTTCTACCATTGAGTGGGACCACTACCAGGTCCCACTTTTTACAAGGAGGTGTTACACTAACGATACTCCTTCAGATCCATATCTGGTGCAGATGTGGAAGAAGACAACTCCTTGTTTTGAAGAAGAGGATGGTAGACCTTGTCTCTCCTCCAACCTTCATCTTTAGAGATCCAATACCTTCAGTAGATGGGCGAGGATGACTCTGAAGTTTGGCAGCACTTTGTGGCTCTTAATGATCCTCGTTCTTGTGTGTGGAGTTGGGGGCCTGTTTATAGGTGTTTCCCATCGACTTATCTCCTTACCGCGATCATGATGTGTCAGCTGGTCGTAACCATTGTCACAGTCTCAATGGTACGGCGTTGTTACGACCACAACTTCTTGGGAGATTTTTGTGTGTCTACGGTCGTGATTGTTCCTTCTTTTCGGTTGTGACAAACATCACAGTCACAACATGCTCCCTCTGTGAATATCTGTACTATCGTCATGGTGTGTCATCTCAGTCGCAATTGGCATCGCAGTCGAGGTATGAATCCACCAATTCCTAGACCGATCGCAGTCACGAAGTTTGCAGGTTGTGTAACCCTGATCACGACATAATATGAGCCTATATTGAGTGATAAAGGTAGAAATTCAGATCCCCCCCCAAGATACTCAAATGAATAGAAAAATCCATAAAATATAGGCTAGAATAGGAATAAAACATATGCAAAAAGTTCACAAAATGAGATGGTGTCAAATCCCCCAAATTTCTTTTTGACAAAACCCACTATTACAGAGTTATCTCATTCTTACAACAAAACTCTCGTGACATGCTTGGCTTGAATCTTGAAGTTCTATTTCCTTCCTTTTGTACCCAAAGTTGCATGACTTTGTGCCTTTACTAATCCCTTTTTGTAGTAAAGGACTCTCCCTCTTAATGACCTTTTAGGTTTAGGTGGTTGGCTACACCTGTACTGTAGCACACCGTTCGAACAAAACATCATTAACTAAGCGGAAGCGATCATTAACAACGGATTACTGAAAAATCACTAAAAATTAAAACCATTTTCAAAGAGATCCAAACACAGGAAAACTCTTTTATCAAGAACTAATGTATTTCATTTACATCCTGGTTCATAAGTACATATCATGTACCATCCCTTCTAAAGGATTACAAGCATCAACTGCTCTGTTAAAACTATACACAAGCAGCATAAGAATCTCGAGGCATCAAGCCAAAATCTCAGATCGATTCATTAAAAGTATTAACTACTAACTCTGAAGACCCGAGAGTACAGAGACGACACATATGGCTCTCTATACAAAATATGACATCCAGAGCCTCCACCTGGAATATTACAGCTGTCCCTATTTTTGTTGCTACTCTCCCCCTGCTATAGGATTTCTGCCTCTTTTTTTGCGTTTACCTAAAAAGTTGGATCCCACGGGGGTGAGACAATTGAAATTTTCCCAGCGAGAGATATAACTCTCCACCAGAAACATTATTATTGCAGATTGATAGAATAAAACTGAGCATGAGTTCTTTTATATTAACAACAGTATTAATCACTGCATGAATAGAATAAGATAATTTTCTTTCTTAAGGAGAACATTGCATCTACCCATGGTAGATTATAAATCATCTATCTACTTTGCAAGGAATGTAAGGAAACATAAATATATCATTTATCAACTAAAGATGCATAAAGGAAATGTAACATCAGCCAATGATTTTTGTATTCAATCCTTAAGTAAACATGCTATATGACTGATTACATTTTACAATCACACTTATGCCCTGAGGAGATGAGGTATACCACTCATACTCCAACCGACCATTGCAAAGTCAAAATCGGTGCCATACAAGGTCAATGGAAGAGTCGGCTGCCATGACCTCCCTTATCTCGGTTAGTACGAGATTCCATGTGGGACATCTTGTGTCTTTTCTAAATAGATTTCCAGGGTATACTGGCAACTTCGCTATAGAGTTACAGCGTCAACTGCACTCCTTCGGCATCGAGAGATTTAATGTTTATCTCACATCGATCCAACATTAAAATTATTGGGAGATTCATGATACATCCATACCGACATCAGGGGATTAGTGATACATCCACCCCGACATATATAATGAAGGATTGAGAGATTTAATGTTTATCTCACATCAATTCATCCATTAGGGCGTAAGGATATTCACGCCCATCACCCCCACATATTAAAAAATATGCCCTCCGGGTTATGCCGCGGAGCAACCCATTTCACCATTCAGCAAATTCTAACGCTAATGGATCTATGGCCATGGCACTACATGATGAGATTTCACTTGGTTAATTAAGTACATTACTGTATTATTTTAGCATCAGTCAAGTTTTAGACAAGAATTATTATAACAGATGCTACATAGAAAAGTATAATAAATCTATCAAGTACTTTTCAAATCTTTATAAAACATTGGGATCTCAATCCCTTATCTCATTTTTGGAAATTCACATCCCTCAACATCATCATCATGTTTACTGGATCTGGGTATTCAAACCCTTAGTTCATCACTGAACATGGTTACCACTTATCAGGTAACCTATTACCTTCAGGTCATCTGACCAAGGTAAACATGATACTTGCTACACAAGCATCTCACATGGCTCACAAGGCCCATTAAGTATCTTTTTACTTCTCACTATGCAACAATTATCACATGGCTCACAAGGCCATTACATCTTGTCACCTCTCACTGGGTAAAAACTTATTCACATGGCTCACAAGGCCATTGCACATTATACTTTTATTCAAGTATTTAATCATGCCTTATAAGGTTTATACAACAAAAGAATTACAACCTTCCCATCATTAGGGTTAGGGTTTCCTTTCCTTATCGATTAAGGTTTCTCTTACATAATATTACCCTTGATTAGGGTTAGGGTTTCCTTTCCTTATCGATTAAGGTCTCTCTTACATAATATTACCCTTGATTAGGGTTAGGGTTTTCGATTATTAACCATTTAGGTTTTCAAGATCATATTTATTAATGATCAAACCCTAATTCATTGCTCCGCACAGCTAGGAGCCAACATTGATAACATAAGTATTCAATCATGCTTATTTGTTCTCATCATTTATCATTAAATGAATTATCAACACAAGATATGAGTTCCTCTCTCAATTTTACCAGAATATGATTACATCATACTTTATTAACTTGGCTTAACCTTTTCTTAAGGTATGTTAGCCTACGCTTATCAAAATGCATTACAACTCAATGTAATAATTGACATGACACACTTCATATGTTACTCATCCAAGTATATTGGATTTAAGTTACATTAAGGTATATCAACCTTGAGGTGCTAAATGTGATATCTATCATGTCTTGATGTATCACTTTCCTCATCACTTTTATCTTAATTAAGTTCTTCAACCTATCTTGTATCAGGGTATTTCCCATCCTAATACTTTATGCACCAGTTCATCATATTTATCATGTAATATATTGGTCATAAGTAACTTATTTGAATTATTCAACTGTTATCAATGATATGGACTCCTCTCGAGTTAAGACATTATTGATATAAGGTTATCCATTATCAACCACATTAGGTGTTTCACTTCTCAATATATTAGTCACTATTCCATTATTAGGAATAAGGTTTTCCATCTTTATCAATTAGGGTTTACATACCCCACCCCATATTAGGGTTTCACATAACATCACCCTACATTAGGATTTCACATAACATTACCTGAAATTAGGGTTTCTCAACCCATAGCCCAAAATTAGGGTTATGATTTATCATCATATTGCCCAAGATTAGGGTTTCATGCACTATAACCCAAAATTAGGGTTTCACATACCTTCACCCTTTATTAGGGTTAGGGTTTCATATAGAATTACATAGCATCACCCTGGATTAGAGTTTCACATCACATCACTACATTAGGGTTTCACATGGCATCACCCTAGATTAGGGTTTCACATGGCATCGCCCTAGATTAGGGTTTCACATCACATCATTATATTAAGGTTTCACATGGCATCACCCTAGATTAGCGTTTCACATAACATCACCCTAGATTAGGGTTTCACATGACATCTCCCTAGATTAGGGTTTCACATGGCATTACCCTAGATTAGGGTTTTACATGGCATTTCCCTAAATTAGGGTTAGGGCTCATCATCCTTCTCGATTAGGGTTTCATGATCTCTTTATCAAGGATCATACCTTAATTACATACTTTATTCATGTTGAAAGTGTTGAGGCTTAACCACTACATGATTATACATGTATGAATTCCTCTCTCTCTCTCATCCTCTCTAGGGTGTTGATTACTTCAAAACTTGATTAAATTAGGTCAACCCTTCATTCAAGTACATACATTTAGGGTTAGCATAGTGTGTTGAGATATTGCTTCCATAAGTATCAAAATTTAACCCCTCTAAGGGTACTAATCACCCTAGTACCTTAAAGGTACAACCATTGTAATTATCTTTGATAAACATCATTATCAATCATAGGGTTAATTGATCTTTCATCACATTAGGTCTTTAAACGGTCTTGGTTACTTTGAACCTCCAAACAGTATTGACCCCTCAACCACCAAACGGTTTTGAGACCGTTTGCCCTCCAAACGGTTTTGAAATCATTTAGGCATCTAGGGTTGAGACCGTTTGGCCTTTAATGGTTTTGAAACCATTTGGTGCCTTCAACTCTTGAAACTGTTTGATCAAATTAACCTTGAGACCGAATGAACATCCCATCATTGAAACCGATTGAACATCAAACGGTTTGAGACCGTTTGCCCTCCAAACGGTCTGAAGACTATTTGATCCAAACCACCTTGAAACTGAATGGATCAATTAGGGTTTCTTAATCAATCGATTTAGGGTTTCTACTCATTAAACCATCCAACATTAAGACCATTGAAAGTAGATCAACTTGTAACACTTGGATCTCCATCCATCCATGACTCCTCTTGACCTCAAACGGTCTTGAGACTATTTGACCTCAAATGGTATTGAGACCATTTGCCCTCAAATGGTCTTGAGACCGTTTGGTCCATTCCACCTTGAAAATGTTTGAATCAAATTAGGGTTTCCTTCAATCAATCGATTAGGGTTTGTAATCAATAGATCATCCATCACTGTAACCATTGTGATTAGATCAATTTGAACCATTGTATCTTCATCCATCCATACCAGAAATTGACCCCAAATGGTCTTGAGACCGTTTGATCTCCAACAGTCTTGAAACCGTTTGCCCCCAAACGGTCTTGAGACCATTTGACCTCAAACGGTCTTGAGACCGTTTGGTCATCAAAATTGAAGACCGTTTACTCATGATATTTATTGAGGTGGGTGCTAAAATGACATCATCATCTTCAAGATATAAACCTTCAAAAATTTCTGTGATCTTTGTGGTGATTTCAACAATTGATCAAAAGGAGTTTCGGGAAAGAAGAAAGATTCAACATATGATGAAGAAGTGAAATCAATAATAACATAAAAGGGTTCAAGTTAGATAACCCGCCTTCAAAGTTGAATCCAAGATTCAAGCTTCACGTCTTTAATGGTGTATGAAGCTTTCTCAACTTCCCAAGGTCCATCCTCAAGTCTTTGAGTGAAAAGAATAGCTAAAGTTGAAGATTGAATGGAGAAAAGAAGAAAATAAGCATTGAATTTCGATTTCCACCATGAAATCAAGGTTGAAGATGATTAAGGAGCTCACCTATAGGCTGGGGTATGTCCTCCTGTTGCTCCTAAGCTCCCTTGTGTTTGGCCAAAGCAAGGAAAGAAAGAAGAGTTGAAAAAGCCTTTCATGTGGGTGAAAGAATGGAATGTATATAAGGGAAATTCAAGAGAGAGAAAGTGTTATAAAAATCCTTCAATTCCCAAAATTGGTGCCACTTATCCCCCTCGCTTAATTGCATACGAAGCCATCATACTCCCCTTCGAAATCCTCTTCTTTATCCATGAATTAAAGAAAACAAATTAAGCACCTTAATCAATATAATAATAATATCCAAAAATTAGTGGATATTACTTTTTCTTTAACTAATGTGAGTGGGATCTCCACTCATTTTAGATATTTCGGTGCCATTGCAAGGCACAAGGACGTCCATACTTATATAAATTCAACCATCACATTTTTGGTTGAAGGGCACTTCCATTAATGTATTTATTTTTGCATTAAATTGAATTAGGGTTTCAATTATGCTTAAATCTTGATTATTTTAATATCAAGATTCTCTCTCCCCCAAAGAGATTCAAATGAGATGCCCCTCTGATTTTCTTGTCTATAATTGATACCAAGAAACATTAGGGATTCTCTAGAAGTGGTATTTTGCATATTTAACCCTAGGTTTTGGGAAAATTACACATTACACCAAAACTAGGTTTTAATGCACAAACATTGCTTAATAAGCTCTTTCTTGGTGCTCAGGCTACCACAAGACATATCTCTTCATAATTTTCATTCTTATGATGCTTCAACACTTTAGGAACATTTTATCATGTAATATTTTCACGTTAACCCCTCAACTTGGGTAATTTGCATTTTAGTCCAAAACAAGTATAACATTGTTTCAATATCATTTAAAAAGGACTAAAATTGAAACATAAGTTCCTCTTGAGCCTTAATTAATTTTCAAAGGATAAGGACAAGAATCTAAATGACTTAGTTAAGCAAAACTTCTGGGGTTAAGCCTTAACCCAGGTTAGGGATGTTACATGTACATTGTCCCCACAAGGGGTAGCTTTCACACCCTAACTTTATTTTTGTTGCGCCTACGCTAATGTGCTTAGACAGGTTTTAGGTTGTCGGTGTTTTTCCTACACTCCTCAATATCCCTCACCCATAGGATGTCGTAAAGATAGTGTTTCCTGATGGGCCCTGATGTAAAGTCAGGTGGTTGCATGAGGGTTGCTTGGGAGTGAAGGTGGGTATACTTAGCTTCATGATTTCACTTACAAGCACAAAATATCTACATTCATGAGTGCAGCAATACACTGGCCGTGTGAGATCCTTTAGCATCTTTTTAGGCACAACTCTCATAATTTTTTTTTTGGCTTTTCATGTTTGCTCTCAGGCTTGGGGGAAGGGTTTTGAATGATTTTTTGGGCAACCATGCCTCTTTTCATCCCAAAGTGGAGATAAGTAATATTGGAAGGGGCAGTTGTTTCCTTCTCGTAGGGGGTGAAGACTTTCTTACTAGAACCGTCAGACTGGGGCGAATGGTCAGGAGTATGGAAGGTAAAGTCCTCCAATTTCTAGGGATTCTATAGATTTAGGATTGTTCCACACGTGACGTTTTACTGCAAGAATGAGATAAAATTGTATTATTGGGCCTCTTGCTTTTACTTTTATGTGTATTAGCAGCTCATTTGTGCCTCTCTAGAAACAATTACACTACAAAGTATAACAGGGGGACTAACAATTCTAAGTGAAGGGGAAGTCAAATTGTAATGGAAAAGGCAAAAATTGTGAATTATAGCAAAAGTTTATGCAAAATTGTTTAAAACTTTCAAAATTGTTTCAAAATTGTCTCAACATTTCCTATACTTACATGTAGTAAGGGTAAGAATATGGATATGAGGGATTTAAACTTCAGTGACAAAATTATACCTCTCATGCAAACTCCTCCCCCAAATTTATCATTCACTCTATCTCAGAGTCTCAAAAATGGAGTTGTAGGTATAAACATGCTTTCTTTATTGCTGCTGGCTTTTTGTTATCTCCCATTTTGATTCTAGGAGCATGCTGGCATATACTCCACATAGTGTGTGGTATTGTTCATGCTTCATGTTCTCCACCTTCATAATCATCATGGTGAGGGTTGTCATCCAAGCTAGACAATAGAATCTGTAGTCATTGGACAACGATACTAGTTGTGGGCTTCCATGGTAGAACTGTGTCTTTCTGAAGTCTTTACCTTCTCTATGCTTGTACCCTTTTCCTTGATTTTTTATCATATCGACGATTGTTTCAGTGCATGTGACTGCCTTCTCTTCTATAGGTGTCTTTGCAATAGTCATATTAGTGTGGTTATTCAGTGCAAAGGCTGCATCTGAGCTATTATATAGAACAACAATCCTTGCTATAATGTTGACTACCAGAAGAGTCCAATGGTTATCATGCATGATGGGCATGTATATATAGTCAGGGAGAAAGGTCTTTAGATGTTTCTATAAGCATTCTTTTTCACCTGACTTTGTCTTTCAGAATATCGTCGACTAGTAGAAAATAAGCCATGTGTATGTTTGTCATGTTGTTGCCCAATAGTGATTGGTAGACTGACATAGAGTTTACTAAAAGATACCCTCCTATTTTCAAAGTATCCATGAGGTCATTTTTTAGTACACAAATTCCATCCCTTTTAAAGATTACTTCGGTTGTAGTGTCACCTTCCTTTAGGCACTTCATTATCAGCTGTATAGACTCTAATGATAGGCTTTCATAACCCATCTATCAAATTCCTAGAAGGTGGGTACAATCTTTCATGCTAGCCCATCAAGCTTTATTTATGGCATATCATCCTCATTTATCTCTCCCTCTTCAGGCTCATTAATTGTAGGTTTTTATTTCTCTTTTTATGCTATGTGGGTGGCTTCATGCTTGTTCTCATATTGAGGTTGTTCTTTATCTTTAGCGTCTAACTCCCACCCTTCTTTCCAAGAAGCTACCCTAGATAGTTCATCTGGATCGACCCATAGGGTTTTCATACGTTCCCTCCATGTCTTCTTTTTAGGTAGAGGGATATCAGAGTGAAGCCTACGTGGTATCTCTTCAGAGGGCATTGCTAGGTTGTTGAAGAAATGACAATCGTATATTACTTCCATGGTGTAAACACCACGTAGTCTGTGCAGATCTTTACTGCAAAGGTCTTCTAGTGGAATTCCTTTGTTGGTGGCTTCCATCAAGGATGATGAAAGCACAATCTCTAGTCCCTACTTCTTCATGAGGTACCTTCTTATAGTTAGAAAACTATTTCCAGATGCCTTGGTGCTGATCCTTTGCTTTTTTAATTACACGTTGCGGCCATAGCGGTACCTTCAGGATGTACCTAGCTTCTTTGTTTTTGTACACCAGGGATGTGCTGTCCAGTTCAACAACACAACAATTATATACTATGGTGCACTTCTCATATAGAATTACCACAATCAGGGCCCAATGTTTGATTGTTCTTATAGGCAAAGTCACAAATATGGTCTCTGCCCTGGCCAAACCTCGTTGTAGCTCTTTGACATCTTTAGAACCTTCTTTTTGGTTGAATATCTACTCTGCTAGGTGAGTGGTACCATTGAACACTAGTTGTATCTTATCAATATGGAGGAACTCTTCTAGAAGAGTAGCACACCACACTTTAAACAACTTCTTATGAACACATGCTCTTTTCAAGAAGATTCCCCTGATGTGCTCCCTAGTCAGAGACCGTCCTTTATTATGATACACATCATCTGTTCTTGGGAGGTTGTCATCTAGCACATCTGCCAAGACATGGACATCCCTACATGTTATTCTAGATAGTGAGGCCATGTCCATGCCTTGCATTTTACATGGGAGAGGTGGAGGGACACCCAACTCTGTCCGTCGACCAGTTTCCCTTCGCTCTCTAGCTAGTTCCTTTCCAAAAAATGAAGCAAGACTGTCTTTGTCATTTTCTGACATTCCTTCTCCCATTGCATTGAAAAAGTAAGAGGTGCAATAGGGATCTGGACTGGCTTGTAAGGAATCTTGTGCATTAATTTCCCTATTTGCATTTTGTTGGCGGCGATAATTTCCTTTATTGATTCTTCTAGGAGCATGTTTATTTCTAATGGTGACTCGAGGACTGCATCGTTGAGTGCAGCTAAAGTTGCATCCATTTTGTCATCATAAATGGCATCATTTTGTTCTTTATGTGTCAGCTCATCGAGGATGGTGTCGTAGATTTCCTCGATGATGTCCATTTCATCCAGAATTCTATTTATATCATTTATTTCTCCAGTCGTCAACTTATCAGAAGCACTGGTCTCCACCCCGGTGACACATTTTTCTGACAAGTCTTCAACGAATGCATCCTCCTCTATCGGGTTGGAGTGTAGACCGAACTCCTAGATTTATGTGTTCTTTTTCCTCCCATCAACACCTTTTTGCTCTTTGGCTTGAGATGGTGCCTCTTTTACAGCTTGCTCCTCCCTCTGGGTGGACCCTACATTTGCACTATTATCCTTGGGTGCTGGGGCTGCACCGGCTCCACCTACGTTATCATCTTTGTCTTCAGGATTTGGGGTGTTTGGGGAGGCTTGATATGGTGAGAGGCTTTCCGAATGCCTCACCCTCTTTTGGTTTTTCCAGTCTTCTAACTCTTGGTGTTCAGCTTCCATCTCTCAATGCTCGTCCTCTAGGCGTATGCATTCTTATTTTAAGTCCTGCATCACCTCTTCATAGCCTTTACACAATAGTTCTTTTTTAGCTCGTACTATTTCCCTATCCTTCCACAGATTAATCATCTCGTCAGTCATAGATTTGTTGGCTGCCATCATTGCCGCTTGATTGTTAAGGACTTCTTTCATGAAGTTTGGGAGGGTTTCCGTTCTTGTGTCTAGGTCTTGTACATGCATAGTTAGTACATCTAGGCATGTATTTATGTTAGAATTAGTTGTAGAATAGTTTTAGACATGTGCCCACATAAAATCAAATCTACATCCTAATACATCACCGAATGATTATGGGCATTGTTGTTGTTCAATTGCAGGTGTAGATGGGGTGGTTGTTGCTATTTTGGTTACTGGTTGTAGAGGCTGATTGGGTTCCTATCTGCTTTTCTTTTCTACCTCAGTGGCAGGTTGTGTACGTGCTTCTTCTTCAGTGCCTTGAGCTTGTTTGGAGGCTGACGTTTCTGGTTGTACTAGCACATTCAGAGTAATTTCTACCACTGGAGATGTCGGAGTAAGCACCTTGAGTTTCTTAAGGATGTTGCTTGCTTCTTTTGCTTCTCTAGGTATTCTACCATGTGCCTTCAAAAAAGCACTCTGCTTGATGACCTCCTTGTGTGACAAGACTATTACCAGTGGTGGTGAGGGAGGGTTGAAAGATCCTTCATCATTGTGATTCAAATGGTCTTTTACAGATTTCTGGTTCTCCATCTCTTTCCTATCTTGAGGAGTGTCAATTGCCTTACTCTTACGCTTCCTAATTGCCAACTTCTTTCTTTCTGTTGGCTTAATCTATTCTGGTTCTGGTGTTCTATGGTCATATCTTCATTACTGATCAGTGATTGGGGGTCTGTAGTTCTACTAATTGCACTGGAGTGCATCTTGTCACCTCCTCTTCAGTGAGTCGCAACTTTTGGGCATCATAGTACACCATTTCAGGTAGGGGTAGTAGGAGTTTGGAGAAGCTTTGTTATATAAGAGTTTGCTGCCCTTCTATGCCAGGATTCTTGTGTTTAATAGGGACTTGATGTCTATCTTCGTATGTCCCTTGGTGTGCATATGTTTCAGTATTTACTCAACATTAATGAAATGCAAAGCTATGTGTAACGACCCCGCCTCCTAGTAACCCCCACTTAAGGGAGACCAAGAGGTCAGAGATGTTATCCCAATAAACCGGATCAAAGGTTCAACAATTAATCAATAGTAATTATAAAATTCTACCAAACTAAACTAAAAGCTAATATAAAATCAAACTTTGCATACCTTTTAAAAACTTTGGAAATCTACTTCTATCCACAGCTTGAATCTATTCTATCTAATCCTCCTTGTACTTTATTTCTTATTTTCACAATGTGTCACTTTACTATTTGTTCTTTTCAGAGTTTCACCTAAAACTCTGACAAACAAAATGTCAGTCAACATATATGAATATGCCGGTATGTGGGGACAACCAAAATTTCATAAATATGGCTAACAATCTGAATATTACAATCAAGTTAATTAACAAGCCAATTTACGCTTTCAATGTGACATTCCCCACCGCTTTTGCCCTAACCCTGGAATACCCTCTTTAAGGTTTCTCTTTTGCCATTGACTTAATCCCACCTTCTCAATCTCGAGCTTGGTGCTTGGGGTCACCTCTCATGGTGCCCATTAGTCATGCAATAAAGACCACCTTCTCAATCCCGAGCTTGGTGTATGGGGTCACCACTCATGGTACCCATGGGTCTTCCCTCCTGGGCTTGACCTTTTTGCATCATCTATCTAGGTGGCATGTAGGTGCAAGAATATACACTTATATTATAATTGTGATAATCATAGTGACTTTATGATTTGCAAGTATGAACATCCAAACTGATAGGTTGCATTCAATGTGATTAATCATTTCAAAAACCTTCGGGAAACTAATGTGATTAACCATAATTAACCACATACCTATCAGGCTGACTTGAGTGCAGAATAATCCAACTAATCAAGGAATCCAGTAAACAAGCAAGCACACAAGATGATCATGAAATATACATCCAATTTTCCTATCATTGATCATGCCATCAAGGTCTATTAAACCTAGTTGCTTCCTAGGGTTTCTAGACTCAGGCCTTATAACTATTTTTAAATTATTTCTCGTATTTTTCTAATCAATTTTCATGTATAACACTTCTTCATCTGAGTTTTCTAGCAAAAGATATGATTTTCGCAAGAAAAATAATTTCTCTGATTTATTCGATAACCCTAGAAAATCGGTGACCGCTTGATCCATGGTCCGCTGGACCACGCAGGATCCAATGGCCTAGGATTCACGCACCTAAACTTCGATCTGAAGTATACAAAAGACCAAAGTATCCTTACGTTGATAGAATGAGATGAGGGGGAACGCTTGTAATTTTGCGGGGTCCCTTCTTTAACCTCGCGACTCCTCTCTGCTGTTTCGATGGTCAACCTCTTGGTTGACTCAAAGGTTTTGACCACCTGCGAGTACACCGATCGTCCAGGGAGCTTCACCTCCCTCCTCCGAACTCAACCACAGTTTCAATTACTTGCCACGACCACGCTACAACCTCCTCCTACTCGCCATACTCCGGCGAGGCTTGCTGAGAAGACGGGGGTACATGTCAGGGTGGTTGATGGAATTGGATGCCCAAAAACACTCCTCTCGATCCGCCACAACATTTAGGGTAGCAAGAAGGCATTCTGGTACCTTCTCTCACCCTCCCCTATATATAGGGTCGAAGGCAGGAATCAGGTGGATTGGGAACTTCCCCAATCGTCAACCAAACCCCTACAAAGTAGGGACGATTCTCTTCGGACTTCTCTCCTGAATCTAAAGGAAACAAAAACGGCCTTGCACATGCTCAGGATCACGAGGAAATTGAGGGGAAAGAATCCCTCTGTAATTAGGCTAGAGTCTGAGTTCTTGTGGAACTGGATGATGAGTGGCAATCATTGGATCAAGATCCAACAACTCTCATCTCACATGATCAACCAAAAAGGAAAAGATTTCCTAATTTCAAGATAAACTCATATTTTTGAAGATAATTTGAGAAAATCATAACTCCTAATCCGTATCTCCTTTTTATCTCAAATTTTAAGGGAAACTCATTAATGTCTTAATCTTTCATCATGACAAATTTGGGATTATTACCTAAATAAATAGGGTCCTTTTCTTTAGTTGCAAGTCATCACTTAATTATATACGTTTTTCATATATTTTCTTTTTCCCTTGCCATTAAATTATCATCTTGGATTCCTTGGACCTCAAGGAGCCTTAAAGGCATGAAATATCACCTTGGGAAATATTCCCTTACCATTTCCTCTTATTCTTTTATCCCTTTTCTTATTTATCCCTGTATTCAAACAAATTCCTTTTTCCTTTTCTTTTCTTTTTATTTCAATTGGGCTTAATAGCCAGTAAAGCCCACCAAGAAAACAAACAAGGCTATTAGGAATGAAAACCATGCATTTCAAACAAATAATCAACCATTGATTTTATCTTTTAAAAGGATATTTACAAATCTCATTACATGGTTTAGAAAAATGAGGTTATAACACTATGTGAGTGATGTGGCTTCCCATGCAAAACTCCTTAGTCCGCTTTGCTTCAGATCCTACAACAGCTGACAACCTCTCTATTAGAAATCTTCTGATATTTACTTGTTTCTTATTTGGCATAGACCATATTAAGAATAGGTCTCTTTTAGAAACACCCCTAATTTCAGATCTCGTGAAGACTGTATTGGTTGTTATCTTCTAAATGATTCTCATAAAGCAGGAAGTGATGAGCGTCGTCTTGGAGTTCTTTGGACTATGATTAGGTTCTCCTGTGAGTTTTTCCCACATCATGTGGCTACTGAAGCCCAAAGTCTCTTTGCCACCGTGTGCAACTGAGCAGGCCTGCACTTCTTCTGTCATCTTTGTGAAGATAGGATTTAGGATGGCCTCAGTGATCACATGATATGTTCCCCCTATCCTCACCTCCATCTTGAATTCTCTACAACCTTTATTGTGTTTGATGTCGCTGATGGGGAGTTTTTCTAGTGATATCATAAACTCCACAGTGAGTTGTGTAAGTGAAGGGGCTTTAGAGGTGCATAGAGTATGAAGGTTGGCCCCTTCTAAGAACTTCATTATTCTATCATATATCCCCATCTTCTTGAAGTCGTCGATGTCCAGGTATCGTGTCGGATTGAAGCTCTTGGTCTTCATTACCAAGTCAAAATGAGACTGGTGTACTAGGTACCATGGTATGAACGTTGTTGATTTCTTGGTTGTGCTCTACTGTGCTTCTTTCCTAACCACCTTAGAGTCTGCTTTCTATTCCAGAGTCTTTCATTTTCCCACAGCTGTCAGCTTTCTCTTCTTGGTGTCTTTAGCATCCTTGGTTTGCAACTTGCGTTCTCCCAGTTTCTTGAGTTCTTCCTCAGATGGCTAATACTCAGAAGTTTCTATTTGCATAGTCCCCAAGGACTCTTCAAATTCCTCTAGTGTCTTGTGGTTCAGGATGTTCTCATACTTTTCCTTGATCAACTTTAGGTGAGCTCTGTCTTCTTATTTTCGATTTGCATCTACATTTAGCCTTTTCTCAATCTTACTAATTTTTATTGGACTTCTGCTAGTGACATCAACTTTTTCACCAGGCCGTCAGAGGTGGAGAAAGACATTTTTATTATCACATCAGAAGTTTGTCAACAATGTTTTAATCAATAATATTCATTGCTTTGTTGTCCATTTCATTTGTATTTGTGTTTGTTTCTATGGAGTTTGCCAAAATAGTAGCTAACATTTGTAATGTTGCAGTCGAGATAGATTAGTAGTGTGGAAGAAACCACGTTGCGACCACGATGTTATAAAAATGGGTTTCTTAAAATGAGAGAGTAGGATGTTGTGACCGCGACCATTGTCACGGGCGCGATGTGCCAGGAAAGAGAAGGGGAAAATGTCACGATTGAGACGTCAAGGGTGACTACCATGACACTTGTCAAATCATCATACCAGAAAGATCAAGGAGCTATCTGGAGAGATGACATCAAAATTGTGAGCAATGGTGGAAACAAGGCTCTGACCTACCGCGACCATAATTATTGTCGCAGTCGCCACCGCATCAAATGTCACAGTCGTGGCAGGTAAAGAAATCACAAAGATTGAAGCCCCATCACGATCATGATGCTCGCACAGTGGGTAAAAGAGGAAAATGAAGGAGATAAAAAAGGGAGGAAAGATAGAGGTTGTCCCTGGTACAGGGACCACGACTAGTCAACCAAAGCATTGACAATGCTCTAGCGACCGTGGCAATATTTGTAGCCAGTACACAATCAAAATGGTTAGGATTTTAGGGTTCATGGGATAGAAAAATGGAGATGATGGAGATTTGGTGAGGAAGAAATATAAAGGTGCGAAGCAACGAAACAAAAATGAAATCAGTTAGGGAGGTAGGAGTTCTGTACCTTCCCAAAGTTGGGATGGGGGAGAATTGGGAAGGTTAAGAAAGCTCGTGATTGCAACAGTGCAGCCATGACAACGAAACCACACCGAAAATGCTTTAGTCCTCCATGAACATCTTCTAATGCTTTCATTTGTCGTGATTCCTCAGTTCTTACTTGATAGGGATTTTCAGAGTAAAAGCGGCATGAGCAAGAATGAAAAAAGAAGAGAACACTATTACTTAAACCTCCATCTTTTATACTTGGTAGTTGCCACAGCCGTGACAGTCGCCATGATCTCGAAAAAGGTTGCGGTCGAGACGTGTGTGTCGATTGTGATGTTTCATTGAGCAGAAAGCTATCATGATCGTGGTTGGTGTCGCAACTACGGCACACTGAAAAGGTCCTTTGGTAGACACAAAAATAATTTTAGGTTTAAATCTAAAACATCCTCACCGCATTTCATTATGTGAAACCATAACAAACTACATACTACACTTAACAAAATACCTAGAGAGGGAAAGTTCAAAGATAACTATGCACATAGCTTTAGACTAAAAATGGAGGATAAAGGAAAGCTTGAATTATGAAAGAAAGCAAGAAATGCTTGGGTTGCCTCCCAAGAAGCACTAGTTTAAAGTCTTTAGCTTGGCTTCTGTTTTCATTCTCCTTCAGCCAGTGTTGGTAGTGGCTCGCATGTTTCATCTGTTGCAGCACTGGGTTCCATCAAACACAGTTCTGTCCTTCTTACAAAGGCCTCATCTTCATAGTATATTTTTACCCTATGTCCATTCACCTTGAATGTGCTAGTCTTATTATTTGTGATTTCCATCATTCCTGGCCGATAGATATTTACCAGAGAGAAAGGGTTGGACCATCTAGTTCTCAGCTTCCTAGGGAATAACCTAATGTTGGAGTTAAACAAAAGAACTTTGTCTCCCTCATGCACATCCTTATTTTTGAGGTGGGCATCATGCCATACCTTAGTTCTTTTATTATATATTTTTCATTCTTGTAAGCATGTAGCCTTAGCTCCTCAAGTTCTCAGAGTTGGAGAAATCTTTTCTTGCCTGCTTTGTCTAGATCCATATTTAGAAATTTGATAGCCCAAAGGGCTTTGTGCTCTAAATCGATAGGGAAATGGTAGGATTTCCCATAAATTAGTCTGTAGGGCATCGTACCTATTGGTGTATTGTACACTGTGTAGTAGGCCCATAACTCATTGTCTAGTTTCATGGACCAATTCTTCCTTGTACAGCTTACTGTGTTCTCCAAAATCTACTTGATTTTCCTATTAGATACTTCTACTTGTCCTGACGTTTGTGGATGGTAGGGTGTTGCCACTTTGTGCTTGACTCCATGCTTTTTCAATAGATCTTCGAACTATTTTTCCTCAAAGTGGGATCCCCTATCACTTATGACGGTGCATGGGACCCCAAATTATAGAAAGATAGTCTTCTCGAATAGCCTGATCACAGCCTTTGAGTCATAAGTTTGGGTAGCAACAACCTCTAACCACTTTGACACATAGTCTACAATGACAAGAATATATTGGTTTCCTTTTAACAATAGTAACGGGCCCATGTAGTTGATTCCCCATACCAAAAAAATTTCTACTTCTACCCAATCTACCATGGGCATCTCATTCCTTCTACTGATGTTTCCTGTGAGTTGGCACTCTTTACAAGTTTTTACAAATGACATGGCATCTTTGAAGAGTGTCGGACAATAAAAGCCCGATTGTAGAACCTTTGTAGTGGTCCTATCCTCTCCATGGTGACCTCCATAAGGCGAGGAATGCCATTCCTTAAGGATTTTAGGTACTTCTTCTTCCGGTACGTAATGACGATATAAATTGTGAGAGCATCCTTTAAACAAAAGAGGATCATCCTAGTAGTAATTTTTTAGATCAGAGAACAACTTCTTCTTCTAATTATAAGTGATCTCGGGTGGTAGATGCCCATTGGATAGATAGTTACAAATGTCAGCAAACCAGGGTAGGGTTGGTTCAACTGACTGAGCCATTAAAAGAGCTTCATCAGTGTAGTTGTCATTTACAGGCAACTTGATTTCTTCATCGAAAACTATCCTTGACAAGTGGTCTGTGACCACATTCTCTGTTCCTTTCTTGTTAATAATCTCATGATCGAATTCTTATAGCAGTAAGGTCCACCGCAACAGTCTTGGCTTCATGTCCTTCTTCTGCATGAGGTAATTTATAGCCCCATGATCAGTGTATACTTTTACCTTCGATCCCAACAAGTATGATCTGAACTTATCGAAGGAAAATATGATGGCCAACATTTCCTTTTCGGTGGTGGTATAATTCACTTGGGCTTCATCCAACATTTGACTTGCATAGAAAATCACGTGGTGCCTTTTGTCTGTCTTTTGTCCCAGAACAACTCTGATAGCAAAATCACTTGTGTCACACATAATCTCGAATGGTAATTCCCAATCTGGCGCTTGTAAAATCAGAGTTGTTGTAATGGCCTATCTAAGGGTATTGAAGGCGTCTAAACATTTACTAGTGAATTCAAATTCAACATCCTTAATTTGGATGTTCAAAATGGGCTTAGCTATCTTTAAAAAGTCTTTTATGAATCGTCTATAGTATCCTACATGTCCTAAGAAATTCCTTACTCCCATGATGGACTTAGGTGGGGGAAAGCTTGGATATAACCTCAATCTTACTTAGGTCAACCTCTATCCTTTCTTAGAAATCTTATTTCCTAAGACGATGCCGTCTTGGACCATAAAATGACATTTTCCCCAATTCAGAACATGTTTTTTTCTTCACAACATTGCAAGACTAGAGATAAATTTTCTAGACACCCTTCAAAGTCTATCCCATATACAAAGAAGTCGTCCATGAAAACTTCCATTATATCTTCTAGGAAGTCTGAAAACATAGAGATCATGCAGTGTTGGAAGGTTGCAGGCACATTACAAAGCCCAAATGGCATTCTTCTGAAAGCATACATGCCATAGATACATGTAAAGGTTGTCTTTTCCTGATCATTGGGATGAATCGATATTTGATAAAATCTTGAATACCCATCTAGAAAATATAAGTAATCATGATCTGTTAATCTTTCTAGGACTTGATCAATAAAAGGTAGAGGGAAATGATCTTTTCTTGTGGCAACATTCAATTTTGGGTAGTTGATGCACATACGCCAACCTGTTACAGTCCACATCGCTCCTCATCTCCATCTTCACCTCTTACAACAGTCATTCCACCTTTCTTGGGTGCTACATGAATGGGGCTTACCCAATTGCTGTTACTTATAGGGTATATGATTCTGACATCCCACAACTTAATCACTTCTTTCTTCACAACTTCCTTTAGCATTTGATTCAACTTCTTTTGTGGTTGAGTTAGAGGTCTAGACATTTCTTCAAGATTGATTTTGTGCATACATATGGCAGTACTGAGGCCTCTTATGTCCTCAAATGAATACCCTATAGATTTTCTATGCAATTTGAGTTCCTTTAACAACCTTTCTACCTATTCATCTGTCAAGTTAGTGTTAACGATCATAGGATTCCTCTCCTCATCATCGAGGAATTCATACTTCAACTCTTCAGGAAGTAGTTTTAATTCTTACTTTAGTTTTGGTGCTCCCTCTTCTTTAAGGGTTTTCTCGAGGGACACATACTTTGTTGTTTGGAAGGTTACTTTTTCATCATCACTGAACTCTTCCTGGGGTTGAGTTAGATAGTCCCAAATTTCAACCACTTCTGGGTCTTCCAAACTGGGGTCAAGGTTATTCAAGGCGCGCATAAGCGAATCGACAATTGCATTATCCTCTTGTATATCTTCATAGTATTGATTGTAGCTATCCATGAAGTAAGCTGATTCAGAGAGAGATGGTCCCCTCTTAGTGTCTTGTACTCAGAAGTTGATGTGGTCTTTGCAAACACACAGAGTAATAATTCCTTCTACAATGTCTATTAGAGCTCTTCCAGTAGCAAGGAAAGGTCTTCTGAATATCATTGGGCATTTTGGGTCCTCAACAGTGTCAATCACAACTATATCACATGGTATGAAGAACCATACAAATTGAATTGGGACAACTTCCACTATTCCCACTTGTCTTGTAAAGGTGTGATCATCTAACTCGATTCTCATTCTAGTTATTACCATATGCATTAATCTAGCCTTTGAGCTAGGGTCAGTGCCATGAGGCTAATGCTTGCTCCAAAATCGGCTAATCCCTTCCTTTCCACATTGTCTCCAATAGAAAAGGGGATATTGAAAGTCACCAGATCTTTCTTTTTGGTAGGTATCTTAGTTTGAAAAAAAGCACTCAACATTTTATCCAATTTCACTATCTCGACATGGTCTCCTCTCTTCTCTTTGTGATTAAATCCTTAAAGAACTTTGCATGTGTTGGCATCTCTTCAATTGCATCCAGAAATGGGATATCTAGGTGTAATTTCTTCAGTGCTTCCATAAACATCTTGTATCTCTTCTTCAGATGTGCCTTGATCAGTTTGTAGGGAAATGGGACGCTCGAAGCATAGGGATTTCTTTGTGTAAAAGCTTCTTCTACAGGATCTAGGTTCTTGACTCTTTTGTCCTTCTTCTTTTTGTGATTATCTTCTTCTTTGTCCTTCTCAATTGATTCTTTTCTTCCAAATTATCCTTGCACAATTACTTTCTCAAATTGTGGCTCATTATTGTTTCTTTTCTCCGTAGTGCTCTCAATACCAGGATTTTCCAACATCCTTCCTAATCAGAGTGTGGCCATCTTTTCAATTTCCATGTTTGACAGGATCTTCTATGAAGGGTTCTTCACAAGCTCTGCCAATTGGGTAAGCTGTTGATCAATTTGCCTTTGATGGGTCTGCACATTCCATCTAAGTTTGCGCTATGGTTAACACACCAGAGTTGGTGATGCCGCTTTGAGTAAGCTAGTCATTTACAGAAGCTTGCCTTTTTTCCAAATGCAACAATTAAGCAATCATGTTCGGTTGGCTGTTATCCTTGGTCTGATTCTGACCTTGATTTTTCCCCTGACCTTATCGGCTTAGATTTTTGCTTTGATAATTATTTTTGTTTGTCTGATAACTAGTAGTTCTAGTATATTGAGTTGATCCTCCTTTCTTCTCAAGTCTTGGAGGTAGTTTAGATGAACCACTTAGTTGATGAGAGTTCTCAACAACTTCTTTGTTGCCATAATTGAATCCCAGATGGTCTGGTCCTTTAAAATTGGCATAAGAGACATTTTATGTCTCTTCTTCACTTTCAATTTCACTTTCTTCACTCTCTTCTGGCCATGTATAGATACAATTTTTGACTCCATGGCCTCCTTCACCACAAGTAACACACTTCATGACTTTCTCAATGTGTTTCTTGCCTTTGCCTCTAGTGTCTTTTAGTTGTTTGACATTTGTGGCAATCTTCTGAATTTGAGCGGTAATGGTTTCCAAATCCTTATCTTCGATTGATGTTCCTAAGAAACCAACTTTCTTGTATGATCCTCTATCACTTCTTTCATAGTCCATGTTGCTTGTAATGCTGCCATGTTATCAATGATTTTCATATATCTGCTTGGTTTCTTTCCAAGGAAATCACTTTTGACAACTACATTCAGCAAAGTCCACTTCGTGGGGGTTAGCCTATTGTAAAATGTTGTCACCAGAAATCTCTTATGGTAGTTATGGTGTGGATAATTCCTTTGATATTCTTGGTATGGTTCCCAAGCTTCATGAAGGTTTTCTCTAGGGTTTTGCATAAAGGAGGTGATCTTTTGCCTATTTCAAATAGTTTTCTTAGTGAAGTAGAATCTAGTGATGAAGGCATCATCTATCTATGGAATGGTGGGGTAGATTAAGGTACCATAACAAATCTTTATCTTCGAGAGAGAAAATGAATCCCTTGCAATATATAACTTCTTGAGGCACTCCCCTCATCTTGATGGCATCGCATATGTTTTTGAAGGCATCAAGATGATGGTATGGATTATCATTCTTTGAATTCTCCCAGAAAGGCTTGTTCTAGATCATAGAGATGATGACAAGTTTCAACTCAAAATTGACTGCATTGAAGTGCAGGATAACAGTTGGGCATCTTGACTTGTTGGCCCTAGTCACGACCAACTCTCTAAGAGTTTTCTCTTCCTCATCATCTTCACCCTCACTATTCTGGTTGTTATGTTCATGTTCATGTTCATGTTCATGTTCATGTTCATGGTAATTCCTTTGGTGCCTTATGCGGCGGTGGTGATGGTGGTGATGGCGATCTTCCTCGCGTCACTTTTACTCGTGGTGGTGACCATCTGAGTAACAGTCTTCCCTTTCTTCTTCTATTTCATGTGGCGGTCGATTGTATTGAATCCTTACATTCTGATCTTCCCCAATAAGACTGCCATCCACACAAGGCAGCATGGTGTCTTGAAGTGAAAGTGGAGTGTTGAATAAATATGCTTCCCTTCAAGCTCCCTAAATAGATCACACGGTCGAGTTAGAAGACTGTATGTGTAAAATGAAATATTCTGTGCAATCATAAAGTAGCAGATTTAGAGTTTTTATGCAGTCAAGCTTAAGGCTAAGCTTGAGGCACGGTGTAAAATGAGTAGACTCATGGTCTTAACATTACCGTTTTGTCTTGTCCCCGAAAACAACGCCAAAAATTTTACTGACCTAAATCAAACGTCTAAAACGGAGTGGATCTAGAGTAGTTAGACTCTTGAATTTATAACCCGACACTCAGGCCCCCACAACTATTATATGGGGTCAGATATAGTAAATCAGGGTCGAACCACATGGACAAATTTTGTAACTGCTAAGAATGTGAAGGCTCAGACTTAGATACACCAAAAAAAAGGTAGATCAAGATGGTGTTCCCTAAGGAATGATGATACTCTAAGAAAAGTGATAAAAGAAAAAGTAAGAAAATAAAATAGGAGAATAAAGTCAAACAAGGAATTTGTAACCAAAGTATGGAAGGGAACTTGGATCGGGTTTCACCTACT
Source organism: Alisma plantago-aquatica (assembly GCA_963693085.1). Taxonomy (NCBI): domain Eukaryota; kingdom Viridiplantae; phylum Streptophyta; class Magnoliopsida; order Alismatales; family Alismataceae; genus Alisma; species Alisma plantago-aquatica. The sequence goes on from OY856410.1 coordinate 767,208,518, forward strand.
AAAATCTCTCACCAACATGCAATACTCACACCCCTTTTTTATACCCTTAGCAAGATTACAAGCAATCATCATATATGTTTATTCCCTCCTCTCTTGAGCTTAGGATATATCTAGATTATAAAGTTGCCTCCCTCTCAAGTTGGCAAACAAAAAACCACAAAGCAAACCATATGATCATTAGCTTTAGTATTAAAAAATTTTCATGCATTTGTACTACTCCATAACACTTAGATAAGGTTAGTACTACTCTTTTAAGGTACCAACAATCATACATCACAAGATGGTAGCTAAGCATACAAGTGAAGCATTCAAGAACAAGAGTATGGAGATAAATGTCACTAAGGATATATATATTCAAAAGGGTGCAAGTTTATACATGTTAAGATTTAGTGGCTACTCCAAACCCAAGTTAGGTGCTTAGCCACACATGTTAACGTGCAGCATAACGGCATTACAAATGCATAGATACATCAAGAGTAACAAAGGGGGGGGCGAGATATAACATGGGGAAGATAGTAGATCTGAAGAGAGAAGGAGGTGATACACCAACAATACTCCTTCTGATTTAGATCTAGTGTAGACGTGGAAGATGAAAACTCCTTCTGAGGAAGAGAATGGTAGACTGTGTCTCTCATCCAACCTTCATCTTCAGATATCTAAGACCTATGGTAGACGGGTGAGGATGACTCTGAAGTTTGGCAGCACTTTGTGGCTCTTGATGACCCCCCTCTTGTATGTGGAGTCGGGGACCTATTTATAAGCGCTGACCACCAACATAGCTCATTGTCACTGTCGTGACGTGTCAGCTAGTCATGATCATTGTCACGGTCATGATGGTATGGTGTCATTACATCCACAACTTCTTGGGACATTGTCGCGTCTGCTATCGTGATTGTTCCTTCTTTTTTATCGCTACAAACGTCGCAACGACATGCTCCCTCTGTGAATATCTGTACTGCAGTCGCGACATGTTGTCTCGATCACAATTGGTATCGCGGTCGAGGTATGAAGCCCCCAGTCCCTAGATCAGTCGCAGTCACGATGTTTGTAGGCTGTGTAACCGCTATCCTGACATGATATGAGCCTGCATTGAGCGGGAAAGGTAGGAAATTCAGATTTTTTTCCTTAAGATACTCAAGTGAATAGAAAAATCCATAAAAGATATGATATAATAGGAATAAAACATATGCAAAAATTTCACAAAATGAGATGTTATCAAAGAGCCTTTGATTTTTTTTCTAATCAGATTTGTCAAAGACGTGCAAATAGCTTATTCTGAAGATATTTTTTTTATAGTAATGAAAACAACCATTATGTGGTTATTGAGGTATGTAATGTCAATACTTTTAATTAGAAAGGGATATTTATGTTGTAGTGTTTCCATTTACAAAATGAGAATGGGCAATGAATGACAAATGTGTTCTATGGATTCTACATTGTCCTAGCATAGCATACAAGGAAAATGCATGTTAGTGGCTCTTTTATGGAGAATGGTCATGATAAGATGCTTGTTAGAGAACAAACACTAGATAAATAGGGTGGTACATGGATTAGCTTTGAGCCACCAAAAGCATTTTGTGAATGGGGTGGTTGAACCTATGACACCCTTTGCCACAAAAAATGAGATTAAACCCAAAACACAAAAAACAACACTAACAATGGATTACTGAAAAACACTAGAAATTAAAATATATTATGATAAGGAACAACTTCACAAAGCTTATCATGAGGAGATCCAAAGACACTTTTCATCTGCATTATATAATATGAAACAATGTTATATACTACATGATGCTTGAAAGGACCACCTGTCACACGTGACATCTATTCCACTTACATATACATCTACATCAACCAATTGTATACAACAAGGGCGCATAAAACAAAACTCATCTCAAAAGCACAACCACAAAACACAATGAACTCTCCCTAAGACTTGAGTGTACAGGGAGGACTCTAGGACTCTAACACTAGAAGACCAACAACCAACACACTCCACCTTATCAACTATTGATCTTGCTGTTGTTGATCCTCCTCAACTGCACAATCTCTACCTCCTCGTGCATGACCACCTAAAAGATGTGGAAAACCCATGGGATGAGATTCCAAAACTCAGCGGGAGATATAACTCTCCACCAACACAATTATTAGCACAGATAACTAAAGAAAGTATACACAAAAACTAAGTAAGATAAGCAGATTCAGCTAAATGATATGTAATCACTGATTAAAGAAATTTAAATAATATTGGGTACTTATTATTGAACAATTTGTAATAATCAACAATTTAAGAAGGAATATGAAGAACATGTATATTTTCTATCAACTAGCATGTACAAAAGAAAGGCAAGGCTACCATGAATGTTCTCATATTTGACCCTAAGCAAAATCACTATATGGCTGATTACGTATTTTATTATGCCCTGAGGATTTGAGTTGTAGAACCCAAACCTAACCGACCACTACTAAGTCGAAATCGGTGCCATACAAGGTCCATGGAAGAGCCAAAATCCATGACCTCACCAAACCTCATGGTCAGTACACGAGTACATAGTAGAGACATACCAGTCAATTGCACAAGTGACTTATAATCAACAGAAGGATCGGCTCACGCATGGCCGTCCACGTGTATAAACACATAGCCCACATTGGTATAGGTAACGACACTAGAAGAACAGGCTCACGCATGGCCGTTCTAACAAGAAGGAGTGGCTCACACATGTTCATCCATATCACAATGAGATCGACTCATGCATGGCCATCTCACACAACCTCAAATTAAGGATGCAAGGGAAGACTCGACTTGCACCCCTCATATTAAAAAAGATGTGCTCTGAGTAAATCTCATTTCACTAATCCAGCTATTAAGATTGACACTGGATATGATCTATGGCACACAAAACCTATGTAATTAAGGTTTCACTTGATTAGTTAGCCAATTGAGTGATTTTTAGCATCAATCAAGTTATAATGTACAAAGGCAGAGCAAGTTCTACAAGATAAGGGCATAACATAACTCCAGAAGATATAAAACATGTATGGTAAGAACTTGTCACACTATCACCACATGATGCCTGTATTATTGCCATTCACATCATCATTATCAAGTCACATGTCATGGGATACCAATCCCTCATTCCATCATTAGAAACATTATCTCACAATAGGCAACCATCACTGTTATGTCATAGGACCCAATCACCATATTCTATATCACATGTATAATCAACATGCCTCACAAGGGCATATTCAACCTGTCTCACATCATAGACATCATAGCACACACTAGATATGGTCATCAAATTCATAACACCTGCATGGTTAGGAGATCATAATCAAGAGAGATGATCACATAACATCATAACCATCCATGATAAGGAAATAAACAAAACTTGCTCACTATTAGGATTTAGAGTTTCCTCTTTAGCCAATTAGGGTTTACAAGGTTAGGGTCCACCAACCATCTTAGAATCACCACCCTCCATCATCTAGGAGTGTATAATATTGGGTAACATCATTAGAATATATTAGATAACACAGTAAACAACATTATACAAGTACATACATGATTATCTTTAGGTGTTCATATGTGCTACATAACCACCTATCATCACCACATGTAACCATATAAACACATGGGTCATGGCCACCCTCCATGATATGTCACAACTACAATATCCACCATGGATTTCTCAACCCTCAATTCCATCACCATGTCTTGACCATCTCCTTCATGTCACGCCCGCGTCATTAGGGTTAGGGTTATGTCTTCATCTCGACCACCAACTATGTGTTGTGACTGTAGCACATCAACCACCATTATGTCATGACCGCAAAGCCTCTTGGTCATGACCCAACACACCAAGGATATCTCAACTGGGTTAAGGAAAGGAACTAAGGGTCACTAGACTACTGAGCATTAAGGGTTCTAACCCATCATCACTAGGCCAACTTCACCACAAGGAAGAGACAACTCAATTCCCAAGCCAACTTGGTCACGACCAACCACCATGGGACATGTCATGATTGTGACACCCATGTGTGTCTGTCTCAACCACCAAATCACCTAGGTAGTGACCACACCAAGGGTGAACATCTATCTCACCAAAACAAAACTCAACTAAGGAAGAGCCATGATCACCATGAAAGGAAACCTCAAGCAAATCGATCTCCACAAACCCTAAGGCAAAGGTCCAAGAAAATCATCTCCAAAGGGAGAGAAACCATTCATAAGATAACTAAATCTGAGAATAAATTTTCTCCCACCTCTAGGTGCACAAACATCAAACAAAAGGCTAGATCAAGGGTCAACCACGGAGAAGGAACTCCATGAAACAACCTCTATGAAAACAGACACAAGAAAGATTAGGGTTTCAAATTACTTCCAAACAAAGAAAGGTATCTCCACCAAACAAACGCTAGAGATTACTACTAATTACAAGCATGATGAGGGAGAAATCTAGAGAGAGAAGATAATAATAAAACACATAAAGAAAGTCCAATAATAGAGTAGGTTTAGTGTTATATAACCCGCCTTAAGATGATCACCACTAAGAGCTCCAAAATCCAAGATCAAGAGCTCCAAGCACACAATCCAAGGGTTGAAGAAGCTTCACCAAAAGCTCCACACCCAGATACAAGAGCACCTCAAGAAGGAGAAGACACCATGGTCAAAGATACACCAAGGAAAGAAGCAAAGAATCTCTTGACCAAATCAAAAGAGAAAGGGGAAAAGAGAGGAGAAATCATCTTCACACATGGTCTATGACCCTTGGTGATGAGGGGTGTCTCTCCCAAAAAGTCCATAATGGAAGAAACATGGTCTAGGGCCAAGAAAAGAGAGGTAGAAGAAGGCCAGAGATCAAAGAAACATCAACTTGTAAGGCAAACACTTACCAAGGATGGAAGATGAGCTCGGATCACCACCACCACCACATATAAGAGAAGACTGATCACCAAGGCTTCCAAGGATGTACCTCCTTGCTCCACCAAGAACCAAAAACAAGAAAGGAAAAAGGAATAAGATAGAGGGCCAAAAGAGTTGCAAACAATGAGAGATAAGGGGTTTTTTAGATGAGGGATGAGAGAGAAAGCAAAGGGTGATGTGTCAACATACTAAGGGACACAAGGGACACTTGTCCTTCCAAAAGACCAACATGCAACAACTTAAGCATGACATGCAAGACATGGTGATACACTCTAGGTAGTGGATCGACCATCATGCACCACCCCCATGGTTGCAGTTGTGACCCTCCTAGGGTGAACCTCCCATGGTCATGACACTAGCAACCAACATCACCACTAGTTTGAGACACGACACCTCCGCAAACCCTAGGTCATCCATCTCGACCGAAGACTACCCTAGACATCTTAGATCATGATACAAACACATGGAGGAAGTGTCTCGAATGAGACACCCTCCAAAACTAGCCTTGGTCATGACCCAAGGTCGAGACAACACAACCAACTCACACATGGTCAAGGTGCACAACACTCACATCAACCCTTATCACCACCTAGGGTGATGCTCCTCAACCAAGGCTCAAGAAAGGTGCCCTCCTCTTTCTCTCTCATCTAGATGATTTCAAGAGAGTTACATAACACCCTAGAGGTGGCAAATTGGACGTCAACTCCCTACATTGGGTATATTGCAATTTGCACCAAAACTAGCACAGAAAGCACAAACAACATCCAAAAAAGCTCAAACATGAAACTTAAGCCCCCCCACAAGCCCTAATTACATCTCAAATGATTATAGCAAGGTTCTATGTACAAGATTAAGACAAATCAAATAGGGTTGCCTCAAAACATAGGTCAGGGTCCTTACAAGCATAAACCCCTAACAAGGATTTCACCCTCAAAATCCAAAGCGAAAAGAGACAAGTACTATTTCCACATCTCTTTCTCATGCCCCTACTAAGGTCAACCCAAAACATATATAAAATAGATGCAGACATATCAGAATGAAACAACTTTATTTGACCTATCTTAACTCGTGGGTTGACCTCTCCTCCTGGCTGACTCAAAACATAAAGTCGAGTAGTCTCCAATTGTCGTCCTCATCCCCCACTGGCCTGTCTGAAGGAACCAACCTACGAAACCTATCCACGTCCTCATCCCCCACCACTGCTGAACTATTGTCTCTGTTAGCCCTGTTGGCTCTACCTCGACTATTGGGTCACCTTATCATCTTTCACAAGGCAAAATGGTCTAGTATACCCAACCTGTCCGCACTTATAACACGTCTTGTTCTAATACCAAGGCCTAGGTTTCCCTACCACAGACACTGAGGCAACACTCTGGGCTCGTGTAGTTGGAAAACAATGATTCTTACTCTTACTGGGTGACCACTGCATCGATGCACTAGACCTCTGATGTGCTGGTGGTGCTGGAAACCTAGGCTCCTTAAAGCCACCCGACGACTATCCCTGGTACTCAACATGCCTCTTCTTGGCACCCTTCTCTTTCTTCTCAACCATAAAACTCTCTATCCTTCGAACTGACTCCCATAGAAAAACACTCTCTACTCTCTAGGTCTTCTATCAGCATCGTCAACTCTGCACTCAACCCTTTCTAAAAGCGTCTGATCCTCTCCTGCTCTATCGCGGTCATGTGAGGACAAAATCTCAACAACTCCATGAACCTTGCTTAACACTCATTGATCGTCATGGATCCCTATCAGATCCTCTCAAATTGGTTGATCTTCTCATCCAAGTACGTCTGAGGAAAGTACTGACTAACAAATTCACATCAGAAATCCTCCCAATTGATCACAACACCTAGCCTCTTCTCCTTCTCTATCTCCCATCAATGGACAACACTCCCTTTTAGAAGATACACTACATGCTTTACCTTATCCACATATGAGATGCTAAGGATGTTGAAGGCTTTCTCGAGCTCAGTAAGCCACAAATTAGCATCCGCTAGATCCATCGTATCAACATATTCCACCGCTCCAACTCACCTTAATAACTCAAACATCTTACTTGAGACCTAAGATTCCACATTGGGGACTATTGTTCTCGTGTAAGGAACATGCATTCTATCCACCATATGTGTAATCGTGGCCATAAATTGTCCAAACATGGACTAAAAAGTGGTTTGTCCACCACTGCAGGGTCTATCTAGGGCACCTCAGGCGCTCTCTCCTCATCAACCTGCCTTCTTGCACCCCTGGTGCAACAACACCACTCTCAGCAACATGTTCTTCATATTCTCTAGTTATATTTTCAATTCTTCTTCTTCTTCTTCTTCTTCTTCTACACAAGCAGAAGTCACTATAAGATAGACTAGAGGACACTAGAATAGACACAAACCCTAATCATAGGTCCCTATGGACTCAACGAACCTAAAGCTCTGATACCAACCAAATGTGACACCCTTTGCCACACAAAACGAGATTAGAAAAACCCAAAATGTGGAAAACAACACTAATAATGGATTTATCAAAAAACACCAGAAATTAAAACCAATTATGATAAGGCACAACATCAGAAAGCTTATCACGAGGAGATCCAAAGATACTTGTCATCTGCATTATATAACATGAAACAAAGTTATGTACGACATGATGCTTGAAAGGACTACCTGTCACACGTGATTTTTGTTCCACTTACATATACATCTAAATCAACCAACTATATACAATAAGGGCTCATAAATTGAAACTCAGCTTGATAGCACAACCACAAAACACATCGAACTCTCCCCAAGAGCCGAGTGTACAGGGATAACTCTAGGACTCTAATACCAGAAGACCGATAAGCAACACACTCCACCTTATCATCTATTGATCTTGCAATTGCTCCTCCTCAGCTGCATGATCTCTACCTCCTCGTCCATGACAACCTAAAAGATGTGGAAAACCCACCGGGTGAGATTCCAAATCTTAGCGGGAGATATAACTCTCCATAAACACTATTATTAGCACACAGAACTAAAGCAAGTATACACAAAAACTAAGTAAGATAAGAAGATTCAGTTAAATGATATGTAATCACTAATTAAATCAATTTAAACAATATACAACACTTATTACTGAACAACAAAATAATCAACAATTTAAGAAGGAATACAAAGAACATGTATATTTTCTATCAACTAGAATCTACGAAAGTAAGGCAATGCTACAAACAATGTTCTCGTATTTGACACTAAGAAAAAGCACTATATGACTGATTACATATTTTATTATTCACCAAGGATTTGAGTCGTACCACCCAAACCCAACTGACCACTACTAAGTCAAAATCGGTGCCATACAAGGTCCATGGAAAAGCTAGAATCCACAACCTCATTAAACCTCATGGTTAATACACGAGTACACAATAGAGACATACCAGTCAACTACACAAGTGACTTATATCCAATAGAAGGATCGGCTCACACATGGTTATCCACGTGTATCAACACCTAGTACACCTTGGTACAGGTAACTGTAGTAGAAGAACAAGCTCATGCATGGTCATTATAACAAGAAGGAGTGTCTCATGCATGGCTATTCATATCACAAACGATATCAAATCATGCATGGCCGTCTCACACAACTTGAAAATTAAGGATGTAAGGGAAGACTCTACTTGCAACCCACATATTAAAAATATGCGCTCTGAGTAAAACTCGTTTCACCAATCCAGCTATTAAGACTAACATTGGGAATGATCTATGAGATAGGGAACCTACATAATTAAGATTCCACTTGATTAGTTAGCCAATTGAGTGATTTTTAGAATGAATCAAGTTATAATGTACAAGGACAAAACAAGTTCTACAAGATAAGAGCATAACATAACTCCATAAGATATAAAACGTGTATGGTAAGAACTTGTCACAGTATCACCACATGATGCCTGTATTATTCCCATTCACATCATCATTATCAAGTCACATGCCATGGGATACCAATCCCTCATTCCATCATGGGAAACATTATCTCACAATAGGCAACCACCACTGTTAGGTCATAGGACCCAATCACCACATTCTATATCACATGTATAATAAACATGCCTCACAAGGGCATATTCAACCTATCTCACATCATAGGCATCATAGAACACACTAGATATGATCATCAAATTCATAACACCTACATGGTTAGAAGACCATAATCAAGAGAGATGATCACATAACATTATAACCATCCATGATAAGGAAATAAGCAAAACTTGTTCACTATTAGGGTTTAGGGTTCTGTCTTTATCCGATTAGGGTTTACAAGGTTAGGGTCAACCAACTATCTTAGAATCACCACCCTCCATAATCTTGGAGTGTATAGCATTAGGTAACATCATTATAATAGACTAGATAACACAGTAAACAACATTATACAAGTACATACATGATTATCATTAGGTGTTCATATGTGCTTCATAACCACCTATCATCACCACATGTAACCATATAGACACATGGGTCACGTCCATCGTCCATGATATGTCACAACCGTGACATCCACCATGGGTGTCTCGGCCCTCAACACCATCACCATGTCATGATACATATCCTTCTTATCATGCCCGTGACATTAGGGTTATGGTTAGGTCTTCATCTCGACCACCAACTATGTGTTGCAACCACAACACATCAACCACCACCATGTCGTGACCGCAATGTCTCTTGGTCATGACCCAACATACTAAGGCTGTATTAGCTAGGTCAAGGAAAGGAAATAAGGGTCACTAGGCTACTGAGCATTAAGGGTTCTAACCCATCATCACTAGGTCAACTTCACTACAAGAAAGAGACAACTCGACCCCAAACCAACTTGGTCACCACCAACAACCATGGGCCATGTCACGACCGCGATGCCCATGTGTGTGTGCTTGAAAACCAAGCCACTTAGGTCATGACCACACTAAGGGTGGACATCTAGGTCACCAAAATAGAACCCAACTAAAGAAGAACCATGATCACCATGAAAGGAAACCTCAAGCAAACCGATCTCCACAAACCCTAAGGCAAAGGTCCAAGAAAAGCATCTCCAAAGGGAGAGAAACCATTCATAATATGACTAAAATTGAGACTAACTTTTCTACCACTTCTATGTGCACAAAAATCAAACATGAAGGCTAGATCAAGGGTAAACCATGGAGAAGGAACTCCATGAAACAACCTCTATGAAAACAGACACAAGAAAGATTAGGGTTTCAAATTACTTCCAAACAAAGCAAGGTATCTCCACCAAACAAACTCTAGAGATTACTACTAATTACAAGCATGATGAGGGAGAAATATAGAGAGAGAAGATAATAATAAAACACATAAAGAAAGTTCAATAATAGAGTAGGTTTAGTGTTATATAACCCACCTTAAGATGATCACCACTAAGAGCTCCAAAATCCAAGATCAAGAGCTCCAAGCACACAAGCCAAGGGTTGCAGAAGCTTCACCAAAAGCTACACACTCGGTCACAAGATCAACTCAAGAAGGAGAAGACACCAAGGTTAAAGCTATACCAAGCAAAGAAGCTCTTGTCCGAAACAAAAGAGAGGGGAAAAGAGATGAGAAATCTTCACACATGGTCTATGACCCTTATGATGAGGGGTTTCTCTCCCAAAACATCCATCATGGAAGAAACATGGTATAGGGACAAGAAAAGAGAGGTAGATGAAGGTAGGAGATCAAAGAAACATCAACTTAGAAGACAAACACTTACTAAGGATGGAAGATGATCTCAGATCACCACCACTACCACATACAAGAGAAGAATGATCACCAAGGCTTCCAAGGACGAACCACCTTGCTCTACCAAGCACCAAGAACAAGCAAGGAAGAAGGAATAAGATAGAGGGCCGAAAGGGTTGCAAACAAGGAGAGATAAGTAGTTATATATATGATGGATGAGAGAGAAAGCAAAGAGTGATGTGTCAACATACTAAGGGACCCAAGGGACACTTGTCCTTGCAAAAGACCAACATTCAACCACATGCAACCACTTAAGCATGACATGCAAAACATGGTGATACACTATAGTTAGTATCTTGACCATCATGCATCCCACCATGGTCACGGTCGGGGCCCTCCTAGGGTGCACCTCTCATGGTCGCGACACCATCAACCAACATCACCACTAGGTTGAGACAAGACACCTCCACAAACCCTAGGTCATACATCTTAACCCAAGACTACCCTAACCTCCTAGGTCATGACCCAAACACCTAGAGGAAGTGTATCGACTGTGGCACCCTCAAAAACTAGCCTTGGTCACGGCCCAAGGTCGAGACAACATAACCAACTCACACATGGTCAAGGTACTCAACACTCACATCAACCCTTATCACCACCTAGGGTGATGCTCCTCAACCAAATATCAAGAAAGGAGCCCTCCTCTTTTTATCTCCTCTAGATGATGTGAAGAAATAGAGGGAACACTCTAGAGGTGGAAAATTGCACATCAACCCTCTACATTGGGTAAATTGTAATTTGCACCAAAACTAGCATAGAAAGCAAAAACAACCTCCAAACAAGCTCAAACTTGAAACTTAAGCCCTCTATAAGACCTAATTATAGATAGGTTCTATGCACAATATTAAGCCAAATAAAATAGGGTTACCCCAAAACTCGGGTAAGGGTCCTTACAGAACCTCTGAGGTAAAACTGTTTATAGATTTCATTTGTGGAAGGGTTGTCACCCCATAATCGAGTTATGATAGAATTGTTCTTTGGTAGGGTGATGCAATTTATGATAGTTGTGAGGGTATTGTTAGGGTTAGTGATGAGGAAGAATCTTTTGAAGAGGTTTTTTATGTGACTAAGAATGTATTATGTGGTCTTTTGTATAGTGATGTTTGGTTTTGTTGGGTTCATGAAGTTTTGTGAGGTAGATAGGCATTGTCTATTGAACCAAGGATCTAACCTGAGAGAATGTTGGAATGAATTATCTATAGGAATGTGTATTAGACTAATGATGATATGTGTTTTTTAGAATATTTTTGCATACTAAGAGACATTTATATAATGTGATAGGATACCCAAAGGGGTGTTTGTTGTAGTTTTTGGAAGTGACTATTCTACACCGAGTTTAGGTCTATCATAAATGGTATAGTTGTTTATACCATTAAAGAATGAAGTCATAAATTTTATATTTGTGATGCTCCAACTATAACATACTTGAATCTAGACATATATATTAAATCTCCCTTCTTCTAGGCCCTATTCAATTATGTTAACGTCTAGTATAACTTTTTTGAATACAAAACATTATGAATAGTTGGGGTCAACTAGTATCATAAGTTATTTATACCCTAATGATATCTGAAAGAGAAAATAATTAGGATACACTCAATAAAACTTTTGAGGTGCAAATATACCAAAGAATAGACTTGGATCCAATTTGACTCTCTAGAATACACCTAGGAGTATGAGATAAAAAATATTGAGTTAATATGTATTATGGTGCTATAATTTATGAACTTAGAGTACTTAATATGTTAAATGAATGATTAAAATACAAGTAAAGTAATATAAGATCAAATAATTTCAATACATAGAATAAATTTAAAATTACGATTCCACATATTCTAGTTGGCTTACTTAACAACTTTTAGGTCAATCAGATGTTATATGCACTCCCAAATTGATAAAAGAAAGAGAACTATATAGTATAATTGATTTAATGTTGTCATACTCATCTTGACCTATGTCCTGGATTTTAATCTCCTCAACACCTTTGGATATGCATCACACTATCTAATAACTTTTACTTCACATGGTTTGGATCTGAAAATGCACTATATGTCTCCTTCCTCTGATTGTCAGTCCAATAATAACCATGAGACTGGATTGCTTCTCTACCTTTTTTGCAATTCTTAGTTAATGAATTATGTAAGATTTTTTCATTTTCGAACTTATTCTTTCGTTCCATTTGAACCCCTACTCGCTCAAATGGTGACCTGAGCGCAAAACTCCCAACCAAAACTTGATGGAACCACCACCGGATAGTCCTAAACCTTCAATACACCCACTGTCTTTTACAGACTAAAAACTAATAGCCCAAAAAGCTTTGGCTCATCTTCTTTCACCTTTTCCTTCAAAAAATCAGATCTAGAATCCCTATTGCTTGTGGAGGTGTGGATCATCTTCTCTGAGAAGGACTCCTATCCCATGATGTTATGATTCTCATCTATCCAATTATATTTACGGTAATTGTGACACCTCATCATGCTAAAGAAGATTATTCAAAACACAGAACACGATCAACTACTAATTAATCACATAATAAAAAATATGGAATAATAAAACCATATTTCAACAATGTAAATGAACTCTAGAACATTTACATAAAGGTCCATCTTTTCCATTTTCATATTCCATAACAGGTAATCACATCTGTTTCCAATGACCTCAACCATATCCTATATACAAAAGATATTTCACATGTACATGCCATATTTACAAACAGTGGTACACTGCCAAAATCTCATGTCAATACAAGTATACCATCTAGAAAACAAATCCCATAGCTGGACCTAAGAGTACATGGAGGACACTAGGACTCTACTACTAAAACATATATATCTAACCAACCTTTTGAATATATTGGTCACCAGGTTGGTTCTCTTCCACAATACGACCTCGACTACATTGTCCATGACCACCTAAAAAGATGTGGTTACCCATAAGTGAGACCCACTCCCAGGGAGAGATATAACTCTCCCCAACAGATATTCGTTACATAAGATTAATTAATAGTAAATAAACTGAGCAGATAGGGTATTGAATAAGAAATTTAAGTAGATTAACAGTTTAAGCAAACTAAGTAAGTTAAGAAAGTAAACTTAACATAAGAATAACTACTCATATATTATAGGATATCATCTTATAAGCATTGTGTAGTATAAAGACAAAGTAAGGGATATTTCAACCAATGTGAAACATATTTGACCTTAACAAATATACTACACGACTTGTATTACATCTTTTATTATGCCCTAGGGAGTTTGAGTCATACCACTCAAAGTCCAACTGACCACTATGAAGAGCTATTCAGTTCTATAAAAGATCTAGAAGTGCGGTATCCTAAGATCTCTTCCCCTCAGCCAGTTAGAGTAAACTATAATGACATACCAGTCAAACTGCCAACAGTGACATATAGTCAAACTGATAACAACTAGTTTGTACTTGGTACAATTTACGGAACTAGAAACCAGGGTATACAAAACCCTTTCATCTGAGGTACAACTGCAACTATCTTCAATCACATTAAATATCTGAGGCATGACCATAGGCATCCTCCATAACCTGCATTTATGGATGACAAGGATATATCTCAACTTACCACCCCCACATACTCATTAGTATGCACTCTGATTTTCCCTTAGGAATACTTGTTTCACCATCCAGCAAGTTGTGACACTAAATATGGCTCTATGACATAGGGCACTCCATGATTAGATTTACACTTGATTAATTATTACCAATTGGGTGAATTAAGGCGTCATCATACAAATGGACATACAAAGCCTAATTCATTTCTATCAAGTGAATAAGCATTGCAACTTTAGAAGATATAAAATGTTTAAGGTATAAATCTTAATCACATTACCACATGCTATCACTCATTTCATTATAATGAACCACCTTTAGCATCATACCATTTAAAGATATCCATTTCTTATTACAAGTTCTAGGGTTTCAACCCTTATTGGAACATGAAAAAGGATTTCACCTCAATCAGGTCTCAAACATGCCCAAAGGTAAATAAGACCACCTCATAAATCCTTGCAAGATCATCATTATCATTCTAGGCCTTAAATAAGGCTCAAAAGATCATAAGCACATATGTATCCCATAGGTTTTAACATGGCAAGGCACTATGATATTCAGTTAGTACTTCATTGAGGTTTCATCACAAGGAGAGTGTAATACATGGTCACATTAATCATTCAAGAGGTCTAATTATAACCAATCACCATCATTTAGACATATTATAGTTGGTGTAACAAGCCATGTTTCATTAAGGGTACACATCCACTTGTTATAGTGATTTATCAAATATATTCATACAAGGAAAAAGGTAAGAATACAAGTTAATGGTGTTGTACCATCGAATTATAATTTTTAGAAACCACTTATAAGACTATGTGATTCATTCTAATCCATTGAATGTTGAAGCATCCAATCTCGTTCATTGGATTGGGTTCATTATTCAAAATCATCAATTAGGGTATGGGTACAACCATTAGATCAATTGACCCAAGAGATCATTATTTAGGGCTGAATTGAAACTACATTTAAGAGCTTGACTCACCTTCGGTTGTGGTGTCCTAATCCACCACGGTTGTGACATCTTGGGTCACCATTGGTTGGTAGGATCAACACTACTATCATTTTTCACCATCGGGTGATGACCTAATGTCACCATTGATTGATAACATCATTAGGGTGCTTAGTGGTTGATCATTAAGCTGCTAATTAAGTCAAAATCTGACCTAAGGGGTCACCGTTGGTTGTCACCCTTGGTCTCCACCATCGGGTTTCATGATAGAAACACCATCGATTGTTGCATGGTAACACCATCAGGTCATGTGATAGTGAAGGAAATTGTAAGGACCCTAACCCAGGTTTTGGGGTAACCCTATTTGACTTGGCTTAATCTTGTTCTTATAAACTTTATCTAATATTTTGATATGTAATTAGGGCTTGTGGTGTGCTTATGTTGCAAGTTTGAGCTTGTTTGGAGGTTGTTTGTGCTTTCTGTGCTTGTTTGGTGCAAATTGCAATTCACCCAATGTAGGGGGTTGATGTGCAATTTTCCACCTCTATAGTGTTCTCTCTTTTTCTTGACATCATCTAGAGGAGAGAGAAATAGGAGGGGGCCTTTCTTAATCCTTGGTTGAGGAGCATCACCCTAGGTGGTGATTAGGGTTGATGTGAGTGTTGAGTGCCTTGGCCATGTGAGAGTTGGTTGTGTTGTCTCAACCTTGGGTTGCGACCAAGGTTGGTTTTGGAGGGTGTCATGGTCTAGACACTTCCTCTAGGTGTTTTGGTTGTGGCCTAAGAGGTTTAGGGTAGTCTTGGGTCGAGATGCATGACCTAGGGTTTGTGGAGGTGTCTTGTCTCGACCTAGTGGTGATGTTGGTTGATGGTGTCGCGACCATGGTAGGTGGGCCCTAGGAGGGCCGCGACCTCGACCATGGGTGGGATTCATGATTTTCAAGACACTACCTATAGTGTATCACCATGTCTAAGTGTTGAATGTGGTTGCATGTTGGTCTTTTGCATGGACAAGTGTCCATTGGGTCTCTTAGTATGTTGACACATCACCCCTTATTCTCTTTCTCTCATCCCTCATCTATATAACCCATTATCTCTCCTTGTTTACAACCCTTTCGACCCTATATCTTCTTCCTTCTTCCTTGCTTGTTTGGTTCTTGGTGGAGAAAGTAGGTTCATCCTTGGAAGATTTAGTGATCAATCTTCTCTTACATGTGGTGGTGGTGGTGATCCAAGCTCATCTTCCATCCTTGGTAAGTGTTTGTCTTCTAAGTTGATGTTTATTTGATCTCCTACCTTCATCTTCCTATCTTTTCTCAGTCCTAGACCATGGTTCTTTCATGATGGACGTTTTGGGAGAGAAACCCCTCATCACAAGGGTTATATACCATGCGTGAAGATGATTCCTCCTCTCCTTTCCCATTTCTCTTATTGTTTAACCAAGAGCTTATTTGCTTCTTTCCTTGGGATATCTTTGACCTTGGTGTCTTCTCCTTCTTGAGGTGCTCTTGTGTCGGAGTGTGGATCTTTTGGTGAAGCTTTTTAAACCTTTGGATCGTGTGCTTGGATCTCTAGATCTTGGAGTTTGGATCTCTTGGTGGTGATTATCTTAAGGCGGGTTATATAACACTAAACCTACTCTGTTATTACACTTTCTTTATACGTTTTATTACTATATTCTCTATCTATATTGCTCCCTCATCATGCTCATATTAGTAGTAATCTATAGAGTTTGTTTGATGGAGATACCTTACTTGGTTTGGAAGTAATTCAAAACCCTAATCTTTATTGTGCCCATTTTGATAGAGGTTGTTTCATGAAATTACTTCTCCGTGGTTGACCCTTGATCTAGCCTTCATGTTTGATGTTTGTGCACCTAGAGGTGGGATAAAAGTTAGTCTCAGTTTTAGTTATATTATGCATGGTTTCTCTTCCTTTGAAGATGCTTTTCCTGGACCTTTGTCTTAGGGTTTGTGTAGATCGGTTTGCTTAAGGTTTCCTTTCATGGTTATCATGGCCCTTCCTTAGTTGGGTTCTATTTTGGTGACATATATATTCACCCTTGGTGTGGTTGCAATATAGGTGGCTTGGTGGTCGAGACACACACACATGGGCGTCGCGGTCGTGACATGGTCCATGGTGGTTGGTCGTGACCAAGTTGGCTCGAGGGTCGAGTTGTCTCTTCCTTGTGGTGAAGTTGGGCTAGTGATTATGGGTTAGAAATCTTAATGCTCAACAGCCTAGTGACCCATAGTTCCTTTCCTTGACCAAGCTGAGACAACCTTGGTGCGTTGGGTCACGACATGGTGGTGGTTGATGTGCTGCAGTCACAACATATAGTTGGTGATCGAGATGAAGACCTAACCCTAACCCTAATGTTGCAGGCAAAAATGAAGGAGATGGGTCGTGACATGGTGATGGTGTTGAGGGTCAAGACACCCATGGTGGATGTCGTAGTCATGACATATCATGGAGGGTGGTCTTGACCCATGTGTCTATATGGTTACATGTGGTGATGATAGATGGTTATGAAGCACAGATGAACACCTAATGATAATCATGTATGTACTATTATAATTTTGTTTAGTGTGTTATCTAATCTATTACCTAATTATATATGCTCCAAGATGATGTAGGGTGGTGATTCTATGATGGTTGGTTGACCCTAACCTTATAAACCCCAATCAACTAAAGAGGGAACCCTAAACACTAATAGTGAACAAGTTTTGCTTATTTTCTTATCAAGGATGGTTATGATGTTATGTGATTATCTCTCTTGATTATGATCTTCAATCCATGCAAGTGTTATGAATTTGATGACCATAGCTAGTGTGTTCTATGATGGCTATGATGTGAGATAGGTTGAATATGCCCTTGTGAGGCATGCTGATTATACATGTGATACATAATGTGGTGATTGGGACCTATGACCTAACAATGGTGGTTGCTTATTGTGAGATAATGTTTCCCATACCGAATGAGGGATTGATATCCCATGGCATGTGACTTGATAATGATGATGTGAATGGCAATAATACATATATCATGTGGTGATAGTGTGACAAGTTCATACCATACACGCTTTATATTTGTTGGAGTTATGTTATGCCCTAATCTTGTAGAACTTGTTCTGGCTTTTTACGTTATAACTTGATTGATGCTAAAAATCACTCAATTGGCTAACTAATCAAGTGAATCCTTAATTACATAGGTACCCTGTGCCATTGATCCTTTTTAATGTCAGTCTTAATAGTTGGATTGGTGAAAATAGTTTTACTCGGAGCGCATATTTTTGAATATGTGGGGTGCAAGTCGAGTCTTCCCTTGCACACTTAATTTCAGGCTGTGTGAGACAACCATGCGTGATTCGATCTCATTGTGATATGTATGGCCATGCGTGAGCCACTCCTTCTTGTTAGAACGGCCATGCGTGAGCCTATTCTTCTAGCACTATTACCTATACCAAAGTGGGCTAGGTGTTGATACACGTGGACGACCATGCGTGAGCTGATCCTTCTGTTGACTATATGTCACAAGTTGTAGTTGACTGATATGTCTCTACTGTGCACTCATGTATTGACCATGATGTTTGGTGAGGTCTTGGATTCCAGCTCTTCCATGAGCCTTGTATGTCACCGATTTTTACTTAGTAGTGGTCGGTTAGATTTGGGTGGTATGACTCAAATCCTTAGGGCATAATGAAGTACGTAAATAGTCATGTAGTGCATTTTCTTAGGATCAAATACAAGAACATTGGTTGTAGTCTTGCCTTGCTTTTGTAGATGCTAGTTGGTAGAAAATATACATGTTATTTGTATTCCTTCTTAAATTGTTGATTATTCTGTTGTTGAGTAATAAGTGCCCAGTATTGTTTAAATTACTTTAATTAGTGATTACATATCATTTAGTTGAATATGCTTATCTTAGTTTTTGTGTATACTTGCTTTAGTTATATATGCTAATAAAACTGTTGGTGGAGACTTATATCTCCCGCTAAGATTTGGAATTTCACCCCGTGGTTTTCCACATCTTTTAGGTGGTCGTGTACTAGGAGGTAAAGATCGTGCATTTGAGGAAGAGTAGAAGCAAGATCAGTAACTAATAAGGTGGAGTGTGCTGCTTGTGGGTCTTCTGGTGTTAGAGTCCTAGAGTTGTCCCTGTACACTCAGGTCTTGGGGAGAGTTTATCTTGTTTTGTGGTTGTGCTATCGAGCTGAGTTTTGGTTTATGCACCCTTGTTGTATATAGTTGGTTGATATAGATGTATACATAAGTGGAACAGATATCACATGTGACAAGTAGTCCTTTCAAGCATCATGTAGTACATAACGTTGTTTTAGGTTATATAATATAGATGACGAATGTCTTTGGATCTCCTCATGATAATATTTCTAATGTTGTGCCTTATCATAATCGGTTTTAATTTCTAGTGTTTTTCGGTAATCTGTTGTTAGTGTTGTTTTCCACATTTTGGGTTTTTGTAATCTCATTTTGTGTGGAAAAGGGTGTCACATTGGTTGGTATCAGAGCTTTAGGTTCACTGAGTCTACATGGACCTAGGACTAGTGTTTGTGCCTGTTCTAGTATCCTCCAGTCTGTCTTATAGTGACTTCTACTTGTACTGAAGAAGAAGAAGAGTTGAAAAGATGGTTGGAGTACATGAAGAACATGTTGTTGAGAGTGGTGTTGCTACACTAGCACTATGAAAAATATGGTCTTTAAATACAAAAAAAATCTATAGCTAAAACCCCAAAATTTGTAACTAAAAGCTTTGGATACATTTATCCTTACATTTAAAATATGAAGCTAATACCCGTGTAGCTAATTGTTTAGGCTACATTTGTCAAAGTTGTAGTTAGTTATTCCTCTGGCTACAAAGTCATATGTAACCCTAATTGTAGGTAAAAAAATGTCCTTACACATAAAAATGTAGTTCCTATTGTAGCTAAATATATGACTACAATTCAATTTGTAGCTATGATATGTAGGGAGAAATGACATTGGTTACAATATGTAGATGTAGTTCATGTATAGAAAAAATTAGCACTTACTACACTTATAATTATAGCTAGTGTGTAGTGAAAGACACCATGTACTACACATACATATGTAGTGAGAGACATTATGTATCCAGTTAGTCACTTGCCAATATAGAGAGGTTTTTCAGAAAGAAGAAAAAATGAATAGTGATCAAGATCAAGTTGTGCTTATAATGTAAAAAATGATACTTTTATTTATATTTGAACTATGAGTACACATGGGAAGGAATTGACCTAGCCCCCATTTTACAATATGCATGGAAAAAAAGATACATGTATACAATGACTTCTTCTGACTGCCTCTATCCACTACAGACTCTATATGCCACATGATCATGCGTTCTTCTATCTTGATTTTTCTTTTGTATCAATTTTGCCACTTGTATCGTCAACAAATATGATAACATTAATAAACTCAAAAGAGGAAAAAGACTGCTAAGGTATTGCTCTTCTTGATTGAAAATAGATAAGTTCTCCATGCTTTGCTTCTGATTGGCCATAGGAAGCTCCTGTAGTTGATATTGATATTCAAGATTCTTCAAAGACAAATCATTCTCATCAACAACTGGCAATTTCATCCAGTCCCCAAGTTTGAGGTTTCCATGTATCTCAACACATATATTGTGAATCTGAGATTATATGTTGGAGAATTCCTTTATCCTCTCTTCCTTTTGTTGTGGCATTTGTTCCTGTACAAGAGATATGGCATTCAACTACAACTTAACCTATAGTAACATAATATGTGTTATGCAGGTGAAAGTAAGAGAGTATGGCACTAATTTTGAGAAAATGACGTGTACAGGAACAAGCCAATGAAATTATTGCATAGTTTACCTTTCACATGTACATGACCACAAATCTATGGTACTCCAATCAAGGTTACACAATGGTTTATTTTGTCTAGGATGAAGATGTGATACAAAGGCCTTCTCTACAATCATTCTTGGCATCAAATAACCTGACATGCAAAAAAGGTCACAGTGAATGATCAAGTTGCCTTGCTAAAAGTTATGCATATTGATTGCTTGATATTCTTATTGTACTACTATTAGATGCATATATAAATTCTACAAATTAAGAAAATTGATATAATTACCTATGATATGGGAAACTCCTTAGCAATAGATGGTGGGATTTGCACTAGAACTATGAAGAGTTATTAATACATGTTGACCATCAAGTTTGGAGTCTTCTCTATATCTCTTCCCCCTATCTTGTTACTAATTCTGTAGCATATGCCAACTATTTAAAAGAAAATCCAATTGTTCTTACGAAGTTGAGAAGTAATATATATATATATATATATATATATATATATATATATATATATATATATATATATATATATATATATATATATATATATATATATATATATATGCTATGCCAAGGTGCCTCTATGCTAAACCATACATGCTATAGAAAATTCGTTTATTCTACAAGGGAAATGAATAATCAAAGATGGAATTTTAGTATAAAAGAAATAACTGGAAAGGCTCCTAGCCTAGCATCATTGTTTGAGGATTTATTTATAGGGATGCATCGATAACTACATTCCCTTTCATACTTCAGATAGTACCAACCACAACATCAAGAACCCTTTGTTTTCAAGCTTCAAGACTCCAAGTCCAAGAGAAAATAGTAAGCAATGGACCTAGATATGAGTATTATAAGTAACATTAGAGCATAGTAATATAGAATTTTTTGAACATCAATAGAAAATCATAACAAGGTAAAATGATTAATATACCTTCCAAAAGTTAAAGAAAACCATCTCACTTTTGCAAAAAACATAGTAAGTCCTTGCATCAAACTCTTAACTTCATGTCTATTACTTCTTAACTCAACATGTCTATTACTTATTAACCCAATTTACTTGAGTTTATTAGTCCAGATGTATATGCCTCTAGTCAGTTTTAGCATTGCAAAATTGGACTAGAAGTCTTACATGGTACAAGTTCCTTTAAAGAAAGCTCTGAACATTTTAGATATCGTATATTTGTGGGGGGGGGAAGAGGTAGGTATTTCGGTGAATATCATCCAGAAAGGGGAATAACAAAGCATTGCAACAGTGAAACTGAACAACCAAGGAGGACTGGAGGCTCTTACCTTCATGTTGCCAATTGAGCTAACATCCTTTCCCTGAAACATGGCTGAGGAGATGAATTGAACTGATCCTGGAATCACACTGATAACTCCCTACTTTAGAGCATTATTGATGGGTACTCCCAGACTGTAGGAACACCTCATGAATAACCGAATATCGAGACAAACTACCCATGCTAAACATAGAACCTGCACACCCACTATCTCGATTATCTTAGAAATTAAATAGAATTGGATATGAAATAGACCACATAAGTCAAACGACATGCTTCCCTTACCTACTATTCCAAGACCAGCCTACTTGAAGGAGAGATGACCCAGGACGACTTGGAAACAGTGAAACACAGGGAGGATCAATAGTCAGAAATCTAAGTGCAAACATCAATCTTCAGATCAGTTATGATAACATAATCCATTAGATGAGCATTTGAATAAGTGTTTTTGTAGAAATTCATTTGCGCTTCACATATCCAAGTGAAAATTTCATAACAAGATAGTATTCATAGTAGTTAGCATAATGACGACAATAGTTCTGGCCTCAAGATAGAACGAAGGCATATAAGTTATCAATCTTACTATTTATATATTCATAATGTTATCTGATGGAATCATCCTGCTCTAGTGTTGTATTTAAGGCACTACCCAAATGCAATAATAACATTCAAGTAAGATGATATACCTATGTGCAACATATCCATAGTCATTTTTCGGGTAACATATCCTTAGTCATTCCATACATAGAGAGTCATCCAAAATTCTGGACTTGACTCTGAACAATAATCAATGTTGCATGTTGACTAACAGAGAGTCCTTTTTACATTAGACAATTTTCAATCAAAAAAGTTGCAATTGGTGAACCTCATGCCAAATTCCAATCTTGACAATCTCTCTACATTAAGTCTTATTAGATATGAGTAAGGGTCTAGCAAGCTATAGGCTTAGAAACAATGGTATGACTATGGGTCTCCTAGGTTCTTGCTCCTCAAAAACATGAAATTATGCATCAGAAACAAGATGGTATACCCAAGGAACTCTAGGATCATTTGCCATATGTGTATCCACACAAGATGCAATACTATCCAATATTCAACATCTATAAGTAATTGAACCCATATAGCAGAGATTACTTGGTTTTCAAATGAATGACCTTTCTGTTGTCAAAGGCCTATGCTAGAAGATGAACTTTTATCATCCCTTAAGCAAATATCTACTAGATGAGATATAACTTCTACACTTCCTTATTCTATGGGTCATTTTATCATCAAAATATGGAGTATAGTCCTCTATTCAAAATTAGGTGTTTTCCAATCTTCAAACATAATGACAAGTTGTTAATCTACAAACTCGTCTTCTATGGTTGATCATGATGGAACCTCATGCATGTTGTAAGGTCCACGATCATATTATCTTGTAGTACTAATTATAAGGAAGTCAATCACATTCATATAGGTAAATTATTAACTAAAGTTGGTTTATTTGAGACATTATTTAATTACAGTGGGTGTGGGACTAAAAGTTAAAATCACCAGTTAATGATTGATCCAACTACCCTTTCTAAAAACACATTTGCATATAATCTTTACACTGTAATGACATACTTGAATGCATTAAGTCACATTTCATACATAAACTTTTGTATATGTTACATATTTTTATAATAGCATCAATAGTGTTCAATCCTAGCAATATGGCAATGAGGCTCGAACCCATGCATAAATTTCATTATGCCGCATTGACCATGATGAACATTCCACTAATTTATTATTGTAATAAATTAAATATAGAGGCATTACCAAATTATTAAATGAAACTATCGTATATCAAGTCACACTCTAGAAGTCAAGTGCTTACATATTGGCATTAGCATTTTACTTGTCTCTTAGCCTCTCCATTTTATCTAGAATTTTATTAATTAAAGATTGTAACATGTGCCCAAATGCATTCTGTGGTCTCAAGTTAAATACTTATTGAAGTAATTATAATTTTTTAGTGTAAATTATTTTGGGTCCAAAATGTCAAATCCTAACTCTGCCACTGTGTTCTTTGTCCGAGGACTACTAGGAACAATTACAGAATCAGATAGTTGCAACTACTTATTTTTTCTTATATAGGCTCCCTTTCTAGAGAAGTCTTTGCTAAAAGCGAGTCCCCAAGGAAATATCTTTGTATGAGAAGTATTCTAAGCTAGCTTCAAATAGGAATACTTTTATATTCCAAAAAATGACAACATAGATTATGGGAGGAGAAGACGATCATGAAGGACACAAATTTAGCTTCGTGTCTCCTCTTTGTTTGGCACATGACTAATTAGGGGCATGTTTTGGTAAACCAAAATTGAAGCTTAGAAAGTATCTCGACTTGGCCACAAAACTTAAAACCTTACAATAAAAGTTTCACAAGTTTCATTATATACTATACTGGGTGTCATAGTTTCTTTATTTGGAGTCTTTTGTGTCAAAGAAAAATACAAAAAAACCAAGCATCATAATGATCATGCAACCCTAATCTGATTGCAAGAGGAAATGCCTTCGTCTAAGCCACATAAATACTTTATTAATTTATTATCAGTTGAGCCACAACAAATTATTTAACACCGAATGAGTACATGGTCAACAACTGAATAATTTATTTGTATACTTGATTTCCCGAGCATGATGGACAAGTTCAGAAATTCTTGCATTGCGGACGTAATCATAAGAATCAATCGTAGAAAGAAGACAGGAGAGTTGATACATGGAAATAGGAGCCAACAATTTCACCCTCTCAGAGGAGAAAATGAGAGTTGTTTATCAATCCTTATGTAGATAGGGTGGGTGTGCACGAGTTTTGATTTCACCGCATCATAATATCTGGGTTGTGTCATCCACATAGGAGAATGAGGATAGACGAGGGAAGTGACCCCCACACATGGCATTTTTACACAGCTTGTCAAGCTTCCCATACAGAACAACACGAATCTGATGGTTATTATACTATAGAAGGAGGTAGTTAGGATTTAGGCACCTGATCGTCTGAGTACCTTAGCATTCTTGGACATCCTTCAGGAAGCACAATGGACCATGATGTTGAGCAGTCGTCTTCTCTAGATCTGTGCACACTGGTCTTGGGGCAAATGGAACGTAGGGGGATGGGAGAGGATGGAAATGGGGGCAACGACCAAACCAATTTGCTTACCCTTCTCGGTCTGCAAAACTAGGGAGGAGGGAAATTATGAATTAGAGGGAAATACAAAATTAGAGGTGGCAGAGGCAGGAGAAACAAAATTATTATCTCCAACCCAACAAATATAAAAAAGAATAATAAAACTTAGAGTTGACTACATTTTATTTAACTACACTTCTATAAATTGTAAACTGAAATACCTTATGCTATAAATAAAGTTAATGTAGCTAACGTAAATGTAGTTAATTGCCCATTTTTTCATAGTGTAGATGTGCAAGGAGGCAGGTTGATGAGGAGAGAGTGCCTGAGGTGCCCCAAATAGACCGTGCAGTGGTGGCCAACCCCACTTTTCAGTCCATGTTTGGATAGTTTATGGCCACGATTACACATATGGAGGACAGAATGTCCATTTCTCAAATGAGAGCAATAGTCCCCATGTAGAATCTTCAGTCTCTAGGAAGACATTTGAGCGGTTAAGGTGAGTTGGAGTGGTGGAATATGCTGGTATGGTGGATCCAACAGATTCTGATCTAGGGCTTATAAAGCTCAAGAAAGCCTTCAAGATGCTTAGCATCTTAGAGGTGGATAAGGTGAAGCATGCAGTGTATCTTCTAAAAGGAAGTGTTGGCCATTGGTTGGCCATAGAGGAGAAGAAGAGGCTAGGTTTTGTGATCAGTTGGGAGGAATTCCAATGTGAATTCATTAGTCCATACTTTCGTCAGATGTATATTGATGATAAGATATCCAGTTTGAGAGGATTCGACAGGTATCAATGACGATCCAAGAGTATGAAGCAACGTTCATGGAGTTGTTAAGATTCTTTCCTCACATGGCTGCGACAGAGTAGGAGAGGATCAAATTCTTTGAGAAAGGTTGAGTGTGGAGTTGAAGATACCGGAAATAGCCCTAGAGAGCAGAGAGTGTTTTGCTATGTTTGTGGAGTTGGTTCGAAGGATAGAGAGGTCTATGGTTGAGAAGAAAGAGAAGGGTGCCAAGAAGAGGCTTGTTGAGTACCAGGGACAGTCGTCAGGTGGCTTTAAGGAGCCTAGGTTGTCATCACCACTAGCAAAACAGAGGTATAGTGCACCAACATAGTGGTCACCTTGTAAGAATAAGAGTCGTAGTTTTCCACCTATAGGAGTCCAGAGTGCTGCCTCTATCTGTGACAATGCCACCTAGGCCTTGGTATGAGAACAAGACATGCTATAAGTGCAGACAAGTTGGGCATACTAGTCTGTTTTGCCTTGTGAAAGATGATGAGGTGACCCAGCAGTCGAGGCAGAGCCAACATGGCTCATAGAGATAACAATTCAACAGTGGTGGGGGATGAGGACATGGATAGGCGTCACAAGTTGCTTCCTCCAGACAGGCCCGTGGGGGACGAGGACGACAATAGGTGACGACTCGACTTTACACTTCGAGTCATCCAGAAGGAGAGGTCAACCCTCAAGTTGAGATAGGTCAAATAAAGTTGCTTCATTATGATATGTCTGCATCTATTTTATATTTGTTTTGTGTTGACCTTATTAGGGGCTTGAGATAGAGATATGGAAATAGTACCTGTCTCTTTTCGCTTTGGATTTTGGGGGTGAGATCCTTGCTAGGGGTTTATGGCTTGTAAGGACCCTGACCCAGGTTTTGGAGTAACCCTATTTTATTTGGCTTAATATTATGCATAGAACCTTACTCTAATCATTTGAGATGTAATTAGGGCGTGTGGGGGGGCTTAAGTTTCATGTTTGAGGTTTTTTGGAGGCTGTTTGTGCTTTCTATGCTAGTTTTAGTGCAAATGACAATTTACCCAATGTAGGGAGCTGATGTAAAATTTGCCACCTCTAGAGTGTTCCCACTTTTTCTTGACATCATCTAGAGGAGAGACAAAGAGAAGGTCACCTTGCTTGAGCCTTGATTAAGGAGCATCACCCTAGGTGGTGATTAGGGTTGATGTGAGTGTTGAGTTCATTGACCATGTGAGAGTTGGTTGTCTTGTCTCGACCTTGGGTTGCGACCAAGGCTAGTTTTAGAGGTTTTTGCGGTTGACACACTTCCTCCAGGTGTTTGGGTCGCAACCTAGGAGGTCTAGGGTTTGTGGAGATGTCTTGTCTCGACCTAGTGGTGATGTTGGTTGATGGTGTCATGACCATGGGAGGTGCACCCTAGGAGGGCCGTGATTGTGACCATGGGATGCATGATGGTTGAGACACTACCTAGAGTGTATCACCATATCTTGCATGTCATGCTTAAGTGGTATCATGTTGATATTTTTTGAGGACAATTATCCCTTGGGTCTCTTAGTATGTTG
Source organism: Alisma plantago-aquatica (assembly GCA_963693085.1). NCBI lineage: Eukaryota > Viridiplantae > Streptophyta > Magnoliopsida > Alismatales > Alismataceae > Alisma > Alisma plantago-aquatica. The sequence goes on from OY856410.1 coordinate 767,236,342, forward strand.
AAACATCACCCCTTGTTCTCTCTCTCATCCCTCATCTATATAACCCCTTATCTCTCCTTGTTTGCAACCCTTTCATCCATCTATCTTCTTCCTTATTCCTTGCTTGTTCTTGGTTCTTTGTGGAGCAAGGAGGTTTGCCCTTGGAAGATTTGGTGATCAGTCTTCTCTTGCATGTGTTGGTGGTGGTGATTCGAGCTCGTCTTCCATCCTTGGTAAGTGTTTGTCTTCTAAGTTGATATTTCTTTGATCTCCTACCGTCATCTTCCTATCTTTTCTCAACCCTAGACCATGGTTCTTCCATGATGGACATTTTGGGAGAGAAACCCCTCATCACAAGGGTCATAGACCATGTGTGAAGAAGATTCCTCCTCTCCTTTCCCCTTTCTTTTTTGGTTCGGCCAAGAGCTTCTTTGCTTCTTTCCTTGGGTGAGCTTTGACCTTGGTGTATTCTACTTCTTGAGGTTCTCTCATGGCCGAGTGTGGAGCTTTTGGTGAAGTTTCTTCAACCCTTGGATTGTGTGCTTAGAGCTCTAGATCTTAGAGAATGGACCTCTTGGTCGTGATTATCTTAAGGCAGGTTATATAGCACTAAACCTACTCTATTATTGCACTTCGTTTATGCATTTTATTACTATATTATCTCTTTAGATTTCTCCCTCATCATGCTTGTAATTAGTAGTAATCTCTAGAGTTTGTTTGGTGGAGATACCTTTCTTGGTTTGGAAGTTATTCAAAACCCTAATCTTTCTTGTGCCTGATTTGATAGAGGTTGTTTCATGAAGTTCCTTCTCCATGGTTGACCCTTGATCTAGCCTTCATGTTTGATGTTTGTGCACCTAGAGGTGGGAGAAAAGTTAATCTTGGTTTTAGTTATCTTATGCATGGATTCTCTCCCTCTGGAGATGCTTTTCCTGGACCTTTGCCTTAGGGTTTGTGTAGATCGATTTGCTTGAGGTTTCCTTTCATGGTGATCATGGTCCTTCCTTAGTTGGTATCTATTTTGGTGACCTAGATATTAACCCTTGGTGTGGTCGCAACCTAGGTGGATCGGTTGTCAATACACACACACATGGGCTTCGTGTTTGTGACATGGCCCATTGTGGTTGGCAATGACCAAATTGGCTTGGGGGTCGAGTTGTCCCTTCCTTGTGGTGAAGTTGGCCTAGTGATGATGGGTTAGAACCCTTAATGCTTAGTAGCCTAGTGACCCTTAGTTACTTTCCTTGACCTAGATGAGACAACCTTGGTGCATTGGGTCATGACCAAGAGGTGTTGTGGTCGCAACATGGTGGTGGTTGATATGATGCAGTCGCAACACATAGTTAGTGATCGAGATGAAGATCTAACCCTAACCCTAATGTCACGGGCGCGACATGAAGGAGATGGGTCGTGACATGGCCATTGAGGGTCGAGACACCCATTGTTGATGTCACGGTCACGACATATCTTGGAGGGTGGTCGCGACCCATGTGTCTATATGGTTACTTGTGGAGGTGATAACTGGTTATGAAGCACATTTGAACACCTAATGATAATCATGTATGTACTAGTATAATGTTGTTTAGTGTATTATCTAATATATTGCCTAATACAAGACACTCCAAGATGATGGAGGGTGGTGATTCTAAGTTGGTTGGTTGACCTAAACCTTGTAAACCCTAATCGGCTAAAGAGGGAACCCTAAACCCTAATAGTGAACAAGTTTTTCTTATTTCCTTATCATGGATGGTTATGATGTTATGTGATAATCTCTCTTGATTATAGTCTTCTAACCATGGAGGTGTTATGAATTTGATGACCATATCTAGTGTGTGCTATGATGGCTATGATGTGATACAGGTTGAATATTCCCTTATGAGGCATGTTGATTATACATGTGATACAAAATGTGGTGATTGGGTCCTATGACCTAACCATGGCGGTTGCCTATTTTGAGATAATGTTTCCCATGATGGAATGAGGGATTGGTATCCCATGCCATGTGACTTGATAATGATGATGTGAGTGGCAATAATACATACATCATGTGGTGATAGTGTGACAAGTTCTTACCATACACGTTTTATATATTCTCGAGTTATGTTATGCCCTTATCTTGTAGAACTTATTCTGGCTTTGTACATTATAACTTGATTGATGCTAAAAATCACTCAATTGGATAACTAATCAGTGGAACCTTAATTACATCGGTGCTCTGTGCCATAGATCATTTACAATGTTAGTGTTAATAGCTAGATTGGTGAAACAAGTTTTACTCAGAGCGCATGTTTTTGAATATGTGGGGTGCAAGTTGAGTCTTCCCTTGCATCCTTAATTTCTGGTTGTGTGAGACAACCATGCATGAGTCGATCTCATTGTGATATGGATGGCCATGCATGAGCCACCCTTCTTGTTAGAACGGCCATGAATGAACATAGTCTTCTAAAACTGTTACCTATACCAAGGTGGTCTAGGTGTTGATACACGTGGATGACCATGTGTGAGCCAATCCTTCTGTTGACTATAAGTCACTTGTGCAGTTGACTGGTATGTCTCTGCTGTGTACTCGTGTACTGACCATGAGGTTTGGTGAGGTCGTGGATTCTATCTCTTCTGTGGACCTTGTATGGCACTGATTTCAACTTAGTAGTGGTTCGTTGGGTTTGGGTGGTATGACTCAAATCCTCAGGGCATAAAAAAATACGTAATCAGATGTATAGTGCTTTTGCTTAGGGTCAAATATGAGAACATTGGTTGTAGCCTTGCCTTGATTTTGTACATGCTAGTTGATAGAAAATATACATGTTCTTCATATTCCTTCTTAAATTTTTTATTATTCTTCTTTTCAGTAATAAGTGCCTAGTATTGTTTAAATTGCTTTAATCATTGATTACATATCATTTAGCTGAATCTGCTTATATCACTTAGTTTTTGTGTATACTTGCTTTAGTTATCTGTGCTAATAATAGTGTTGGTGGAGAGTTATATCTCCCGCTAAGATTTGGAATCTCACGCTGTGAGTTTTCCACATCTTTTAGGTGGTCGTGCATGAGGAGGTAGAGATACTGCAGCTGAGGAGGAGCAGTAGCAAGATCAATAGATGATAAGGTGGAGTGTGTTGCTTGTCGGTCTTCTGGTGTTAGAGTCCTAGAGTTGTCCCTGTACACTTGAGTCTTGGGGAGAGTTCAGTGTGTTTTGTGGTTGTACTATCGAGCTGAGTTTTGGTTTATGCACCCTTGTTGTATATAGTTGGTTGATGTAGATGTATATGTAAGTTGAATAGATATCGTGTGTGATAGGTAGTCCTTTCAAGTATCATGTAGTACATAATCACTACTACAGAAACAACATTCAGTGTCGCTTTTCTGGGCGTCGGTTCTTTAGGAAAACCGACGCCTACACTATTAGACGTCAGTTATTTAGGCAAACCGACGTCTATATTCGAAGACCAGCCAGACACGGGTACCGCTTTGAATACATCGTCGGTTGTTAATAACAAACTGACGCCTGAAGTCGCCCGCGAAATCCAATTTTCGAGCAAAAAAAATAGTGTCACTTTCAGCGTTGGTTATGTAGATAGAAACCGATGCCTATGCGCGATAAAAATTTGCGCAAAAAGTGTCACTTTCAGTGTCAGTTAACCTTTTATAACCGACGCTGAAAGTGGTTCCCGCCAAACAATTTCGTGAAAATATCGTCCAATTGGACGTCGGTTGGTTCAAACAACCGATGCTAAAGAGGTTTAGGCGTCGGTTGTTTGAAACAACCGACGCTATTTGGGAACTTAATATCCCGCGATCGCCCGACTCTTCCCCTTTCTTCTGTTTCATTGCGAGCCGATTTCCCTTTTCTTCTCTGCTGTCGCCCGACCACGCCGCCGATTTCTCCTCCACGAAAGCTCCTTCTTCCTCCACGACAGCACTGCCGCGCCGCCGCCGCACCCCCTTCTCCGCCGCCACTACTGCTACCTTCTTCCCCTTCTCCGCCACGCCCCCTTCTCCGCAGCCACTGCTGCTCCTTGGTCTGCCTTCCTTGCCGCCTGGAGCTCGCCGCCACACCGCCTTCCTCCTTTCCGCCGCCCGCCGTCCTTCCTTGCCGTCTCCGCTGTCCTCGTTGGTGTCACCGCTGCCTGCTCCGTGCTCGCCGCCGTCCTCCCTGCCGTGTCACCTGCCTACCTACTGCCCGCTGTAGCCTCCAGGTAGTAGCCGTAGCCTCTGTTCTTCCTTCTCCCTAACTCTTTACCAACGGTAAACACGGCCGTGGGTGTTGGCCTACCACGGCCGTGTTTGTTGTTGGTAAGGATATGAACAAATCTATATGTAACGCTTTATGTAAATTCTAGGATACGAACAAATCTTTTTGTTTGCATATATTTGTGCTTCTAATCCTAATGCTTGACCTAATTTAGTAAATTTTGATGCATGTTGAAATAAGATTTAAACTTGTCCATTCTAGCATCCTAATTTGATTTGATTAAACCCTAACATTGATGAAACCCTAACATTAATTGTGATGAAACCCTAACATGTACATATCTATTATTGTGTTTGTTGGCCTAGAAAACCCGTCCAAGATTTACTCATTAGGAGTAAATCTTGGATAGTCCCCGATTTGGGACTGTTCTTGAACACCTAATCTCACTTAGGATGTAAGTGTATAATGTGTATTGGGTTTTCGAGAAAATTTCGGTAGCATTTCCCCGTTTGTTCTCTAAGTACATATGTACTTAGAGAACAGCGGGGAAATGCTGCCGAAATTTTTTTGAAAACCCAATACACATTATACACTTACTAGTGAGATTAGGTGTTCAAGGATGGGATAGGTGGTACACATTTATTATATATAAGAATGACATCACATGTGTTTGTTGGCCTAGAAAGTGAACAATCATTGTTCTTTATATTACTTGTACATTGGTATAAATTAGAATGAACAATCACTAAATTATATACTGTTTGTATGGAGTCCGACTTCATTGTAGATATCTATTATTGTGTTTGTTGGCCTAGAAACCCGTCCAAGATTGACTCATTAGGAGTAAATCTTGGATAGTCCCCGGTTTGGGACTGTTCTTGAACACCTAATCTCACTTAGGATGTAAGTGTATAATGTGTATTGGGTTTTTGAGAAAATTTCGGTAGCATTTCCCCGTTTGTTCTCTAAGTACATATAACAACGGGGAAATGCTGTTGAAATTTTCTTGAAAACCCAATACACATTATACACTTACTAGTGAGATTAGGTGTTCAAGGATGGGATAGGTGGTACACATTTATTATATATAAGAATGACATCACATTATACACTTAGGATGTAAGTGTATACCCTAATCTTTTCCTAATATATACTTGTTTCCTAATATATACTTGTTTTCTCTTTGATCATAGAATGGATAGATCATGGATGTCCATTCGTAATTGTTGCACCCCAGAGTTTATATATGGTCTTGATCAGTTTATTAGATTTGCCGAGGAACATAGGAAAAAACATACAGATAGGTTCTACTGTCCATGTAGGCATTGCGGTAACAACTTGAAAGTCAACACTGGTGAGGAAATCAAAAGTCATGTCATGTGCAACGAGATTGTACAAGGCTATACGGAATGGCACTGGCATGGAGAGATTTCAAAATCAAAACCAGTAGATGTCGATAGCAGTGCTTGGGTGGAAGAAGAAATTTCCTCCGATGACGTAAATGTGAACGAACCAGTTCCAGCAGACATCGTTGATGCGATGCTAGATAGTTGTAGGGTAGATCACACCGATCCACCTCCTATCTTTAGAAACATTGTGCATGATGCTGAGATACCGTTATACACAGGCTGTGTTAAGTTTACGAAGCTTAGCACTGTGTTGAGATTGTATAAGTTGAAAGCTAACAATAGATGGAGCGACAAAAGCTTCACTTCATTGTTGACTTTGTTGAAAGAAATGCTTCCTGAAGGAAACAAGCTACCAATCTCAACATACCAGGTAAAGAAAATGTTGTTCCAAATGGGAATGGAGGCCAAGAAGATACACGCATGCCCGAATGATTGTGTATTATTTCAAAAGGACTATGTAGATTTGAAAGATTGTCCAAAATGTGGTGCGTCACGGTATAAATTGACGACTTCGGGGGAGTCCACAACTGGTTCTCCTGCCAAGGTGTTGTGGTATCTACCTATAATATCACAGTTTCAACACTTGTTTGCAAATCCAAAAGATGCGAAGAATTTGAGGTGGCATGCAGATGTTAAGAAAAATAATGATGGGATCCTACGACATGCGTCTGATTCCCCACAGTGGAAGAAGATTGATCTATTGTACCCCAAATTTGGTGAAGAAGATAGGAATCTAAGACTTGGGCTTTGTAAAGATGGGATGAATCCGTACGGGACATTGAGCAGCCAACATAGCACTTGGCCAGTCATGCTTGTTATATACAATCTTCCTCCCTGGATGTGTATGAAAAATAAGTACGTTATGTTGTCGTTGTTGATATCGGGCCCTAAACAACCCGGAAATGATATTGATGTTTATCTTGAACCTTTGATTGATGACTTAAAGAAACTTTGGGATGAAGGTGTGATGACCTATGATGCTTCAGCAAGAGAGACATTTCGTTTGCACGCTATGTTGTTTTTCACTATTAATGACTTTCCAGCATATGGGAATTTGTCTGGATATAGTGTCAAAGGAGCTAAAGCGTGTCCTATATGTGAAGAAAACACTGATTCAATAAGACTAAAACATGGCGGAAAGACTGTATATCTTGGTTATCGAAGGTTTCTTTCAAAATTCCATCCGTATCGTAGGAAGCGCAAAGAATTCAATGGATGGAATGATCAACGGAGTGCACCTAAACCTATACCGGGGGATGTTGTTTATGAAAGAGTAAAAGACATTGTCAATGAATTTGGTAAGAAATCACAATGTAGTATGGCCACACGGAGTGACAATTCTTCATTCAAGAAGAAGTCAATATTTTGGGATCTTCCTTATTGGAGTTCTTTGACAGTCAAGCATTGTATCGATGTAATGCACGTTGAGAAAAATGTCTGTGATAGCATCATTGGTACTCTGTTAAATATACCAGGTAAGACTAAAGATGGGATAAAATCCAGACTGGACCTACGTGAAATGGGAATAAGGTCAGAATTAACAGAATTACGTGAAATGGGTAATAAAAGAACATACTTACCTCCCGCTTGTTACACGTTGTCTAGAAAGAAGAAGAAAACTTTTTGTGAATGCTTGGTAAATGTTAAGGTGCCACATGGTTACTCATCCAACATCCGTAGATTGGTATCAATGAAAGATCTGAAGTTGATAGGTCTTAAATTTCATGATTGTCACACTCTAATGCAATAAATATTGCCCGTGGCAATTCGATCTATATTGCCGAAGCATGTAAGGTTTGCAATTACCAGACTTTGTTTCTTTTTCAACAGTCTATGCAGGAAAGTTATTGACCCTGATACTCTCGATAATTTGCAAAGAGAAGTGGTTGTTACCCTATGTCAACTTGAGATGTATTTCCCTCCTTCGTTCTTTGATATCTTGGTACATCTTGTTGTCCACTTGACTAGGGAAGTGAAAATGTTGGGACCAGTTTTCTTGCATTGGATGTATCCCTTTGAACGATACATGAGCGTTTTTAAAGGTGATGTTCGAAACCGTTATCGACCTGAAGGGAGTATTATTGAAGGTTATGTGGCGAGAGAGGTTATGGATTTTTGCAATGACTTTCTCAATGGTAATGACACTCCTGATAATGATAAGAATATTGAGGAGGGCAAAGGAATTTTGGGATCACGGGTGAAAGTAATCATCCGTGAGCAGTTGGAACAAGTTCACTTGTATATTTTACACAATATGGACAAAGTGAGTGTTTATATCGAGGAACATACCAATTTCATAAAGAGACAACATCCTCGAGCAAGTTCAATGTGGCTTGATAGAGAGCATAATAAGACTTTTACTAAGTGGTTTGAAGATAAAGTCTTACATCAACTATCTCAAACACCAAATGATATTACAGAAACTATCAAATGCCTCACCTTTAAACCAAAACCGAATGTTATATCTTATGAAGGGTTTGACATTAATGGATTCACATATTACACAAAGCGCCAAGATGATAAGAGTGTCGTCCAAAATAGTGGGGTCACTCTTCAAGCGTCGACTATGTACTTTGCAAGTGCAAAGGATAAGAGTCCACATGAAGCTAAAATGTCATATTATGGTGTCATTGAAGACATTTGGGAGTTTGACTACATAGATTTCAAAATTCCGCTCTTTAAATGTAATTGGGTTGATAACACCAAAGGAGTTATAGTGGATGAATTGGGTTTCACTTTGGTGAACTTTGAAAAGATTGGCGAGAAGGGTGAACCATTCATATTGGCATCACAGGCGAAACAAATATTCTATATCGATGATCCTGCGAATGAGAAATGGTCGGTTGTTCTTCATGGTAAAAGACAGTTCATTGAAGATCCTATAGATGAAGAAGAGTACTATGATAAGTATGATGAATCCAGTCCATTCTCAGTTGGGTTGCCAACTCCACAAAATATTGAAGCTAATGATGACTTATATGTGCGCGGAGATCACAATGAAGGATTGTTAATTGATAAAAGATCACAATTTTAGAGACATGTATGTTTATAAAAATGCTAAATGTTTGCCTTTTTCTAGTTAATACAAATGCTAAATGTTTGCCTTTTTCTAGTTAATACAAATGCTAAATGTTTGCCTTTTCTGGTTAATACAAATGCTAAATGTTTGCCTTTTTAATGACATTTTCAGATGGCTGACCATGATGATCATGATGTCCATGATGAGCATGAAGTCCATGATGAGCATGCTGTCCATGACGAGCATGGTGAGGATACCAATGTAAGTTCTAAAAACATATCCTGTATTTCTATAAAATTCATTATCTTCTAGTTATGTCATATATCCTATATTTCTATATTGGGCTAATTCAGTGTGTTTATTTTTGTCAAATTTTAGGTTGATGATGCACATGTACCCACTGAAGCACTGGAGCAACTTGATGCGCAGCACCAAACACTTAACAAGAAAAGGGGCATCACTCTGTTGAAGAAGTTAATAGCGCTAAGTGGCAGTGGATCCAAATTGGTTGTGGAGTTTGATAATGGAGGAAATGCAATTGGAGTGAACCACAATAATTTTGTAAACTATCTTGGGTGTACCACTCGGAGCCATTGTGGTGTTAAGTATGATAATTGGCATAAAGTTCCTCAGGGGAAAAAAGACTTGATATGGAAGGATTTATGCGTGAGTTATTATTATTTGCAATTCTATTTTGTAGATTAAAAATTCTATTATTTGCAATTCTATTTTGGATACTAGTTAATAACATTTCTATTTTACAGAATCTGTTTGCATTGGATGAGAAGTTGCATCGTAAAAGTGCGATGCAACGCGCTGGAAAGATGCTTAGGAATTATAGGACAAATCTGAACAGAGAATACATAAAAGAGGGTGATAAGAAGAAGAAGTCAGCCCTTGAACAATGGAACTTCTTGGACAAAGAAGATTGGGACAATTTTGTTGCTTCAAGAAAATCTAAAGAATTCAAGGTATTAGGCGTCACTCCCAATTTAATTAATATACATTGTATTCACCTATTCAAGATTAACATTTAGTGATACTAACCAAATCATTAATGTGCATACTAACTAGGCCCTCAGTGACACACAAAAAGCAAGGCGTGCACTGAATGTGCATGACCACACTATGGGTCCAAAAGGCTATGCAAGCGTTCGCCAAAGACTACAGGCGGAGTCTGTGGCTACTCAGGAGTCTGCTCCTACTTAGGAGTCTGCCACACCCATGCCTCGCCATGATATCTGGATAGCTGGGAGGAAAAACAAGAAGGGTGAAATAAAGAAGCCCGTAACTACTGAGGCGGCTGCGAAAATGGTAAAATACAACTCTTAGAGCAATCGTTTGAATATTGATTATTTGTGGTGTTAACTTACCAATTTCCGTTGATGGTGATTAGCAGGAGCTGCACGAGCAGAGGAAACAAGGCACGTTCATCCCTCAGGGCACAAGGGATGAATTGACAGTTGCTCTGGGTAACCCAGAGCATCCTGGACGTGTTAGGGGTGCATGCGCTGGTGTGGGCATCAAAGCATTCTTTGGGCCATCCCATCACAAATCCAGAGCGGGACTTTCTCAAGAAGAGGTAACCTATTCTTTTTTTAGAATGTTACTGCAAAAGGAAATTCAATAATAAGAAGCTAATGTTTCTTTTATCCATGTATAGGAGAATAAGAGAGTCGAGGATATAGTTGCTAAAAAGGTCAACGATGTAGTTGCTGAGAAGGTCAAGGAAGAATTGCTGCGGTGGCAGGCATCTCAGGCTTCCAATCAGCCTATGGCGACCCACTCTTCTCCTGATGCACAAACTGTGAGTAATCCTGGAGACCCATCGCCTAACACGTCTGCTGTAAGTATTGTTTATGACATTGTAGCTAGTTTTTTCAAGATGATATGTATATATGTATAACATTCTTTACGTAAATTTGTAGGTATTGAAGCCATGCCGCTTAAGAATACAAGACTATGTTGTTGCAGAGGTGCAGGCTTACCCGTCCCTTCCTGGGGAAAGGTTTCACGGGACTCCAATGCCACAGGGCTACGTTCAGGTGGGCCCATTATGTGTGTTACCCGATTGGAGGGAAGCTACATTGCCATATCCCCACCCGGATATTGATACACTTGCTGAGGCAGAAGGCGGGGTCATATTGTGGCCCAAAGCAGATGTCGTCTACACTACTGAAATTGTAAGATAAATTTACATTGATTTAGACTGTTAATGTGTATATATGAGGTCAACTGATCTGAAATTATATATACAGGTTGAAAAGAAGACACCAGGAGCACCTAGGCCTCCACCTCCACTTCCCGCATTACCAAGTTGGGTTCCAACTGACCTAACATACCCGTTAGGTCCTGCTTGTAGGGGAATGGCATGTTGGCTACAGGAACATAATATACATTGCCCTATAATTGTTTCTTGAGATGCAGATTATGCATGTCAATCATACGATAGCTCTTTATTTATATAAGATATTATTGAGCTGTTTATGTATGCTTGGCTGAATACATCAATGATAGAGACATGGATAAGGTGAGATCTTGTTTATACATCCATATACCTTGTGTAAGATCCGGTGATCTGGTTTCTTATATATTAATGCATACGTAATACATGTTTTGCAGCTACTTAGTCGAAGATCAATGCAAACAATTTGCATTTGATCATGTGGGATTTTTGATTCCATCATTGATTAGTATGGTAGCCAAAGACCCTGATAGTGTTCAACAATACTGTATAGATGCTTTTACAATTTTTGGTCAGCAAAAGAAGACGATAATAACAGTTCCATTCAATGTCAAGTAAGTTTACTTTATTTATAATTTGGACTTAAGAAAATTCCATTTTTATTGTGCATTTTGAGTTATTAATTGTTAACTTTTTACCTCTTGCGGTAGACATTGGGAGTTACTAGTAATTGTCCCCGGAACGTTCAATGTTTATTATCTAGATCCCGCGGGAAGTACATTAAACACTAAAATTGGACACGTAATGAGAATGCCATTATTCTGGTGAGAAATATTTCATTTTTGTATCTGTTAACATATGCTATTACATTACTATTTACTTATGCAATTTACTGTGTTATATTAACATGTAGGGGTTTAGATGCATTCAAAAAGGCTGGAGGAACGGTCCCAAGGAAAAAGAACCAGCCAATAAATTGGCAGAACGTACAAGTAAGTTCCCGACTCCAATGTATATATTATTGATGTGAATTGTGCTTAGTTGTATTATTTTGTATGTTTCAATTTATAGTGCACTACACAAGACAACGGCTGGGCATGCACATACTATGTGATGCGATTTATGCAGATGATTATCCGACATGCCGCATTGGACATCGATAACATACATGAGGTATTATATATAGTCTCATTAGTTAGTATGAAATATATCAATCTTATTTTTATATTATTACTTATATATACATCATTCTCTTTGCAGGTGTTTAAAACTAACCACACTATAGGTAAACACTTAAAAAATATACATGCTCCATATACGATGGAAGCATTAGATGAAATAAGAGAAGAATGGGCAAAAGCCATACAAGCAGTGGCAACTGTAAGATATAATTGGTATGTTGATAGCGATAATGAATGATACTTTGTAAATGAATATTTCTGAATGTTAATACATGTATTTGAATGTTTCTATATGTGTGAATGTGAGAATTGAATTGATGTCTGAATGTATCTACTTGTGTGAAATTTTCCTTGGGACTTTTGCAGGTTTGTGGCCTGTTTGTAGGCTGATATCAATGGATGTCGTAAACCTGCAGTTCAGAAAACTGAACTGCAGGTTCTCATCCTGCTGACCAGCCACAGCAGGCCTGCAAAATGATATGAAAAAAAAAGATATAGTCGTCGGTTATTTACAGAAAACCGTCAGCAAAGACCTACATCGTCGGTTATTAGATAAAAACCGACGCCTAATATTACAAACAACCTGACCGTGCAGGAAAGCACGACCGTGGTGGAAAAGGCGTCACTTATTCATATAAAACCGACACCTATAGTACTAAACACGACCGTGCAGGGAAGCACGGCCGTGTCATCTTGAAGTATGGCGTCGGCTGTTTAGTTGATCACCGACGCCAAACGGGTTCGCACCACAGAAAACGGCGTCATCTAGGACACTTTCTGCGTCAGTTACCAATTAAATACTGACGCAGAATGTGTCCTAGATGACGCCGTTTTCTGTGGCGCGAACCCTTTTGGTGTCGGTGATCAACTAAACAACCGACGCTTGTACGTTAAATAGGCGTCGGTTAAAAAACTGACGCCGAAATGTTAGACCTTTAGCGGCGCCCACATAGGCGTCGCTCGGAAACCGACGCCAAAGCGGGTTAAACAACCGATGCTAAAAGGCATTTCTGTAGTAGTGAATGTTGTTTCAGGTTATATAATGCAGATGACAACTGTCTTTGGATCTCCTCATGATAAGCTTTCTGATGTTGTGCCTTATCATAATCGATTTTAATTTCCAGTGTTTTTTGATATTATGTTGTTAGTGTTTTTTTCTATGTTTTGGGTTTTTGTAATATCATTTTGTGTGGCAAAGGGTGTCACAGAAATAGCTTGGAAACCCCAATTTAGACCATCAGTTGTTAGGTGCTTAGCACCATCAGTTGTTAGGTGCTTAGCACCATCAGTTGTTAGGTGCTTAGCACCATCAGTTGTTAGAACAAATTGAACCAAGTCATGTTCTACCTTAGGCAGAATGTGTATATGATTAGAGTTCATCTAGAACTGAATATAGAATAGGGAACACCATAAAAATCAAAATCTCAAGCAAGCTTAGATTCTTAAGGCTTAAATCACCATTTTTAGGCAAGTTCACGAGCTAATAAGCTTGTAGTAAGCAATATAAGTAGAGAGGGTTATAAAAATGGCCACTATTGAGAAGAAAAGACTTTTAGCAGTAAGAAAATCGATCAAAGAAGGCAAGAAAACCCATGTTTTAGATCTGAACTCGGCCAAGTAGGCACCCTTCTCCACAAGGAAGCAAAACCCTAGAAGAAGAAACAAGAAAGGTAGATTTTTGAGTTCTAGAGCAACTTCTACCATAGAACATCAAGGTCCCGACCTGGAGAAAGTAGGAGGAAGAAGAACAAAGAAATAAATAGGTGGAAGGAGGGGATACTTACTCTTTTAGGTCAATATCACCAAGAAGGAGCTTTAGAAACCCTAAAGGAAGCAAAACAAAACCCTAGGAGCTTCCACCAAGAAGATTGCCTCTTTCTTCTACCTTGGGCAGGTACTCCATAGAAGAACAGATAGGGAATGAGGTTCTTAGCAGAATGGAAGTGGTATAGAGAAAAAGGTTTTGTTTGGGAGCTTAAGGATAGGTATATAAAGCTTGGAGGATAAGGTTGAGAAGAAGCATGAGGTGTACAAGCATCTCTCCATGTGTCCATGGCTTAAAGCTTCCATGGACGAGCACGCGGAAGGTCCACTGGCTATTGGGGAATTTTGGGCCATTGGTTGATGGTCTTCTAGGCCATCCATCACCTGTTGTTCGAAGGTAACCATCGTTTGTTCATGGTTTAGGTCAATAGATGGTTAAACCATCAGTTGATCATGTCTATAAGTGAACCAACAGTTTAAGTGAACCAAACCAGCATGAACCATCAAACTAGAGCTTTTTGGATGACCTGTGGGTGTTCCATAGTGGTCCCTATGACTGATGGCCATCATTGGTTGCCTAAACTAGTGGAACCATCGTTTGATAGCCCTGAAGGTGGTTCATCCATGGGGAGTAACCCCTAATTCAACATAGAAAGGAATCTCCTTCAAACCAAGGTACAATTGAGCACCCCATGAATCAAAAAGCTCTAGAATGATGATAAAGCATCTATAAAACATAATTTATGTAACAAATTGCAAAGAAAACCTCTCAATTGGGTAAATTGTAGAAAAGCCCAAAATGTACATAAAATTGCATAACTTGCTCAAACAATGTCTGGATTGGACCAAATTTTAGCTTAAGATTGTCTTATATTTACAAAGAATATAAAAGTTTATATTAATGTTTAAAGCATTCAATTATGATAATTAAGCTTGTTCAACATTTTAAGCAAGGTCAAGGGCCTTACAACTATAAAACCCCTAATAAGGATTTTGCTCGGAAATCCTACACAAAGAGAGATGAGTACTTCCTACCCATCTCATATTATAGCTCCTAGGTGTATTCCTATACACCACAATGATGCCATAAAACTTTCATTAACACTATATCTTTCTTATTCAACTTTTTCACTCTTCTATCTAGGATCAACATGGGACCCTCAACATAGGAGATATCCTCATCTAACTCAACCCCTACTGGTTGGATTGTCTTCTCTATATCTAGATGGAATTTCCTCAACATGGAGATATAAAAGACATTATGTAACCTGTGTAGCTCTGGTGGTAGCTCCAACTTGTATGCTACCTTAGCAAGATGAGCTAAGATAGGATATGGTGCCATAAATCTAGGAGACAACTTGCCCTTCTTTCCAAACCTCATCACACCTTTCCAAGGAGAGACATTGAGATATACTTTGTCTCCCATAAAGTCGATAGTAATGTGATACCATTTCCACTATGGTATTTACAAAGGTTGTAATGTCCCTATAGGCTTCTAGTGCTCAACCTTCACCAGCTGACAAACTGGACATCTGACAATGAACTCTGCCACATCATGCTTTAAACCGGGCCACCAATACAAGTCCTTCAAGTTATGATACATCTTGGTACTTCCAGGATGCATTGCAAACATCAAGGAGTGTGCCTCCTCAAGTACCATCTTCTTCAACCATCAACATCAGGAACTACTATCCTATTGTGGTAACAAATTGTACCATCATCTGCCTCATGGAAGCCATCATACTTTTCACTACCAATCCCTGATCATATATTTTATATCACCATATCATTCTGTTGTGCGTCATGAATCTACTGTCTCAAGGTAGGTTTAACCTGTAACTGTGCCAACAAACCTGCCAGTAAAGAAACTTCCAACTGTACATTCATCTGACAAAGAGGCACTAGCATATCTCTCTTATGGCACATCGAGGAATATAACTGTTCATTGTCTATTGTTGACGATGAAGACGACTTCCTACTTAATGCCTCAACTACCACATTCATTTTTCCTAGATGGTAGTCTATTGTGTAATCATAATCCTTAATCAGTTCCATCCATCTCCTCTGCCTCATATTCATCTCTTGTTTCGAACAGATATACTGTAGGTTCTTACGGTTGATGAATATCTAACACTTTTCTCCATACAAGTCATGTCTCTAAAATCATTAAGGCAAGGACCCCCGTTGCAAGCTCTAAGTTTTGTGTTGGATAGCTATCCTTGTATTTCTTAAGCTGTCTTGAAGCAAAAGAAATGACATTATTATTCTGCATCAACACGCATCCCAACCCATTCTTCAAAGAATTACAAAAGACAATATAGCCTTTCCCTTGTTCTGGAAGCACTAACACTGGTGCAATGGTCAACTTTTCTTTCAATAGATAAAAAGAATATTGACACTTGTCATTCCAAACAAAAGGAACATCCTTCCCGGTTAACATGGTTAGGGGTAACACTACAGATCTGAAGTACTTGATGAACCTCCTATAGTAGCCTGCCAAACCTAGAAAACTGCAAATCTTTGTCAGTGTCTTAGGATGTTCCTACTCCAATATAGACTCCACCTTATTGGGATCAACACAAACACCTTTAGATGATATAAAATGTCCTAGAAAAGACATCTCTAACAACTAAAATTCACACTTGCTAAACTTAGCATATAGCTTGTGCTGCCTTAATAAAGTCAATGCCTGATGAAGGTGTTGCTCGTGTTGTTGACTATCTTTAGAATAAATATAAATATCATCAATGAACACGACCACAGACTGATCAAGATAAGGTCTGAACACTTTTTTCATTAGATCCATGAATGATGTCGGTGCATTGATTAGCCCAAACAGCATAACCATGAACTCGTAAGGACCATACCTAGCCCTAAAAGCTGACTTGGGTATGTCATCTACCTTAATCCTTAACTGATGATGACCTAGACTGAGGTCTATCTTTGAAAACATGGTGACACCTCTAAACTGATAAAAAAGATCATCAATCCTTGGCAAAAGATACTTATTCTTTATTGTCACCTTGTTCAACTATCTATAGTCTATACATAACCTCATGGAACCATCTTTCTTTTTAACAAACAACATGGGAGCACCCCAAGGGGAAGTGCTCAGCCTGATGAAACCTTTCTCTAATAGTTCAGGCATCTGTTTCTTTAACTCCAGTGTTTCTACTGGCACCATTCTGTAGGGTGACTGTGCTATGGATTGTGTTTCAAGATCAATATTGATCTCAAAATCAATCTCTCTAAGAGGGGGAACTCTAGGAAAGTCTTCATGAAATACATCCTCAAATTCCCGCACCACTGGTACTTCCTGGATACTAGGACCTCTTTCCTTGGTATCCACAATATGGGCTAAGAAAGCTTCACATCCTTGTTTCATCAACTACTCTGATGTCATAGCTAACATCAAACAGGTAGGAAGAATCTTTCTATCACCTTGGAAAATCCACTGTACATCTCCATCATGGAATGTCACCACCATAGTACTACAGTCCAAGACTACCTTGTACTTTTCCAAGGTATCCATTCCTAGGATCACATCAAAACCACGCATGTCAAGTGGAAAAAGATCCACTTGAATGATGTGTCCTGAGAAGGAAAGAACACAAGAATAACATACCTCTGATAGCTCAGTAGAACCAACCAAAGGAGCCTCTAACTGTAGGATATCAGATATACAACTAATAGGCATATAAAAACTATCTATCATCTATTTGGTGATAAATGAGTGTGATGCACCCAGATCTACTAGCACAAATACGAAATAAGAAGCAGACAAATCCAAATAAAATAACTCCATCTGACCTATCAAGACTCATGGGTTGACTACAACTTCTGGATGGCTCATGGCATAGAACCTAGTCTTCTCCTACTACTGTCCACATCCTCTGCTAGCCTGTCTAGAGGAACTTATCTGTGATGCCAATCTGCATCCTCTGCCACCACTATTGTTGAACTAACGTTGTTGATGCAAACTCTGTTGACTCTACCTAGACTGCTGAGTCACCTCCTCATCTTTCATAGGGCAATACAGTTTTGTATGCCCTACCTACCCACACTTGTAACATGTCCTGGGGTCATAATATGGCCTAGACGGTCCTATCACTGAAACTGATGGGGGTACTACAAGCTCCTATAGGTGGAAAATTGCGACCTCTATCCCTACTTAGGGTCCACTGGGATGGAGTAAATGACCTTTGCTCAGTAAAAGTTGACTTGTGCTGCAACTGTGGTGGATTAAACCTTGGCTTCTTAAAGCCTCTAGATGATTGTCCTTGGAATTGAGTCGGTTGTTTATTAGCATTAACTTCACATTTCTCTATGGCAGACCTCTCAATCCTCCTTATAGATTCTACAAAGGTGGAAAACTTTTCCCTATTCTCTAAAGTTGATGTTGTTGTAGTCAATTCTATACTTAAACCCTTCTCTAACCTATGGTTCCTTTCCTTGTCAATGGCTACCATGTGAGGGCAGAACCTAAGAAGTTCCATGAACTTTGACTCATACTCATTAATATTCATTTCCCCTTGTCGAATCTTCTCCAACTAAGAGATTTTCTCATCTAGGGAAGTCTCTGGGAAGTATCAACTGACAAATTCTCATCAAAACTCCTCCCAACCTATCACTACTAAACTTTTATCCTCTTCTATGGCCCACCAATGGCCATTACTACCTTTCAATAGGTAGACCGTGTTTTACTTTGTCCTCTTCAGGGATGTTCAAAATCTTGAATGTCTTCTCGAGCTCAGTCAACCACATGTCAGCGTCTGCTGTGTCAGAAGTACCATCATATTCAATAGCTCTGACATGTCTAAGACGTTTAAAAGTCTTCCAGACTCCATGAGATTCCAAATTAAGGATGCCCTAGCTTGAGCTGTAGGTGTTCTATCTACTATATGTGTAACTGCGACCATCATATGTCTAAACATAGACTAAAACTCCATATTGGCCATCATTGCTGGGTCCATCTGAGGCACTGAGGGATTCTATGACCCTCTCTATGGCACCCTTTGTTTGCATGCCAGCCTCCTTGCACCTCCTCATGGTGCAACATAGCTACTCTCAGTGTGTTCTTCATGTCCTCCAGACATATATGCATAAGCATAAGCTATGATTAGAAATGTTGGATACATAAGAACAAACTAAAACCTAAGTCCTATGACCCTGTAGACTCAGCAAACCTAAAGCTTTGATACCAACTTAAATATGACACCTCATCACACTAAATGGAATTACTCAAAACACAGAGCATGATCAACTTCTAATTAATCACATAGCCAAAAATGTAGAATAATTAAAACCAATTTCAACAATGTAAACAAACTCTGGAATATTTACATAAAGGTCCAACTTTTCCATTTTCATATAACATAAGAGGTAATCACATCTGTTTCCAATGGCCTCAACTATATCCTCTATGCAAAATATATTTCACATGTACATGCCATATTTACAAACACTGGTACACTTCCAAAATCTCGTGTCGATACAAGTATATCATCTAGAAAACACATCCCATACCCAGACCTAAGAATATAGGGACAACACTAGGAATCTACTACTAAACATCTGTATCTGACCAACCTTCTGAATCTATTGGTCACCAGGCTGGTTCTCTTCCACAACACGACCTTGACCACATTGTCCGTGACCACCTAAAAAGATGTGGTTACCCACGAGTGAGACCCAGTTCTAGCATGAGATATAACTCTCTCCAACAAATATTGATTACATCAGATTAATTAGTAGTAAATAAATTGAGCAGATAGTGTATTGAATAAGCAATTTAAACAGATTAAACAATTTAAGCATACTAAGTAAACTTAATAATAAGAATAACTACTCAGATTTTATAGGATAACATCTTATAAGAACTGTGTAGTATAAAGGTAAGGTAAGGAATAATTCAACCAATGCGAAATGTATTTGACCTTAACAAATATACTACATGGTTTGTATTACATCTTCTATTATACCCTGGGGAGTTTGAGTTGTACCACTCAAATTCCAAGTGACCATTATGAAATGCTACTCTGTTATGTAAAAGTTCTAGGAGTGCTGGTATCCTAAGATCTCTTCCCCTAGGTTAATATGAGTAAACTATAGAGACATAGCAGTAAAACTGCCAATAATGACATATAATCAAACTTATAGAAACTAATCCGTACTTGGTACAAGTTACAATACTAGAAACCAGGGTATACAAAACCATTTCATCCGAGGTACAAACGTAGCTGTCCTCAATCACATTAAATATCCGATGCATGACTATAGCCATCCTCCATAACCTGCATGTGTGGATGGAAAGGATATATCCTCAACTTGCCATCCCCACGTACTCAACAGTATGCTCTTTGAGTTTCCCTTAGGAATACTCATTTCACCACCCAACAAGTTTTGACACTGAAGACGGCTCTACGGAGTAGGGCACTACATGATTAGAGTTACACTTGATTAGTTATTGCCAATTGGGTGAATTAAGGCTTCATCATACAAATGGACATACAAACCCTAATTCTTTTCTATCAAGTGTATAAGCATTGCAACTTCAGAAAATATAAAATGTTTGAGGTATAAATATTAATCACACCGTACTTGGTATAAAATTCCTTTGTCATCATACCATTTCAAGATATCCATTTCTATTACAAGTTCCAAGGTTTCAACCCTTATTGGAACATGAAAAATGATTTCACCTCAATTAGGGCTCAAACATGGCCAGAGGTCATTAATACCTTCACATAAATCCCTACAAGATCATCATTATCATTCTAGGCCTTAAACAAGGCTCAAAAATCATCAACACATATGTATTCCAAAGGTTTTAAAAATGATAAGGCATTTTGATATTCAATTAGTACTACGTTGAGGTTTCATCACAAGGAGAGTGTAATATATGGTCACATTAATCATTCAATAGGTCTAATTATAACCAATCACCATCATTTAGACATATTAGAGTTGGTGTAACAAGCCATGTTTCATTAAGAGTACACATCCACTTGTTATAGTGATTTATCAAATATATTCATACGAGGGAAAAGTAAGACTACAAGTTAATGGTGTTGCACCATTGAATTCTCATCATTAGAAACCACTTATAAGACTATCAGATTCATTCGAATCCATTGAATGTTGAAGCATCCAACCTCATTCATTGGATCACGTTCATAATTCAAAATCATCAATTAGGGTATAGGTCCAACCATTAGATCAATTGAACTAAGAGATCATCGCTTTAGGGCTGAATTGAAACTACATTTAAGAGCTTGACTCACCATCAGTTGTGGTGGCCTGATACACCATTAGTAGTGACATCTTGGGTCACCATTGGTTGGTTGGATCAGCACTACTATCATTTTTCACCATTGGGTGATGACCTAATGTCACCATTGATTGATAGTATCATTAGGGTGCTTAGTGGTTGATCATTAAGCTTATAATTAAGTCAAAACCTGACCTAACGGGTGACCATCGGTTGACACCCTTGGTCACCACCATCAGTTTTCATGATAGAAACACCATGGGTTCTTGCATGGTAACACCATCGGGTCATGTGATAGTGAAGGAAATAGCTTGGAAACCCCAATTTGGACCATCAGTTGTTAGGTGCTTAGCACTATCGGTTGTTAGAACAAACTAAACCAAGTCATCTTCTACCTTAGACAGAACATGGACATGATTACAGGTTCATCTAGAACTGAAAACAGAACATGGAACACTATAAACATAGAAATCTCAAGAAAGCCTAGCTTCTTAAGGCTTAAATCACCATTTTAGGCAAGTTCATGATCTAACAAGCTAAAATCGCCTCTACTAAGAAGAACAAAATTCTAGAAGCAAGAAACTTGAGAAAAAAAGGCAAGAAAACTAAGTTTCAGATCTAAACTCGGCCAAGTAGGCACCCTTCTCCACAAGGAAGCAAACCCTAAAAGAAGCAAGAAAGGTAGATTCTTGAGTTCTAGAGAAACTTCTACCAGGGAACAACAAGGTTCATACCTGGAGAAGGGAAGGGAGAAGAAGAATATAGAAATAAATTGATGGAAGGAGGGGATACTTATTCGTTTAGGTCAATATTACAAAGAAGGAGCCTTAAAAACCCTAAAGGAAGCAAAACAAAACCCTAGGAGCTTCCACCAAGAAGATCACCTTCTTATTCTACCTTGGATAGGTACTTTGTAGAAGAACAGAGAGGGAATGAGGTTCTTAGTAGGAAGGAATTGTTAAAGAACAAAAGTTTCTTTTGGGATCTTAAGGATAGTTTCATGGAGGATAAGGTTGAGAAGAAGTATGAGGTGTACAAGCATCTCTCCATGTGTCCATGGCTTAAAGCTTCCATGGACGAGCAAGAAGCAGGTTCACCGACTGTTGGGGACTTATAGTCCATCGATTCATGGTATCCTAGTCCATACTCTTTTGATCGAAGGTACCCCTCATTTGTTCATGGTTTAGGTCAATAGATGGTTAAACCATCAGTTGATCATGTCTATAAGCGAACCAGCGGTTCAAGTGAACCAAACCATCATGAACCATCGACCTAGATACTTTAGGATGACCTGTGGGTGTTCCCTACAGCTGATGGCCATCGGTTGTTTCCCAACCCAGTGGAACAATTGTTTGATAGCCTTGAAGGTGCCTCATCCATGGGGGTAAACCCTAATTCAACATTGAAAGGAATCTCCTTCAAACCAAGGTACAATTGAGCACCCCATGAATAAAAAATATAAAAAATGATGAGAAAACATATATCGAACATAATTGATGTGACAAATTGCAAAGGAAATCTCTCAATTGGGTAAATTATAGAAAAGCCCAAAATGTACATAAAATTGCATAACTTGCTCAAACAGTGTCCGAATTGGACCAAATTTGAAGTTTAAGCTTGTCTTATATTTCCAAAGCATATAAAAAGGTTATATTAATGTTTAAAGCATTCAATTATGATAATTAAGCTTGTTCGACACTTTAAGCAAGGTCAGGGGCCTTACAATAACCTTCCTTACTTCTACCTCCTTATTTTCCCATACTTGGATCCCCATGCGTGTCACCAGAATTCCACTTCAATGAACTCCCTCCACTATAGTATTGTTTGGTCACTATCCAAGCCATCTCCGACTATATATACATTTCTATCAGACTTCAGTAGTCCTCCTAAAACCTTTTTCTAGTACTAGAGGAAGTGTTCATTCACACTTAGATGGGATTCTGATCTTGAGCTCCACCTCCCTAATGATCATTCAGTCTTTAATGTAGGAATTGGTGGTCCTCTGACCTCTGAAACATCAAATTCACCTTTTAAGGGGATTGGTGGGGGTCTTCGGGTGTTCTATTTGGTAAAAAATGGATTGTCCTCACCACTTCTAGATTCTAAACACACTTTCTGAACTTGTTTGACCCCAACATGATTCATTACTTTGGGCCCTATTCTGATGCCATTTCTGCATGATCACGTCACAAAATATTGTCCAAGATTTTTCCACAAGTGACAAGTAGATTGTAGATGTTGTCATCTTCTTGTCATCACTCTATTCATCTTTGCAGGGTACCCTCATTCCTGTATCAATGGTATCAAAGTTCCTCACTTTTCAAGTTCCCTCGATGGCATAGTGTTCTTCTACTTAAATGACCAATGGTCCCAAGCCATGGCTCATTGGGTCCGTCTTAGTCCATCAAAGGCAATGTGCTCTTCACCCACTCGCATGGACACAAGACCAGAAATCCTGCTCTCCCATCTGAGATCTCATAGAGATGCAATGGTGTGCTGGGAGGAGGAGGAACAAATCTCTCTATGCTTTGACTATCAGACCCTTACTGACTTGTGTTTTTTCTTTTGCCTTAAGGGGAACAAGTTTCCATGTTTATCCTTTAATGGAAATGTTAACATGTCACTCCTAGTTTGTTAATTATCAGGAGTGAGGAGTCATATAAGTCATTTTGGTTTTTTATTTTTTGTTTCATAAACTACTTTAAAGTTATAAAACCATAACTAATTACTGACTCAGTAGAAAATATAAATAATACATTTTGAAATAAAAAAGATAATTTACCAATATAGTTTTAGAGTCTAAATCAGAGTCTCTTGAAAAGGCTTTTGTAGGATTTAGTTAATTATTATAGGAATCATTATTAACCTAAGGAAATAATATGCTAATTAGGTATTGGGAGGCTTGACCCTGAATCATAGAAGTCTTTTGGACTAATTAGGCATTTGTGAGGTATGTACAACTCCCATTTTAACTTAAACGTTTATGTGATTATTAACCTAATTTTTAAAAATGAGGCAAATGTATTTTATTGACCATCCTTATTATTCCTTTTAGAACTATTTACCCAATTTCTTTGAACATAGGGTCTATGACCCCACTTTCCTTGCTACTTAAAAATGAAACATTACTAAACTATATGTGTTTCTTCTCAATTTATGCATGTCAGATGTTAATCTTTTTATCTAGAGTAGTGATTCATGGGAACAACCATTTTTATATTAGGGCATGCATATTCAGCCCGAGTTGTTCGTCTCCACACTTACTTTTATAGTCCATAAACTAATGGTGTTATGACCCTATTTTAGACATCTAGTGTAATCTATATATGCATGCAATTATTTATTTGTGATATTATGAATTGATTCTTGACAAGATACTTTCTAATGCTCTATTGTTCTTTAATGCATCATTCTTGTGTTTATTTTTATTGAACCCTTTACGTTATGATGCCCCTCTCTTGAATAGGACCCCCACTTTGTACCTATCTAAACCAAGTGTCCAAATATAATTATTGTGTTCATATTAAGTATTCACTGACCCATATTTTTCATTCATCTCAGTCTGGATGTTGTTCATAAACCACCCAAGTGTAGGTTA
Organism: Alisma plantago-aquatica; assembly: GCA_963693085.1. Classification (NCBI taxonomy): domain Eukaryota; kingdom Viridiplantae; phylum Streptophyta; class Magnoliopsida; order Alismatales; family Alismataceae; genus Alisma; species Alisma plantago-aquatica. Next base: position 767,260,941 of record OY856410.1, read on the forward strand.
TCTTAGAGGACCAAGACTGAGGAAGATCATATAAATGATTGTGAACATGAGGATAGGTTGGAGTGTCTAGGTTACCCTTGACTACTGGCATATCTGTAGTTAGTTCAAGATTTTATCTTGTGGTACCACCGTTTACAAGTAGGAACAATTGTATAATTATATACTTTGTAACTTTATAATAGTTATTTCTTATACTTATTTATTTTTACAGAGTTACTTTGCATCATACCATTTGGATGGATCCCCTATTGGGTCCTACTTTTTACAATATAGTATCAAAGTTTAAGCAGTTGGTGACTTGACTATTTCAAGTTATACCATATTTTTCCTTAACTGGGTAGCTAAGTAACCCTATGTAGGTTGTTGATATGCCTATTTCTTGAGTCGTGGAATATCAACTAGGGTTTCATTCCCTAAATAAGTTGGCCACTTATACTCCCAAAAGTACCTATGCAGTTGAGACTCGATCTTAAGTAAACATAATTACCTCTACCATGTTTTTAGGAGTGGAAATGTCACCATGAGGAATTGACTCTTGGAGCCTATTTTCTAGGAGGTTAAAATGAGTGCTATGAAGTGTAGGTCGACTTGAACAATATAGATAGGCTTTACTCTAGATCTCATGTTAAAAGTTGTCTTTGTTCTTTCATAGCATACCTCACCTATACATCCACTTCGGGTATTGAGCTTGCATAGATTACAAATGCAAAACCCCAATGTAAGTTTTAGGATTGAAATGATCCCCTGATACTATGATCCCCTGATACTAATAGTAGCTTTGTTATAGTTAGGCATGCCTTGCCTTCATCACGCAGTACCTCAACCATATATCAAAGGGTACAATATCATCCTCATTGAGCTTTTTATGCCTCATGCATGAGGATTGGAGGATTAAAGCTATTATTCTATAAAATATTCTTAGGAGTTTGCCTCTCTCATATCCATGATTGTAACATCAAGTGAATAAGGAACCCAAATTTCTTTCTATACTAGTTGGACGATCATATGGCTCTCATATTTTAGTATGAAGTGATGTACATTATGATTAGAGTGCAGTGGGGAATGATGGATACCATGAATGATTAGGATCTGATGGAGATTGTTGTGTGTTATGAGAACCTTTCTTCCCTACCTATGCTATAGGATTGAGTGCTTTTTAGTATGTCCTTTCAGAGGTTTGAGCTAGACTATGTTGGTGAAACAAAGTGATGATAGAATAATGGTATATGCATAGGGTAAAGAAAGTGGTTGACTTGGTTCTTGAATTGATTTTGGTTCCATTTATGAATCTCCATCACAAAAAACCTCTACTATAAAGCTTATTCTCATTATTAATCTATATGTACAATATAAAAGTTTTCTAGAATTTTTTGATGGTTTTTGGAACCAAGTCACCACCACAAGGGAGTTATAAAGTATATAAACCCTTTAACAGAGAATCCTATGACTGGTTAGGTCTAGCCAATGACTCTGGACCTAAGTTAGGAGTGAAATGTATGAGTTAGAAATTTCAAACACATAAGACCTTGTTGATCCTTCTTTGTTACCCCTTTAGATAATTAACTAAGTTATAAATTAATCCTTTTAAAGGATGGAGTCTTGTGTGCTTTATTCATTAGGAGCACATCTTAGTTTAAGGAACAATTGAGAATAATCAACGTCATAAGTAAAATTTACGTAACTTTTGGTAAAAATGTCAAACAAATGTAGCTACCACCTCACCAAGGTTAATGAGGAATGATTGTTAATTATACCATCATAAATGTTACTTTGACAATTAAATAAAATTTTAAAATTTATCTTCACTTATCTTTAAAAGGTAAATTTAAGTAAGGTAAATTACTAAGTTAGGCTTAAAAGGAAAAAGAAAAAGGAAATGATCAACACCTAAAAGCTTGAATTAATACCCTATACCCCAATTTGTTAGTGATTAAATGGTAATGATAACTCTACATTAGAATCTAGGTTGAACACAATAGGGATGTTAAAATTTATAGAAGTACATATTTCCCATACGATCATGACAAACTAAAGTAAACATGAATTAATTACACCTTAATCAAAACATGTGTAATGTAATGTGCATGTTTAAATCATGAATGAAAAATTTATAAGTTGGATAAAATACACTATAGTTCTCAAATGTGAATGGTATACATGTTATAAAAAAACCTTAATCTTATACTTCTTCCAAAATTTGCATAATAAAATATATGAAATGGTTTGGACATTAGATATTAGATAATTAATTTCCTTTGGTAAAATCTATAAACAAATTATACTTATTGATAACCTTAATCTCAAAATGAAAAGAAGACATTATACTGAGATCATTAATGCATACTTAAACTTAATAAAATGATTAATTGAAAGAGAAAAATGATGATAAGACTAATCAAGATGATATATGATGATGTTGTCATTCCTAAATAATTTTAGCTTGCTCACATTATGGTCATAATATAAACAATCCATATGAAAACTTTATTAGAAAACTATGTGACTGATACTTATATGGAAAAAAGAGACATTAAAAAATTGAAGTGATTTTGATAATGATAAGTGGACGGTGAAATAATTTTAATGACAAATACAACACTCTTAAGATACACCAGGTTTTGGTGTAATTTTCCTAGCTCAACCTATAAATATCATAAGGCTAAAGGAGACTTGATGCTTAGAGTGATATAGTTTCACCTTGGATTTGAATATAAGTGTGATGTGGGTGTGTTATGCTATGATTCATAGCATTAATTCCCTCCATTGACCTGGAAACCTAAACTTAGTTAGAAGTATAACTTACAAAGTGATACTTTAGATGGATGATTTTTTGGAACAAAATCTCTTTAAGGGGTGCAAGTGTTGTGATATACTCAAATCTAGGCATTTTTATTAAACCTCTCTTCTTCTAGACCCATTTAATAGTTAATATCTAGTATTTAAAAAAATACAACTTACATTACTAATAGTTGTTGTCAACTAGTATCATAAGCTATTAATACCTTCTATAAATGATATTTAAAAGATAAAAATAACCATGCTACACTCAAAAATAATTTTTGCAAATATACCAAATAATAGACTTGGATATTGATACTCTAGAATGCACCTAGGAGTATGAGATAAAAGAAATAAGTGAATATGTGTAGTCTTGTCACAATTTATAAATCTAGAGTACTTAATGCATATACAAGTAATGTAATACAACATCAAATAATTTTAGTATATAGAATATATTCAAAACCCAAATTGATTATATTCTAATTCACTTAATTCACAATTTTCAGGTCAATTAGATGTTGAATGCACACAGAAAGTTATTAAAAAAAGAGAACAATATATTGTAGTAACAATTTAATTGATTTAAGTTGTCAAACTCATTTTGACCTATGTACCAACCTTTAATCTCTATAATGCAAAAGGATATGTGTCGCACTATCTAAAAACATGTATTACTTGCTGTTTGAATCTGACGATGTGCCACATGTATCTTTCCTCTTATTATCTCCTAAGTAGTTTCCATGAAACCATATTGCTCCTTTCTGATTTTCTTGATTCTCAAGTAATTATTGTTGCATGATTTCATCACCTTAAGCTCCTCATTTTCTCTTGTTCCATTTGACCCCCCCTACTCACTTCAAATGGCGACCTAAGCACAAAATGCCAAACCAAAATTTGAAGGTACTACTTCTTGATATTCATAAACCTTTGATTCACCCCATAATATTTTACACATTGAAAACTAATAACCCTGAAAGCTTCCATTAAATTTTTTTTTCACCTTTCCCCCAACCAATTGGATTTGGAACTGCCTAATGCTCACAGAGGTGTGACTCATCTTCTTTGACAAGGACTTCTACCTCACGATGCTATGATTCTCTATGTCCAATCATATTTATGGTAACCTTATTTACTTCAACTTAAACATTTTCCCATGCTTGGATCCTCATGTGCGTTACTGGAATTCTGCTTCAAAAAAACCCTCCACTATAGTTTCTTGGTTGGCCCACTATCAAATCAACCCAAGCCATTCTAACTACATATACATTTCCATGACTTCCTTGGTTGTCCTAAATTTCTTTATCAATACTAGTGCAAGCGTTCGTTCACTCAGTCATAATTTTGATCTTAAGCTCCACCTCCCCAAAAATCTCATACGGTCTTTAGGATTGGGCATTGATAGTCCTCTAACCTTAGAAACATCAAATTTCCCTTAGCACAGTCGATGAGAATCTTAGAGTGTTATATTTTGTCAAAATTGGATTGTCCTCGTCATATTTGGATTCCGAACACACTTTCTGAACTTGGTCGAACTTGACGCTTCACACTTTGGGCCCTGTTGTGATGCCATTTCTACATGTACCAACACCATTAAGGATGGTCCAAGCTTTTCACACAAGTGACAAGTATGTTTTAGAAAATTTTCTCTTCTTGTTGACGCTCTACTCATATTGGGGGGGGTACCTCTCATTCCTTTGTCAGTGGCATCAGAGTTCCTCCCTTTTCTTGTGCCTCATCCTCATAGTGTTCTTTTAGTCCAAAATGGCCTTTAACCCCAAGCAATGGCTTGTTGGGTCCATGTTGGTCCACCTAAGGAAATGAGATCATCTCCCACTCACATAAACACAAGACTAGAAGTCTTTTTCTCTAGCCAATCTCCCTTCAAGATGCAATGGTGTATAGGGAGGAAGAGGAACAAATCTTCCTACACTTTGACTTTCAGACCCTTGTTGACTTCTATTTTTTCTTTTTCCTTCTGGGAAACAAATGTGCTTTTGCCGCCTTGCCTTTTTTTGACCATGTGAGGTTTTTTATCCTTTAATGACAATATTAACATGTAACTACCAATTAGTTAATAATTGGGAGAGAGGGGTCATATATCATTTTAGATTTTTTTTCTATTAAATTTTCAGAAAGTGATTTGAAGTTATAAAAATCATAGCTAGTTATTGACTAAAAATGACAATTTATTTGAAATAAGAAAAGTATACTCAATTTAGTATGTGTATTCATAAGGTCTGTGTATTTTGCACGAGGCGTATGTTTCCATTTTTATTTTCTAGGTCATAATATGATGGTGTTACAACCCTATTTTAGACATCTAGTCTATCTTATATATGCACACAATTATTTATTTGTGATATTATTAATTTATTCATGGCAAGACATTTTGTGACGCTCTAATATTCTTTAATGCCAAATTCTTTTATTTTATCTTTATTGAATCCTTTATCTTCTGATATCCCTCTACCAAATAGGGACCCCAACTAACTATCTAATACATATTACTAGATATAATTATTATGCACATACTTAGTATTTACAAACTCATAGTTTTCTTGTTATCTCTTTTTGGGTGTTTTTCTCAAACTGTCTCGTTAGATGACCCATACTGAGGAAGATTGTAATGATTATTAACATGAGGATAGCTTGTAGTGGATGGATAATTCCCTACTACTGGCATTATATGTAGTTAGATAAAGATTTATTTTGTAATACCACCTTGTATAGTGAGGAGAAATTGTATATTGATACACTTTGTAACTTTGTTATTGTTATATTTTCTACTCATCATTTTTTACATGGCTTTTTGTATCAATCTATTTGAATATGGTTCCCCTATTGGGCCATGCTCTTTACACATCCTACCCTTGAATTTGTGAAGGCAATGTAAAAAGCTACGGTATGTAAGAGAGCATAGTTGATGAGTGTTACATGACCAGTCAAAGAAAGGGAACAACTAATCTACCATTCGAGTTTTGATTTTATTTTATCAATGATTGGGTTCCATATAGATGATTTGAGGGGTTGTGGAGTGAGTAGTAGGCCTAGGTATTTTGTGGGGAAGGAACTAAGGTTGAATTGAAGTATGTGTGCATAGGTAGTGAGTTCATGTTTTAAGTTCTATACTATATAGGAAAGAGTGTGAAACATATCATATATAATATTTTTAATAACCTCAGTTTTTTTTAATAACAAGGTAGCCATGTGAGAGTCTAGAAGAATTTGGATGCATTTATTTCCATTTGTTTTCTAAATTTTAAACTGGTCATTGTGTATTTTAATAAAGCTATATGTAATATTATAAGAAAGGTTGAATGTTAATTTGTCTTGAATTTTTCATATTATGTATTGGCCATGTCTTACTATATATAAAAGCCAGTAAGAAGAATCGCAAGCAATTTTTACCTTTATTTTTTGTATTATTAATTTGCCCTTGTGTAGCCTGATAATGTTGTGTGTACTACCACATTAAGGGGCAACTCTTACAATCTCCGCACTTGTGTCATCCTTTTTTAGTTACTAGGATTGGGGTGCAACCAAGTTGGAGGAGGCAGGGGATGTAGTCGCTTGACACCACAAGGGGTCCGTACGACAATGTTACCAACACTGAGAAGTAATTATTATTACCACTATCACTTGTTTATCTTTTTAGTGATCTCTTTCTTCTTCTTTGACATTGTGTCTGGTAAAACATTAGTCAAAACAATCTTCAAAAGATGTTTTTCCTTTCATTCTACCTATATAATATTCTCAAATCCATGCGACATAGAAAATATGCATGGCAAAAAGACAAGGATGTATATCATAGAACAAACATATGGAGTATGGAGAAAGGAGTTTGGATTCATTCCTGAAATGGAGTTGCTTATATGATATATAAATATTATCTTTTACTGAAGATTTTTTGATGCAAATTACATTGAATTACAAGTATCACAAACCTCATGAACGCATATAATGTAAATTCTAGTAAATAATTGAAAAGGATCCATATCTAAAATCTCTATGCAACTTTAATTTAAAACCATGATTATAATTTTTGTATAATAGTTGATCCAAGATTTCTAATACCACACTATGAAGACCCACCTTCTGATTAAGAAATAATGATCAATCACTTTGATAAATCCTCATGCTAATCATTCTTTAACTAACATACAAAATGAGATCTGAGGTAGAAAAATAGAAAATGTATCCCCCCTTCTTCTTTGGAGATGCAATTCAACTCTTTAGGCCAAAACAAATATAGTTAACAATGTCCATAATCATACCAAACAACATTTAATGCATACCCACAAACCATGCTAGGATATATCCATATCTTTGAATGTAAGACCCAAGATCTCTAGAGGGGGTGACATATGTAAAAATGATTCATGAAATTTCAAATACAAAGAGGTTATTTGCAACTTGCTACAAGAGAAGATGTGCGCTAAAAATAATTAAAGAAAATAACCCAAAAATGCAACTACAAAATACAAAAAATGTAAAGTGGTTCTGGCTTGGAATGTATTTGCTCCACTATCTAGACACTTCCTATAAATTTGCTCAAATTTTAGTTTACTAACTTTCCTATACTAAAAAAAATGACAATTATAAGTGTATAATATTGATAAAGACCAACCTCCATTTCAAATTAGGGATAACTTTCACCACCGCATTTGTTGTGGGTTGTATAAGATCATCCTTGAATAAGATGGAAATACGCTTCTATCACCTTCTATACACTCTTTGCACTAGAAATATCCCCAAAGCTCCAAACAAACATGGAGCAAGAAAGAAGAAAAAATAAAATAAAAATATCAAAAATAGTACAATTAGAATGCTAACAAATAAGTGATGAGAAAATTCAAAAGGGTTCAAGAAAGGCTTGATATAGTGCAGTAGGACACTTAAGCCAAACAAGGCATATGATTACTTTGAAGCTTTATGAAATAGAAAACTATAATACCAAGCTCAATTGGATAGAAATGGAACTTGCCTATCCTAATCGGTGTATAAAGGTGTAAAACTAGTCTTAGGATGGTTATTGGACATCCATCACTTGTTCATACATGATTTCCATGAAATTTAACAATTTCACCAATACAAGTCATAAGTCTAGGTACAACTTGATATAACATCCAAATACATTAATTTTCGTAAAGCCTTATTTTTTTATCTTGTCTGTGTTCCTTGATCACATAGAAAATTTAAACAGGTATCGATTACAGAATTGGAATATTCTGCACCATCAAAATTAGAATGTGGTAATATCCAAAAAGGAAAAGGAGATCCATAATTCATGCCATAAATATTAATCCATACAAAGATATCAAAGTATGTCACTTACAAGTGGATAATTTACAAGATGTCAAACTAAGACAAGGACTAGTAGATCCAAAAAATCCATTCAATCTCAATAACACAAGTGTTCAAATACACTATACACATACAATGAAAAGTTAAAAAATGATACTCAATATGATGTAGTATCAACACTCATGAATAAAATAACAAATGCAACACATTACACGATATCAAGTCTGCACCCAATAACTCTCAAAAGTGAGATTACCATGAAACCCTAGACTATTATGTATTATACCTTGTTACTTCTTCTTAACTCAGCCTTTTCTCTACTTTTGTTAAGCCTAAAGTATTTAAGTTAAATAGCATGAGATTCATATAGAGCCTTATTGAGATGAAAATTATAACTCAATCTAAATACCATGTGTCGATAGTATATTAAATATTTAGAGTGGAATTAGATGAAAGCAAAAATATGTGTAAATATATTAGTCTTGTACTACTTCATAAGGAAACTATCCAAACTAAAAAAGAGTAAAATTTCCTTCTAGTGTTGTATAATTTTTTTGTATGTTTTTTAAAAGATGTATCTTTTGCATTTCACCCGCATGTAAACATGAGAAATAATAGCATGTACATATGAATCCATTGGATTACTTATCAAGTTTCTTTAGTTAACTATGCTTATACCCAATCAAGTTGCAAGCAATGAAATATATCCACTTACCCCACTATATAAGATTGACCAATTTATTTGACCTGCCAAGATCCCACCACAGCTGGGTCGGTGCGAGTATAATATTTTAGGAGTCATCATTCTATGGTCTACATTGATATCATGACCTATGTTTGGGTACTCATGAAAAAAAACCAAATATACATACATATATTTGAAATCAACAAGAATGTTGTGAAAATTATATGTAGGGAAATGTACTCCACTTCTTGCAATATTCATATATCTACCCTAAGTTATGATCCCTATTTAATAATGAATCACATTAATAATATCTTAAACCATATTTCATGTAGATTATACCATCCCAGATATGGAATATCCACTTTTAAATATTAGGGATCTATGACATATGAGACAAAGTAGTAGCTAGTATAGATGTGCAAGAAATAAACTATCTATGATAGTTATCTCTAGCATATATTCAGAAAATCACTTTTATTATCATACTTATCAACTAATTATAAATGGGCCACGTACCCTAATCATTGTTGTGTTAACATGAACATGCCTTGACAGAGGTTTTCAATCTCATCATTTGAGACACCCCCCATTCAAAATAGGTCACACATATTTACCCTACTTAAGTGTCCCAATTGTATTTGTCTTATTCTCATATCAATCCATTATTGTGTAATCTTGTTTTAAAGGATAAATTATACACAAATAGTATTAATATTACTTATTATAATTCATCAACCATTACTCAAAGGATATCAATTCATGTTCATAAGAGTGATCATGTATACAACATATTATAAACATTATAGAGAAGCCTCATATTCGAACCTAATGAATCATTAATCACACGAGATAGAAATTTCTCTTAAATTCATTATTGAGTATGGTTTAAGGTCATATAATAACAATGTACAAAAGATGACATCTCATGTTTAGTCATGATATTCCAATCTTTTGGGTTCCTATCCCATCAACATCAAAGAAAACCTACTTTTGTCAATCCTAAGCATTACTTATATTATAGAAATCTCATATACTTCTTAAATACTAAAAGGGTATCAAAAGCCCCAAACACCGATCCATGTTAGAAACTCTAAACCTTAGATTGCTACAAGAATTTCAACATTGCTAGAGGCTACATTAATATCCTAAGAAAGACTTAGTCTCAAATGTTTACTTCATAACAACCTCACTAACAATGAAGGTTAGCTCCTAGGTGACCTACCTTTGGTCACTAAAAACCCAATATGCATTAAATGAAGATGATACTTCCAAGATTTATGTAATCTACTATTAAGTTAGCAGAATCATCTCGATCAAAATTGTATAATACCTTATATAGTAACATACGAAGAGCAACTAAAGTTCACGTCCATAGAAATGGACAATCCATGTGTATGCTACTAATTGACATGGAATCTACCCAATTAAAGTATCCCAACTATAATAGAAGTGTGAGAACCCTTGATTAAACATTCATAACACAAGTTTTAATCATATGAAATAATACATCAAAATTGTTTAAAGCCCTAAGTCCATTTCTGTATTCATTTATGAATATAAACATATGAACTCCTCCAATTCACCTCATTCAATATAAATCCATCCACAAAATCATAATATATCTCAATTCTCAAAATGTTAGTAAAGCATTTGAATTTAAACATAAGCTCATTATACGTTAATTACCTGGCATAAAAGGCTCAATTATGATATTTCTAGCAATATGTTCATTTGTGGGAGAATCACCAAAAGAATCAGATGTTAAAGAGTGAATATACTTAGGTCATTTTTAAGAATAAGTCATATTCACCCAAATATGCATAGAATAGAAAATTTAAAAATTCCAATAGATCCATGAATTTCACCTCTAATATCTAAAACCCATTATCAAATAATTTGATTGGTCCTAGTTGTGATATGTCCTAACGTGTTTAAATTGCTAAATTGGGACATACGTTGTACAAGTAGGAATACCAATATCTTCATAAACTCTCCAAGTCCCACCAAGATTCAACTTCTCTACCAAAGTCACTTCTTAGGTTACAACCAAAATTATTAATAGAATAAATAGAAAAAGAGGAATGGATAAGATTTAGGAAAAAGGAAATGGAAGATTTGATCAAGAATGGGATATATTATAGAAATTCACATGAAACTTACCATCAGAAGTGATGCATATCAAGATTCCACCTGAAAAGTGGTAGGACCTTTCATCAAGTATTAATCAAGGTGTAATTGTAATTAGAATGCTAGACTTCCTCTATTTTCTTCTCCTTCAAAACCCTCCATGGTTAGATAGTGTTTTGGAATTACACGTTTGTATTTGGTTTATATAACTCATTAGAGGTGCTTCAATCAATTGCATTTTTGTTAATTTGTTTATCTGAGTCGATAACTCAGGCATCGTATGGATTAGTTAATTTGACTTGAGTGTATTTGATCAACAACCACTGGTCATACATGCTTAGTTGACATCCATCACTAGAGGCATTTACCCTACCACAACAGTCACCATCATATAAGTTGGTCTGACTTGATGCTTAGTCAGTTAACTAAACATTCTTGACTTGGTATAACATGGTTGCTTTGGGTGATGATTGCCACATGAGTTGGGTTTCTATCTACCCTATCATACCTCATTAGTCATCTAACTTATTGGTCAGTCAGACTGACTAATATGGTTCTTCCTTATAAATATTGTACAAACAAATGCAGCAGCCATCATAAGACACCAAGGACTCCAAGAACCTAATATGGGTCCAAAACTTTCCCAACTTGCCACCATATGTAAAGGTTGCATACTTATGCCTATTTTATCATCACCTCATTAGATTTCATGTAAACAAAACTTTTCTCATAAAATCCTAATTAATTAGAATCAATGGTTTCACTTCTCCAAACTCACTCTCATCATCATGCTTAAACTTATAATATGTTTTCCTAACTATATAAATTATCCATTAGCTAATAAAGCTAGTCCAAACACAAACATATAATTAGTCATGTCATCACCATTAACCAATTAAGTAAATATCAGAGTTTCACATTACCCTTGTTTAATCATCTACATTTTAAAAGTGAACATTATTTGTTATGGTATTTTCAATTGATTATGATTTATGTTTCTAACATCAAGTTTAGGTACCCTATTTTGAACCTTTGAATTGATACCAATCCTTATAATAATTGCAATTTTGATTCAAAATAACGATTTACATTTGGAAAACTTTTTATTAAAATCTTGTTTATTCTAACCAAAAACATCTCTTGTAATTTGTATATTTCATACAAAATTGCCTTATCAAGTATCTTTTAATTTGTTTTTTCAATTTGTAGACCCTCTTTGGATCGAACTATAGTTTTATTGATCTAGATTCTGACAGAAAACCTAACATTGGAAATGTAATGACCAAATACAAGGTAGAAAATTGTATAAACTTAATTATAGTAGTTAAAGTAATCGTGAATCTTATCTGGACAATCTATTGTTAATAATACTCCTAAAATTAGATAGTATATGGTTTTGATAAATTGTCATTTTGATTTTACATGTACTATTATTGTTGGTTATTGTTATATATAAGTTTTCTATTTGTGGATGTCTACTATGTTAACGTATATACAATGAATTATAGAGGATATAAGGCCAAGTTTCCATGCTATTTATAGGGTCCTTTGTGTTTATGAGCTAGTTTTAAGAAATCAGAGGCCATTCTATTTAGGGTTCCTAAATTTTCAACAAAACTAAACTGGTGACTTTGAATAAAATTCCGTATAATAGAAAGGCTAAGTTGTATCAATGTTTTGGGCATAGTAAATTGTGAGCAACAAAAAGATGTATTTCTAGATAGATAATAAACAGAAATAAGACAAGCCCCTCATAAAATAAAAGAGGATAAGGTCCACAAGGAGTTAAATATGTTGGCCCCATGTCAATAAATATCTTGAAGCTAATGAATCTACTAAGCTACTATATCTGATATACTAAAGAACCATTTTGTGGCAGATTAAGTAACCCCAAAGATAACTTAGAAGAGGCATCTTGTACCATCACAAGAAACTATCCAGAAGAGTCAAATATAGCACCAGGTGTTAATATAAATTGGTTAACATATGAATAGTAACTGTTTGATTAGATTTCCATTGAGTCGGTATCCCCTTGAATAGCTAAAGGTCCTAAGATACATTTGTATAAAAGCATGTAGCAAAGGCTAATCATGCATGATATAGAATGTACAAGTAACCATAAGTAGGACAACCAATATAAAGTTATAGTGTAATACAAGGTTTACAAACTAAATGAGCATATATGTTATTTTAATTATTCACCTTTTATTAAAGTAACACTTTATTCAAAATAGGACCCTCATTGGGGTGTGGTTTAGACCTCATCTCTAGGGTGGGTGAACCACTCACCACTAGCATGGGTAACTGCCTCATCAAAAACTTTCACACTTTTCCACTAGAGTGGAAAGAAACCATCCCTCTTCTAGATAGGACAAGATATGACTCATTTGTGGAAAATCATATGATGGGGAAGTCCCCTTGTGTAAGTTTTTCTTATTATATAAGGTCAATCCATTTCTCCTATAAATAGGATAGGGGGGAAGCATACAAACTCAAGACAAATACTAATGGGTCAAAACAAAATTAGGCCCATATAAGAAAGAGAATAAATAAATTATTTAGCCAGACTCTTTAACTCTCCCCCTCAAAGTGGAGCTTTGGAGAATCCCAAGTCAGTTTGCAAATAGAAAAACATAGTAAAGACAGAGAAGCATGATAAAAAGATAAATGAAGCTCATCCAAGAATAAATCTCCCTCTCAATATTACAATAGAGCACTCAAACACCAAATACTCCCACTCAAGTAGGTTATGCAAAAGAAGATATGCAAGTAGGTTATGAAGTGGCATCTAGAGCATAAATAAACATCAATGTGTAGGTATAATGGTCTTCATCTCAGACTATATTGTCAATACATAGACCAGGGAGTGCTGGAACATAAGAAGCAGTAGTCAACGAGTGTTGGGACACAACAAGAGAAAGTAGATGACATAGCCAGAAAAAGGACCAGTGTGTAAAGTATCAAGTAGATAAAGGACTCCAAGATCCAATGTATATGAAACTCCATCATGTATGTGAAGTCACCAACATAAATCTTCATCATCTTCTCTCTTTAAAAGTTTCCATCACAGTAGCATACATCACAGTACAAAGAGTGTTGGGTCATGTTAGTAGTTGTGGTCAATGTTCACATGACACAAACAAAGAGTCCACATGAAAATAGAGAACAAACAACAAATCGTGCAACTACATAAAGAAACAAATAAATTGCACTAGTCATAGCACAAGTAGCAAGAATGGCATTGCTTGATAGAAAATGAATCAAGAGATAGCACAAGTGAAATACATACGTCTGTAGAAATAATGAAGGTAGATGATGATGAATAAGCCTCACAAGCTCCCCATAAGATAGAAAAAATCAATAATACTAGAATAAGGATCCATATAGTAACAAAAGTAGCATGAATATCCATATAGATATAGAGCAACATAACTAGAATTTTCTTCTTCTTTCCTCCATCTCATAAGTTTTATCTACTCATCATCCTCTATTCTCCACCCAACACCAACCATGAAAAGAGTAAAAAGAGTGGCTGGGGTGGAAAGTCTGAATTAATGGTAGAGGCAAGCTCTATGTAGGCAAGTATGTGGAGGAGGTAACTGATAACTCGAGTCAAATGTGTAGCATGACCACGTCACATAGATCTAGTAAGAAAAATACGAGCA
>OY856410.1:769268005-769643005 GCA_963693085.1 Alisma plantago-aquatica
CATCCTTAACTGCACGCTTTTTCCTCACTCAAATCTCGAAATGATCATTTTGTAATGTCCGGGCACACTACCCTAGGTCTAGTAGAGTTTTAGGAATGGCGATTGGCCCCACATACCACCACTAGTGTTAACTGCACACTTTTTCCTCACTCACGTGCAAGCCAGAGTTAACATCCCGACTGGTCACCCATCGTAGTACTACTCCAAGCTAAGCACACTTAACTATGTAGTTCTTTCGTGATGGGCTCCCAGAAAAGTAGGTGCACCTTGGTGATATGGGTAGTCCAATCATTCATTTTAAGATCATGTTATCTGAGGCCTGAAATCCTGGGACATTAAAATCTCCCCCACTTAGACTCTTGACGTTCTCGTCAAGGATCAACTATATGGCCTCATAATAGCTCCCCATTTCAGTGCAGACCCAGAATGGCTCATGGACACCCAACTCCTAATCATGGAATATCAGCACAAGGGTGGCTACATCAACCATGGACAACCCTTTCCAACATGTCTGGACCGCACAACTCCCACCTACTGGAGAGGTTTTAGATCTGATACCATTTGCAATGTCGGGGCACACTAGCCTAGGTCAAGTAGAGTTTCAAGAATCATGACTTGCCCCACAAACCACCACTAGCCTTAATTGTACACTTTTTCCTCACTCACGCACAAGACAGGGTCAACTTCCTGACGGGTCACCATCTTAGTACTACTCCAAGCTGAGTACACTTAACTATAGAGTTCTTTCGTGATGGGCTCCCAGAAAAGGAGGTGCACCTTGGTGATATGAGTAGTCCAATCATTCCTTTTAAGATCATGTTATCCGAGGCCTGAAATCCTGAGACATTACATGATGGATGTGCATTTTGGTTTTGAGTAATCTTGTTTAGCGTGGTGGGTTGCCATACTTATTCTCGGAGGAGATTCCTTCCTAAGGGATGGCATCAAAGCACAACAACATGATGCATGCTAGGAGAGAATATTGGAGACAATGTTCCTAGGAGGGACACAATTGTCTAGGCTTGATAATGGATGCATTTAAGATGTTTCCTTTCTCCTCTAAAATCAAACTTGATGCTATGATACCATGCAACCATTATATTAATGGAAAGTAATGGCATGTTGTATTATGGACATGGAAACCCTTTATATGTGAACAAGGGCGACTTCCAATAATCTAAATACAATGTGTGGGACTAATTCTAGAATAAAACGAGTATGGACCTATTTATCTATCTAAGGCTCCTATTGGTTAGGTGTAAGTCATAAGTTTTATGGAACTCATTTTCTGAGAACTCTAGTTTCATTTCCGGAACTTAAGTTTCATTCACTTCCATGTGATTGGTTTGTTGTAAGTGTAAATATGGAAATTATTGAAACTATTATTAATTTTTACAGTGTAATATAAACAAGTAAGGATGGAAAAGACATAAAAAATCATATCCATGAAGAATTATAATATTTTTAAATCATAATAACCTCAACAAGTGGTTATGATGCAGATGTTGCTCTTTTAATTTTTTTTTAAAAGAAGTCGGGAGGCAATCTTATTCATCCCGCCCTCCCCTTGCGAGCAAAATTAAATGAGAGGTTACAATCACTAATCAAGCAGGATACTGAAAACATGGTAGTATTACGTACTACCATTACAATCTTTGGCAAGCAAATTACTAATCCCCACAGGGGGGAGGGTATACACCATGTGTGCCGAATTGTTATGGATGTTGCTTTTGGCTAGTTCATCCACAATCGTATTGCATTCCCTAGGGACATATTCGACTTTCCAACCTGGTTGTTTCATCTGCTGAAATCTACAAACTAACTTGGCGTACTTGGTGTAAGACATCTCGTGTTGTTCAACCATTTTCACGGCTATGAGAGAATCTGATTCTATAGTGACAGACAAAAGACCATTCTCTGTGGCTGCCTGCCTCCGCAGCCCTCAGCACCTCCTCCAACTCAGCCTCGACTACATCCGTGGTGTGCAATTTAAACGTGACTCCTCTAGCCCACCTGCCCTGTTCATCACGAGCAACAATGGCGCAACAAGCCTCATTGCGTTTAACTGCAACATCTGAGTTTATCTTTATGATTCCTGGACCTGGTGTCCTCCAAGTTGGCGGGGGCTTGACCGTCACCATCGCTGGGTTCCTGTGGAAGGCCTCATTATGTGCCGCGACTTCCCTACATATGAGGTTAGTTTGTTGTGCAGTAGGCATCATCTTTTTATCAAACACCAGCCTATTCTGAGAAGACCAGATTAATCGACATGTTACCAGGGTACGAGTTTAGAACTCCCTGCCTTGCTGTGAAGTGTAGTGGATCCACGATTTCACGTCGTCTGTGGAGAAGAAGTACCCAGGAATGGTATCATCAGCGTGGAGAATATCCCAGACCTCCTTGGCATACCTGCAGTCTCTCATTGCATGAAGAACTGTTTCATCACCCTCCTGGCATCTAGGACACATACTGCAGGTTGCTAACTGTCGTTTCACTCTCTTGTAATTAGTAAGGAGAGCGTCGCGCATCATGAGCCACGTGAACATTTCGACACGGCTTGAAAGGTTCATCTTCCACATCTCTGTCCAGTTGCCAGCTACCCAGATGTCCTTCCCTTCTCTTATCCGGTTGTAGGCGGATTTAGTAGTATACTGGCCACTCTGTGTGTGTGCCCATACTAAAACATCACCACCATCCTATGGGGCTGGGGGTTTCAGCCTCACCACGGTCTCCTCTATGTGGCGGGGAAGCCATTCCAACACAAAAGATTTGTCCCAGTCTCCATCCAACCCAACCATACTGGCTACTTTCAGGTCCTTAAGTTCCTCGGGGATGGGTCTCAAGGCGTAATCATTGAGTACAATGCTGCTATCAAGCCACCGATCCGTCCAAGCATTGATAAATTCCCCATTCATAGGAATAAGATATGAGTTTCTATTGATGAAGGATTTGCCGTCCAGTGCTGCCTTTCCAAGTCTCGATAGGCTGCCCCGTGCGTTCTCTCTGTACCTCCGTCTTCTCTGCAACATGTATTGATTCCATGTAGAAACTCGGCCATGTGAATATCCCACGAGTGTTTGTACAACGGCGCTTGGTTCCAGTCTCTCATCCTCCTCAAACCCAGGCCACCGACCTTGCTGCACGTCAGTTTATCCCAGGCCACCAGAGCGAGGGGGTGGGCTTTGTGGTTGCCACCCCAGACGAATCTTCTGATTGCACCATCAATTCTATCACAAAGCTGCATGGGGATCACTGCCGTCTGCATGACGTATGTGGGAATCGCTTGAAGTACTGATTTGGTGAGGCTCACTCTGCCAGCAAGGGACGTGCACATGGCAGACCAGACTGATGTCTTGTTGTTCACCTCGTCAAGGATCTCGCCATAGGTTTGCTTGTCCACTCTTTTGTGAATGATAGGGATGCCTAAATACTTCCCCAGATTAGAGGTATATTGAAATCCGCTCATATTGCTGATTTGCCTCTTCAGTTCCCGGCTCACACTCTTAGAAAAGAAAATCCGCGTCTTAGCTGTGGAGACTGACTGCCCTGAGGCCAATTCAAATAGCTTGAAACATTCCGGTATGGTATTCATATGTGTCGTCTTGGCATGTGCAAACAAAATTAGGTCATCTGCAAAATAGACGTGGGAGACGCTAGGGCCCCTCACACCCAACCTCATTGGTTTCCAGTTGCCCTCCTCCACCTTCTGATCTATAAGCTGAGAGAGTCTCTCTAGGCACAAAATGAATAATTATGGGGAGAGGGGATCCCCTTGGCGGAGGCCCCTGCTGGCCTTAAAGGTGTTTGAAGTTCTGCCATTCCATGAGATTCTGGTAGATCCCTTAGGGATCGACACCATGATATAATCAATAATGTTCCGTGGCAAGCCGGTTCTATTTAAAGTGTCCAGGATGAAATCCCAGGCCATTTGGTCATATACCTTGGTAAGGTCAATCTTAATGGCTATGGTTTTTGCTCCTTTTCTTCATTTCATCGAGTGTATAAGCTCCTGAACCAGTGAGATGTTGTCAGATATATGTCTTCCGGGGACAAAATTGCTATGGGCTTGGGACACCCAGCTAGGTATGTGCACCTTCATACGTTCCATGACCAATTAATAGATAATCTTGAGGACCACATTATTCAGAGATATTGGCCTCAGGTTCTCACATCTTTCAGGAACCAAAACTTTGGGGATGAGAACGATGGTGGAGTCGCAAAGATCTTCCGGTACACGGCCCGTCATGATGGCATCCTGGACCGTTTTGATTATATTCAGACCAATGGTTCCCCAATTCTTCTGAATGAAGTGGGCACTAACGCCGTCGGGTCCAAGAGCTTTCACTGAATCAAGAGACATCACGCTATCATGAATTTCAGCATGCAGGGGGCAATCACCTAAAGTGAGTTTCTCATTGTCAGTGAGGCACGTGAATGAGCCTGGCAATGCAGCACACATGAGAGAGTTGTTATTATCTGGAGCTGTGAGAACTCCATGGAAGTGCCTGACAACTAGGTTCATCAGTTCAGTGTCCCCTCTGATCCATTCCCCAATGCCATTCTTTAATGCAGTGTTAGTGGTTTTCCTCCGTCTGTGGTTGATGAAGCTATGGTAAAACTTACTGTTATTATTACCGTCAACCAACCAATTAATGTGGGACATGTGCTTGAGATCGTACTCTTCTGCCTTAAGGATGTCATCGAGTTCTTCCTGAAGATCACTGCACTGAGCATCAGAAATGGAGTTGTACTGATCAGCTAGCTCAGTCTGTAGACGGTTGATATTTCTAAGGAGGCAATCTTTCCTCCTCCTCTTCTCCTTGTGTAACTAAAAATCCCAATCGGAGATCGGGTCCCGCGCCTCCTTAAGGGCCTCATTGAAGCTTAGTTCCACATTGTAGGCCCTCCTCAACACATCCGAGAAGCCAGCTGTGAGCTGCCAAGATGCACGAGTAAGGAATCTGTGTTGGCTTCTCCCCCGGGCAAGGTTGCATATAAGGATGGGGCAGTGATCAGAACCCATCCTAGGCAAGTGTTCGACGATGACATTTGGAAATTTGGTGATGAACGTGATGTTGGTTGTGGCTCTGTCCAGCCTCTTCTGGAGAAGGCCATGCCGGTACGTGAAATTCATGCTGGAGAATCCAAGATCGGTGAGATCAGCCTCCACGAGGGATTTTGAAAGATGGTGGCCTCTTGGTTATAGAAACAGTCACTGCGCTTCTTTCACTCGGGCTCATGATAGCATTAAAGTCACCGAGCACCAGCCAAGCTGATTTAAAATGCTGCCCCATGGAGGCAATATGCTTCCAGAGCAGCTTTCTAGTAGAGATTTGAGGGCTTGCATATATCCCAGTGACATAGCACGCGCTGTTGATTCTGCATGTGATGAATTGTCGATGGCAGCAAATGATTTCCACTGAACATGACTCAACATTCCAATAAAGCCAGATGCCACTGGAGTATCCCCTTGCTTCCACATGATAGGAGTTGGAAAAGCCAGGGCGAGAGATGGTCTTGGTAGCTCTCTCCGAGCTAATTCTAGGTTCAAGGATCGACACTAGCTTGGGTTTGTGAACAACCATAAGCTCTTTCAGAGCCTGGGATCTCACGTCACTACCAATGCCCCTCGCGTTCCAACACAAGATATTAATCATCTTGGTAGGGAAAGGATTACACCTGCTGCTTACCTGCAGCTGTATCTGCTTCGCTTATCATGGCCTCTCCAACCCCGTCTTCTATAGCAGTGCCTGTTTGAACTAATAGGCGTGGGCTTTTTCTCCGCTGCTCATATGGAGGGGCAGCTCGTTGCTTTTTCATTTTGGGACCACTACCTTTCATCTTCCTCCCTGGTGGGAGGGGATCAGATTGACTGCCTCATTCATAGTCACATTGATCCCCTCTCCTTCAGAGTTGTTGAGCGGCATAGGACCGTCTTTCGCCATCATTATTTCTACACTTGCATTGCCCACACTGCTGTCAGCTTCCTGCATTTTCTCCTTTGTTAGTTGTGCACTCTCAGGTCCCTCAGTAGCATCAGCAGTCGACCCTGCAATGTCACCTATGCCTGCGTCCTCCTCCATTATGTGAATAACTTCGTCGACATTGGGGTGCACCACTGTATGGTTACTCCCTGCTGTAGGAACGAAGTTCTTCTCGCTAAGACTTGCAGATTTTCCTTGGTTGGTGATCTCCTTCAACACAACTCTTTTCTTATCAGCAGTGTCAAAGGATGTTTTTGGGCGCCATACCTGGGTCGTCTTGTCTCTGACCTTTTCTGGTATGTCGTGAGGGATGACTTCCTGCTCGGTGTTTGTATTGAGCGGCTCATCTTGTGCCTCATTTTCAAGGTCGTCGAGGGTCGCAAACCGGTTGCCCGTGGTTTTGGTTCCCTGAGTGGTGTCTGCTTGTTTGGCTTGTTTATGTCTTATTTGCCTGCTACCTTTACCCTTTTGGATGTGCCATCTATCCTCCTTGCTACCCGTTCCTCCAGACGTTGTATAGCTTGGACCAGGGTCATCTTGCACCTGATGTTTATCTTCTTAGATCTGTAGAACTGCTCCTTGTATCCCACCCTACCGCACATCGAGCAAATATCAAGATGCATCTCATATTCCACCAAGTATTCGATGTCATTGATAAGGATAGAGGGACATAGGTTTCTGGAGGTGTCGATTTCAATGGCAAGATGAGAAAATTTGCTCCTAGTTCTAAAAGTTGTGTGGCTATCCACTTTAATTAGCCTCCCCAAGGCCAACCCGATGTATTCAAACAATGTTGACACGTACAAGTGCAGGGGGAGATCAAGGATTCAGACCCATGTGACTACGTGCTTGGGCATGTCCTCTGAGGGTTTGAACATAATCCTCCTTACACGACATTTTCACTACGTAGTGTCCTAAGTCCAATTCATACATGTTAAAATGGACTTTTGGGTTCCAGAGCAGTTTGATCCTGTCCCACATAGTCATGAATCCTACGTCCACTCCCAGTACTCGGAGAACAACCACATAAATCCACGGCCGTGCTAAGTTGTCCTCCGCGTCCGGTTTGATGAAAATGGTCGGAGATCCATCCATCTTCGTCAGTTCGACCGTTCTATCATCCAGATGGCTCTTAAAAAGTCTCTCAAGGAAAAAGACCTACGGTTCGGAATCCTAGATACCTTGGGTCTTAGAGTTGGCCACAACTGTGTTGTACGTCTGTTTCTGCCTCCCGCTGTGCCTCGCAAATGAGGAATCATCCACATCCATGGGTGGGGGATTGTGCGTCGGCCCATGTTCGTCTAGTGTCTCAATATGTGCAAGGTCGTCTTCCCTTCCGTCCGGACTAGGCACGCCTCACATCCCCGCAAACTGGAACTCCAAGCTGACCAAGGGTACTGAAACCCTAACTCTGCCGCCACGAGTAGGGCCACCATCAGATCACTCTTTTCCTGGATCTTTCCTCCTGCGGCCTACCGTGTCTGCCCCTTCGTCAAATCCATCCCCACTGTAACCGCCATCTTCATTTCCTTATCCTCGGCAACTAGCACCGCTGCCGCCCCTATCCCCCTCTCATTGCCACATAAATTGTCATTCTATCGAGTTGTGATTTCTAGATGGAGTTAAAAAAATATATTATGGTACAACTATAATCTTAATAAAATCATTATGATTAAAATTACATCACAATATTTTTATTTCATTTTGTGTGTACAAAGCATTATAATAATATCCATAAAAGGACCCGGGCCGGAGAGGAGTGGTTCAGGTGGTTCGACATGTTGTCCCCTCATGAAGGGACCCGAGTTCGAAACCCAACGACCGCCTCCGAAATGGTACCCGTCGTGCAGGCCGGCCAACTGTGCGCTTTAACCAGTTCTCGGGTGTGCGGGGGGGGGGGGGGGGGGTCACACAAGTGACACTTCTTCGGGGGTGGTTCTCTCGATAATAAAAAAAATCCACATTCGTGTTCTTGTAAATATAAGTTTTGATTCATCATTATTTAGCACAATGTAGAAAATTAAATTTTGACATTATTTTTGTGGGGAATGTATGTTATATTATTCTTGCATGGTTATAGTAAATTACCATTTTTCACAACTATTATTTAAACTTTAAGAATAAAAACATGATAGGTAAATCACATTATTTTCCCATGGTGTGGTGTGTATCTTTTTCATGATGTTTGTATTTTTTTAAAATTACAATGATAATGGTAGTTATAGTGTAAATTTTTTTACATTATGCAATTATAGTGTATACTATTTTGTCATATTATTTTAATAGTTTTAGCAATGAACTATTTCTACATTGCTAATATTTCTAGTCATAGATATTTTACACGTGTCACTTATGATGAATGAAGAACATAATTGTATAAGAAATGCTATTAGTTATCCCAAATTTATTTTCTACTTTTTTAAGAGGAACTCATGAACTGTGTTTTTTATGTAAGCCTATAACTCATCGAAAGTCATGAAACTCAAGTTTCAATACTTACTTTGAACCAATCATAAAAAATTACTTAAGGAACTCCAGTTCATAAGTTTTCTGGAACCAATCATACACACTGATAAAAAAGAAGTTGGAAGCCTATACATTTCTAACCCACATGACGATGAATTCATAAAAGGAATAACAAAAATGGATCTAGTGTGGACTAATATGAGATGCACAATAGAATTGTAACTATTATACTTAAAAATGAATACAACACACAAAATGTGGATGGAAGGGGAGGTAGGGATGTGAAGCGTAGTGGTGTGAACATGAATCCATCTCTTGATAATTTCATAAGGAGGGTGAATCTCATTCTTCAAAGATATCTACAAAAGAAGTCCATGTGAAACTAGATCTTTAGTACTTACAACATATCCTACTCTGTGCATGATGTTGTTGATTTCTAGAATGTACCCAACAACAACAAAATTTGGATATTATCAATGCAATATGATATTATGTTAGAAGATACAAATTGTAAGTATATGTTATTTAAGAACCCATAATAAGCAAAATCAAAATCGGAAGAATCTTTAAAATGTTAGGGTTTGATAACACACATATAATAAAAACCAATGGGTTTTGGGGTAGAATTTGGATGTTGTCAATGTAGAAGCCATAAGGATCATAATTTTCAGATGACTCAAAAATGCATTCATTGCAAAATAGGTGATTGTATGTACATTTTTGTCTATAAGAAACCCAATCCAATATTGAGAAAGAAATTGTACACTCAGTAGAGCTCATTAGTACTAGAAAGCAATGCTCCTTAGGTAGTCATGGGAGATAGGAACATGGTTCATGAGACCTAATAAAAGCGAGGAAATAAGAAATTTGATATGAATAAAAGCTATTAATTTACGTGAGACACTAATACATTCAATATTAATAAATATCAGTGCAATGAGCATGTCGTTCACATTTAAGAAAGACATTTTACATGAAAGTCTTGATAGAGATTATGCAATAGTGGAATTACTTAATAATATACACACATGACAATAGATAATCTGCAATGCTTTAATATAACTACAACCCAATCCTATCCAAAAGATTGGTGAGAGGGAAGGCACAAAGAAATTTTAGAATTGGTTATGACATCTTAATGTAGAATATAAAGATGTACTGTAGTCAAATTGGAATAGAAACCTAAATTTTTATGTGCAATTATGAACTATAGAAGCACTAATATGATGGCACAGAGAGAATGAGTTGGGAAGGAACAAAAAGAAGAATGTATACATAAATATATCCACAGATGCAAAAGATTTTGGAAGAGAGCTATTATGAGGACATGGACCAGTGGTGCATTGAGTTACAAGGGAGATATGAAAATATTTGTAAGGAAGAGGATGAGGATTTGGGATAAATATCCAATTCTATTGACTTATTCAAATAGAGAACAACATAAATTCATGCACATCCTTTGTAAATAAAGAATAGGATAGGAACATCAACAATGTGAAAATGTTGCTAGAACTTCATGCTACCTTGGATTGCTACATTGACATCCATATCCTAGCCTATTACTTCCTCAACCAAAACCATCGATAGGTTTATATCATATTGTAAGTATTTTAGGAGTCTAACTAGTTTTCCCCCACATGGTTGTAGTGATCATAGAATGTGCAGGTGATCTAGGAACTTTTGGAGCCTTTTCTAGGTTTTAATTCTTCTTTATGATAATAATATTCAATGTTTGAAATTTGTAAAATATGGGACACTAAAATAGTTCACATAAAATTTTATGATGCCCAATATGACTAATAATTCGTTCCATCAATCATGTTTCCTTCTGCATTGTTGGCAATAACCATACCAACACCAAGGATTGTCAAGGGCATATTTTCCATCGCTTAAATATGTAACTTATAGATACTTGATATACATCATTGTTCATAACTACACCATGTCATGAAGTGGCTCTTGTATGGTTCTCTCTATCACTAGGAGCCCATCTGGGTCATCCACTACAAGCTTGCATTTGGTAGCAGGCACATTATCTTTGGGCATGGGAATGGAAGGACCTTTATGTGGGAAACTAGCCCACCATTATATGATATATAATAGTTGCAATAAGAAAGTACTTATATTTTCATCCATTGCTTCCCTTATTATAGAATGCATATAATCTTCTAAGCTCTCATGATTCACAAACATACCCCATGAGATTGTTGCCAAGATGTTCGAAAGAAACATTTTAGATATAATCCCTCATACAATGCCTCTATTATGGATAAGATGATCTAGAGTTCCTAGAGCTGTATGCATATCCATAGGGCCCTTAAGGTTGAAGGTCCCTGATTGAAAAATCCAAAATAATCAGATATGAAAACATGTTATGATACATTATTTATGATTATGTCACTTATTTAGTTTTGGGAGTAATGATTCCTTTAGAGGTAGGGGTAGTACGTGCATCAATGCACTGCTAGTGCTAGTATGAGGGCTCCATGAGGATGTCAACAATTGCAAAGTGGAACTCCCTAGACTTAGTCCTTCTCTTTTGTTTAACATGGGCATAATTATTCCATTTTGTAGCATAGAAACCTAAACCCGATGCAACCTTATGCACATTTTAGTCACCACAATTGGGGAGTGTCACTCATATCCTGAGTAAGTTAAAAAATAAAATTAATTATCCATGTTATTCACCTCATCAACACATTATATGTATTTAAGGCTATTACCTCAAGCACTTTCATTATGGTTTTGTTTCTTGGAACCTTTCCACATTATGCTTTACAATTGGAGGTACACATTGCAATGATTCTTTACAAATTTTTGGGGATTATGGGTTGGTGAAGTATAATTTTGTGAGTTTGTTATTCCAAATTTGGCACATTTTACAATAGATTGTGATACAATCTTCTTGTGATCATTTTAGTTAAATGAGATAATTTTAACATTTAGAAACATACACAAAGTAGGTGTGGTGACCACTATCAAACTGATAGCTTAATCACACAAAACTATGTAGAATTAATCATTAACAACGGATTATCAAAAATCACAAAAAATTAAAACCTTTTTGCCAAGAGATCCACTACCAGGAAACTATTTTCAGAAAGAACCAAACCATATATATGAAAAAACACTAGAGGGGGGATGAATAGGGTTTTATAATGATTTTAAAATTAATTAAACCAAGCAACCACAATTGAAATTTGGAGAAGAAGACATGACGTTAGAGTGGTTCCAACCTTAGCAAAAACTAAGAGAGTCAGTCCACTACCCGGTTGTTCCCAACCGGGATTTTGAAAGTATTTGAATTTTATTACCTCGCAAGGATGTTATATAAAATTACAAACACCTTCACCACCCTTTGGACAACCTTCACCCCGAAGTCATCTCACCAACCTTGAATCAACCTTCACTTGAAGTAACTTCAAGCTCCCCCTTGAAGTAGCCTTCCTCCTTGAAGTAGCTTCCCGTTGAGACTTTCTAGAAGTAGTACAAAGTCCGTCGAGCTACCTTCACCACCTGAAGAAGCTCCAACAACCTCCTTTCCATAGCCTCCAACCTAGGAGTAGCAAAGGAGAATAAAATACAATAAAAGGAACAAGATTGGAAGAAAGAAACAATGTTACCAATTGTGTACATCGCTTTGATCCTATATCAAGCATTTGATCTCCTAACCAAAGTGGATGGACATGGATGTTTAGTGGATAGGAAATATCAGCCTATAGGACACTAATGTAGAGCTCAAATAAAATAGATTGCAAGTGTAGATCAGCTTGTTTGCTCATAAGGATTGAATCTCAAGTGTAATTGTGTATGCAAGTTATGCTTTGAGGTGTCCTATGGTTGTCCTATTTATAGGAGTGGTTTACTAATGCTTGGGGACATTCTAGACACCTTCTAGGGTGTTCTTAGTACTCAAATAGCCATTAAGTGTCCACTAATTACATTTGTAACGACTAGTTAATTAATTCTAAAAAGTGCAGAAAAAACCATTTTCGGTCGAAGTATTTGTCGACTGAGAGTTTCTCAGTCGAGGAATTTGTCGACCAAGTGGGAGTCTGAGTCAATATGTTGTAACATTCAATTCCAACTCCCAACCACTTTTCTAACTCAGTCTAACGGCTAGGAGGGTCTATTCTCGGTCGAGGAGTTTGTCGACCGAGAGTGTCTCAATCGAAGTTTTTGTCGACTGAGAATATCCCTAATTCCATGTATTCATTTACTGAGTGTGTGTATCAGTGTGCAATTGTGATGCTAACTTAGGAGATGACCTATCTAAGTGTTGTGTGTGGATAGGGAATATCTAAACACTTGATTTACGTGATATCTAAGTACTTGTACATTATATATTTGTACAAGATTTTACATTTGATTACAATCATGAAAATAAAGCAATTTTAGAAAATTGATCTTCCAAGTGTTTGCTATCCACCACCTTATATGCTTGTCCCTGAAAAACTCAAATAGTAAGTTAAAACCACAAGAAAGAAATGTTTGTCATCATCAAAACAAAGGGATTATAATAATGTCCAATTTAGCCAACAATCTCCCCCTTTTTGAAGATGACAAAACATTTCAAAAATATAAATCAAGGCAATATAAATCATATGAGTTTCATACCTGAAGTTTACCTTTTGCAGCCATTCTTTTATTTACAAGTATGTGCTAGTCGAGAGATTATGAAACTCATTTTACTTTATGTTATTGATTTTATATTATGTATTCCCCTTTGTCATTTCAAAAAGATAACCATGCTAAACATTAATTATGACTTTTATTTCTCCCCCTTAATTTGATAATTTAATACTCAATGCAAACCACTTATTTTTATGTCAAATTTAGCCACAATTTATTTCTCAATCATTTGCAAAGGATGTTAAGCCTTGAAATGATATGAGATCCCTTTAGATTCATGGCATATGTGTTTTGATTTCTCATCCATTTTACAAGGGATGTTAAGCCCTGAAAATGATATGAGATCCATTTAGGCTCATGATGGATACATATATTGATTTCTCATCCATTTTACAAGGGATGTTAAGCCCTAAAAATGACATGAGAATCCTTTAAGCTCATGAATATATTTAATAGTTTCTCAACCATTTACAAGGGATGTTAAGCCTTGAAATGATATGAGATTCTTTTAAGATTATAGTAGAATCAATGAATGTATCTCTAACCAAATGCATGGGATGTTAAGCCCTAATTTGTTTAGAGAATTCCATTAAGGACAAGATATACATTATATTCATAAATATTGTAGACTCCTTTATTTTCATTGCCAAGATTACTTTAAGAATACTAAGGTCATAACTAGTTTCAAATTTTCTTTATCATGTTTACAAAGTTTTGTGAGCTCCTTCTTAATCTTATAGTCAAGATAGTTTTTGTGAGCTCCCCCTTAATCTTATAATCAAGATAATTTAAGGATTCTAAGGTCACAATAAGCATTATATCATAATAAGTTAACCTTTTATGAGAGCTATGCACTAAAATCTTGTTTTCAATATACTAAGATTGAGTGTAAGGAAATGATTTACAATTAAGCATTTTGTCAAGCTTATTTTAGGCCGACCTTGACTTCAACCTGGGTGCCCCTCGGTCGAACTTTATTTCGATCGAGATGCATTTTTTTGCAGATTTACAGTTTAAGCACTCTCAATAATCCACTTGATTGAATATAAAGCTTTGATTGAATATAAAGCCTTTATGATAGCAATTTGAAAGAATTTATATCAATTTGAAAGATTATAGCTTAGGATCAAAGTTTGTATAGAACTTAATTCATGTAAGCAATATTTGATTTTGAAATGGTGTCTTGCTCTTGATTTTCTTAGAATAGGCTTTAGATAGAATATTGAAATAATTTTATTCTAAGCAAGACCTCTTATTCCACTAATGCAAGAAATATATGAAGTTTTCTCAAGGCAACATGGTTCATAATTTTCAGATTGGCCAAGAAATACTTTTAGGCAAACCATGTATAAGATCATAGTAATTGAAAATGAACTTGCAATCTAAGCTATGTTTGTATTGAAGCATGTCCAATTTGCAGTAAGAATATATATTTCCAATCATGCATCACAAAGATAATATCCTTTTCCATAAGCTAAGGATAATACAATTATTAACTTAATATGTCAAGATGCATTTGTGCCATTGAGTTTTACTTTTATGCAACATGACATTTTCAATGATAACATCATCTTTATATGTAAAGAGCTGAATCACTATGATCATTTTGAAAACAATATCCATTCATGGTTTGTATATATAGATCAAAGATTATTTTAGGCAAACCAAGTAAAAGATGAAACACAATGATCATGATGAAACAATAAAGGCATATCCATAACACATTGATCATGATAGAACAATAGAAGCATATCCATGATTTCATGAAATACAATGATCATGATCATTTAAAAGCAAATTTCAAGATACATGGTTTCTATATAGATAGACCAAGGAATACTTAGGAAAAACTATATGGATTATGATAAAATAGTAATTTCCATGGTTCATAATTTTTAGTTTTAAGCCAAACCATGTAGATGAACATGCTTAATCACTTCAAGCAATTTGGGGCTTTACAATGTGTGCATTGATTTTAAGAAAACATTTCCGGTTTCTATTTGCATATCGTTTTGATCACATAATTAGTAAACTTACAACATGTTTAATAAGGATATCAAGAATCAACATATAGATCATGATGCAAATTATCAATATGTGATTTGAGAGTTGTCTCCAAGATTTATGATTCATTCATAATTTCCAATCAATTTTCATTTATACCAAATTTATAACAAGTTTATGGAAGACTGAACCAGTTAAATAGGTTTTCCAGAACCTTATTCGGTCGACAAATACTTCGACCGAAAATAATTCGATCGAGAAAGAGTTCGACCGAGGGTGTTTCTGCAGATTTTATTCAGCAATTTGTTTGTTTAAGTTATGGGTTGAATTACTTTGATTTATTTTGTTATTTTATTATATTAAGTTGAGATAGACATAAGGATGTTCAAATCAATATTATTGGTCATATCTCAACTTGATTAATTCATATTTATTTAGTTTGGGGGTTTTGGAACCCATAACAACTCAACATCCTTTTTCTTGTATGGGCATGAAAAAGAGTAATGTCCAAGATGCAAGCAATAGTGACAACAAATAGAATCAATTTCATTTCTTTTTGAATTGTCCTTGGGTACATACATGATCTTGGTCTTGGGTGCTTGTGTTCTTCTAGGTTTAGGTTGTTAGGATTTCTCTTTTGGAACATATCCTAAGCCTCTCCTTCCATTATAACTAGAAGAATTTTTCAGAATCTTATCGAGAACATCATTGTTTCTCAAGCTACTAATTTCTCTTTGTAACTGAGCAATCTCATCCATTTTATTTTTGCTATCTAACTTTGCTTGATCTAGATCAGATGATAAATTATCTCTTTCTTTAACAATAGCATCATAATCTAGATGAGTACATAGGATAGGTTGAGTATGAAAATTATTTAGTTTTGCAAGCAACTCAACCTTTTCTTGAGAAAGAAGACCATAGTTTGTTTCTAAAGTAAGCAACTTCATATTGCAATCATTTAAATATGATTTCAAATTAAAGTTCTAAAAAATAATACTGTCCTTTTCAAAAGAAAGATTATTTAATTTAGCATACAACTCCTCATTAGTTTTAGTAACTCTTTTTAGTTTCTTTTTACAATTAATATATTTATCATGCAATTCCCCTATGCTAGCAACTAACTCTTCTTTAGATAAATCAAATAAGCTTACCTCATCCTCTTCTTCATCGATTGTTACAATTAAACAACATACCTTGGCATCAAACCCTCAGTTCATTATTTAATAGTATCACTTCTCATTAGGAAATAACCAACTCGAGGTCATCAAACCCATATACAAATCATACTTGTTGTACAAGTATATCACATGGCTCATGATGCCTTATATAATATGTATTATACTAAATCATCATAACTCATACCTAACTATGTTCATCATCTCATAATACCTTCATGGTTAGGATTTCATATAAAATGCAATATCAAGCAAATATCATGACCATGCCCTAAAGAAGATTATTCAAATTGCAACCCTCTCATAATTAGGGTTAGGGTTTTCCCTTGTAACTGATTTAGGGTTTCCAAGTGCATATTTATCAATCAAACCCTTATTCACATTATAAGAGCTATTTAATTGCCATAAATATTCAAGCATACTTCATCAAATATCATCATTGATTATCAACATGAGGTACATGTTTCTTTCCCATCCTTACTAGGATATTGACTTTAACATACTTATTACATTGATTTAACCTTCTTTTAGGGGTTATCAACCTACACTTACTAAAGTGTATTCATCTCATTATTTTCATGATGCATTCATTGAATATATTCAAGATGTATCAGCCTACACTCTTCAAGGTGTATTGACCTTTGGTGCGATTCCGCTAGTGATGCAACACACTAGCCAATTTGATAGATGCGCCCCACGAGGTCGGAATGCACGGTGGATGGGGGTTTGCTTTCAAAATTTATAAAACCTAAACTAGCTACCTACGTCTACTAAAACACTACACCCGCAAGCGCACGGGGTCGTGTCGTAGTATAGGAAGGTGGCAAGTAAAGGGTTGATCCACAGGGAAAAGAGGGGGAGCTAGAGCTAGGTTAGTTTGGCTAGGTTCCTACTGTGGAGACTAGGGTTAAGGGTTTAAAGGTTGATTTTGATTGTTAACTAAGGATGAACAAGCAAGCAATTAAAGGCTAGAATGAAATCTATGTTAACCCTAGGTTAGATTAAGACTAAGCAAGCAAGGAAAGACTAAGCTAGGTATGAAAAGGCAAATTACACTAAGGCAAGAAAGAGGGAAGTAAAAGAGCGATTAAAGAGCTACACTAGCATGAACAAGACAAGAACAAAGTAAGAAGCTAACTAAGCAAGAAAAGAACTAACTAAGCTAAGCAAGCACAAAACTAGGGTTTTAAGCAGTAAAGAGATGTGTGGGCTGTTTAGGGGTATGAATTTATCACTTAAGTTGGGGGTGACATATGAACATTATGATTCCATTTAGATTATCCAAACCAAACAACAAGTTAGAGTCTAATGAATTAACCTATGCTACTATCTGGCCATGGATATGCTAGGTTGTGTATAGGGGAACTAGTCCCTAACACCCCCTACTACCCTTACGAGGCTCAATTGGGTTAGGGATTAGGTTCAATCCAATTAGAGTCTAATCAAGTCTAGGTTTCTAGATTAGACATTCCTAGGGCAATTAGGGGCCGAGGGTAGTAATGGGAAGGTGAGATTAGGGTTTTGGACCCCAATTTCCCCACATTCTAGCCTTGAGAAGGCACCATGCTAATTGCACTAGAATTATCTAATCTAGCTACTTAGATCTCTCACTTAGGTTTAGGGAGATTGATTAAGATGTAGGAAGATGGGAGGCAACCTAGGGATCCAAGAATTGGACCTAGGGGCAAATCCCAAAATTCACACATATAAGCAATTTGCCTAAATTCCTAGGTGATTTCACACACAAATCAACAAGCAATCCATGGAGAATGAGATGCATATAGAACATAATCATTAACAAATGAAATTACAAAGTTTACATGTCATTTTCCCCCAACATGGTATCAAAGTAACATATTTCCCCCCCAAACAGCCCACCCAAGGGGCCTAGCTACTCATAACAAAGCAAAATACAAAAAGAGAGGAGAAAGAGGTAGAAGAAGCCATGGAGCTCGGTGTAGATGAAGAAGTCGTCCTCTCCAACAGCTGCAGGGACGTCCTCCGTCTTTTCCTTGGATGAAATGGTGTGGAATGATGGAGGGAAGTGGATGGAAGGCTTAGATATGGGGGGTTATGTGGTGGAAATGGTGAAATGGAGTGGATTTGAGGTGGATATGGAGTGGAATGGAGTGGGTGGTGATTTGGGAGTGAAAATGGGAGTAGAAGGTAGCCAACCTCGTGCCCCAGCCGCCACCTAGGTATATATAGGTGTGGGGGAAGCACTAGGTTAAGTTAGGGGCAAAATGGGGAAAGCAGTGAAAAAAGGCTGGATTCTGTGAGTAGTACGGCCGTGGTGGGGTACCACGGCCGTGGTGGGCAGGGTAGGCCACGGAAGTGGTGTAGGAGCACGGTCGTGGGAATTAAAATTGCACAGTTACATGGTTTTTGTCAAAACGGACATGGCCGTGGTGGGTTAACACGGCCGTGGTGGAGGTGGTGTGCCACGGCCGTGGTGTCTGGAACGGCCGTGGTGGTCCTGGTTGATGTGGTCGTGGTACTTCTGCACGGCCGTTTTGCTCTACTGCACCACGGCCGTTTTGTGGTGCACGACCGTGGTGTCTGTCACTGGCACGGCCGTTTTGTTCCACCACGGCCGTGCTGCCTTCTGCTTGATAACCTGTCGATTTCTAAGTGACCTAGCACGGCCGTTTTGTTGTACCACGGCCGTGCTGAGTCCTGGGACAACACTTTAACTTGGATCTTTGGATTTTCTTGGACATCTTTGCTTCAAATGATCTTTGGCCACTAAGGGTAGGTTGAGGGAGCCTTGGACTTCACTTTGGGCCTCTCCAAGGGCAGAGGAACCCTAGGATCACTCCTTCTCTCTCTCTTCCATCAAGTGTGGTCCAAATGCCTGAAAACACGCAAATGATGTCCATAAGTGCATTTTATACAAATAAGCATATTAGGGGGAATGACATGCCATCTAACAGGAATAGATGTGATTGAAGAGCAATATAACACAAGATGAAGCCCTAAAATAGGGCTGCATCACCACCCCAAACTTAAAACATACTTGTCCTCAAGTATGCTCCAACTCAATCTCTCTACAAACTTTCACAAAAAGAAATGACAAATGCAATATAAAAGATGATTGTTGTTGAATGGGATCAAAGATGACTAAGTGCATGCATCTCACCTATTTCCTCTCCTACTTTCACAAACCAATCATGAAAAGAGCACAAAGCATATGAACTTCAAATATAGCGTATAGAATACACGAGTTATCCATATTTCTTCTATAAAGTTCCAGGTAAACCGTTTCATGGTGGCGTTAATCAAGAATGACTAGGAGTGTTGTTTCACATTCATGCATTCAATCTTATATTTCAAATCACACCAAATGACCCACGTGGCTGCGGAAAAGGGTGAAATGAGCTAATTTTGATGTTTCCTAGCTCGATGGGTATGAAAGTGGAAGAAAGGGTTGCGGTAAGATTTTTGGAGTGTTTTTACACACTCATCTTTTCTTTATTTGAATGCTCTTAAACATGAGCATCCTTTTTATTTTATTTTGCTTTTCTTTTTCCTTTCTTTTCTTTTTATTACCCTTGGTGTAGATAGGGCATATGGTGGATAGAGTGAAGCGGGAAGATGAAGATATGGCCACCCCAAACTTTTAGAGGTGGCCAAGGCTGATTATGTGCACTAGGGCATCTTTTTATGAGGCGGAGGGGCATGAAGATGGTGGAAGAATAGTCGGGTCAAAGAGGGGTCATAGGTATGATTCTCCACATAAGACATCATGCATGAAAGTTAATCCAATACTTCATCCTAGATATCACACCACATGAATGAACAAGATGAAATTGATATATCAATCAAGTAATTCTACAAACACTAAGCGTTCAAAGCTTGCTCAACTTCACAATTCAGCCAAATCAATCACAACCATAAGAGAGGTGATGCACATGTAAAAAGTCAAACATTGATACCACTTAGCAACAAACAATGGTGATTCACTTGCATTTGTCAAAGGTCAACATTTTAATTCAAAACAGTAGAGATTGGGTCAAAACACAAATTTTAGACAAGAAGTTCCAAATTTGGGCAAAATTGGACAAAATGGTGCCAAGTTGCCTTCAATCACATCTAACCCTAAATTATTGAACTTAAAGCAGTAAACAAGCAAGTCCTAACTAAAACATGCAAAAATTACCAAAAATCTACATGATATGCAATGCATGGCAAAAGAGAAATTTTTTTTAAAATTATGCAAAAAATGACAATAATGTAAACTACATGGAATGCAGATATGCAAAGCAGTAAAAATCTAGACTAGATAGCAGGACAAGTAAAAGAAATGAAAAACAAAAAACAAAAAGTAAAATAGCAGATGAGATGCAAAAAACGAGTGAAAGAAGAATGAGGGCATACCGCCCTACCACCCCAAACTTTTGAACCATGCTGTCCTCAGAATGACACTAAAGTCTAGGGTGATAGGGTAGATGATCACTGCGGAGGTGGTGGAGGTGATCCTCCCTGCCTGTAGTAGGCACCCCAGTAGTCTGACTGTGGAGGCGGATAGCTGTCCTGAAAAGCTGATAAAGAACTCCACCCGTCTTCACCCCACTGTGGGTTCCTCTGGGCCTGGGCATTGTGAAACTGATAAAGGTGGTTGACCTGGTAATGCATATGATGGTGGTCCAACTACATGGAATCCTGAGTCCTCTGAACGCCCTCCTGTGTCTGTAAAATTATGTCCTGCGTCGCCTGAATGCCCTCCAGCAGTGCATGGATGGTACCCATATCATATGCATTCACTGAAGGCTGCTATGGCTCTGACGCTCCCAATCTTTCTTCTCTTTGCCTCACCCGTCTTGCCGCTCTCTCCTTTGCCGTCTGCCTCTGCTCTGCCGCTTGTGAAAGCTCTCCTAAACCCCCTGCAAACCTCACCTCAGGGATTGCCTCTCCCCTGGGGTTCTCCTCCTCGTACCTCCTCAACTTTTGCAGAAAATCTGACGTTGGTCCATAATGTGCCATGAGGGGAGGAGTATGGTATGGCAGCTCTAATGTGACTCCTGGGTAGGGTGGGTTGATTTGGTAAATGATCTTCTGATTTGTAACTGTAATCATGGATGAGCGATCCAGGTAGTGCAAATCAACCAACTTGCCACCCTCTGCCTTTGTATATCCTTTCATGTCATGTCCTAAGGCAGTGGCAATAGACGTTACAATCCCTCCCATTACAAAAGGATTTGTGCTCTTGGACAAGATTGTCCTCATGTGATCAATCAATAACGCCCCCAGGTTCACATATCTCTCTTTTGTCACCCAACCAAGCACAAAAAGATCTTTATTGGTGCAACTGCCTTGATTTTCGTACCTGCCAAAGCTGGTGTTTGCCAACACCTTCTGAACATAGCAGAGAAATGGGCTGTGAATACCACTTGTCTTTGATTTCCCTTCTACAAATGCACTTTGGCCGGTGAAGCACTTCCACATGGCTTGATACGTGGAACTAGAGTCATTTTCTGTCCTTCCTCCATCTAGGAGGGCAACCATCTCTCCACTTGGGGCAAAAATCTGATTTAGCATCTATGAGGTTATCTTCCACCTCTTATCCCCAATCGTTACCTTAATTGCATTCTCGCCATAATTGGTTGCTTTCTCTAGCGTGGTGAAGAATTTTTGCATCAGCTCGATGTAGGTCTCCTGCTGCAGTGTCAGGATCTCAAATAGCCCCAATTTTTCCATCAATTCTTGAAAATAGGCATAGAACCCCATTGCTTCCATTGACGTTGGGCATGCGTATCGAGTAGCTAGCACTCTGCGTGTCAGGCATACAGGGTGCTTGGGCTCCTTTGCCCTTCTTGTAGTAACCTCTGGCTGTGAAAATGGGCATTGTGGCGGGCTTGGTTGCTGCTCAACTTCAGGCATATCAGTATCATCTTCATCACGTAAAATGAGGCGTCGACGTGGTCGTCGTTGTGGCTCGGTTGTGGTTGTGCCGCGGAGGAGACGGATGGCCGTGCGGCTGAAACTGACGACCGCGCGACTGAGGCGGAAGGTCTCTCAGATGAGACGAAGTGTCGGGAGGCAGACGATGGTGGCTGCGACGAAGATGGTGCCTCTGTTGTGGTTGTACGGAGGCTTCTTCAGCAATAGACTCCACAGTGGCATCCAATTCCGCCTCCGTCAACTTGGGGTGGCTGTTCCTTGTCTTCCTTTGGTAGGGGATGACACCCCTAGTCTTCTCTACTGCCTTCCTTGCAAACTTCTTCATTCTTGCTCAAAAAAGGAGGTGGAATTAGAAAATTTCAGATTTCTCCAAAGAACGGGGCTGTTGGGGCGGAATGGAGAGAAAGTGGTGCGTTTGTGGATGGAAATGGGTGGGATTAGGAGATTAAGGTAGTGGAAATGGTAGGGGAATGATTGGGAATGGTTTGGGAGTGATTTGGTGAGGATACGAGGGCTGGAGAAGGCGGGCGGAGTGCTGCACGGGCGCTAGGGCGCGGAACACGACCGTTCTGTTCTTCAGAGAAATGAGCAAGTGAATAGACATTTTGCAAAATTTGACTTAAATCTACTGGAATTGGGCTGCTGCACGGCCGTGCTGCGCGACACGGCCGTGGTGGCTTCCTGTACCACGGCCGTGCTGCCTTGCATGGCCGTTCTACCCTGGTTCGAAACTTAGTCGATTTTTCTCAATTTTATGATCATTTCCTTGTTGAATGTGAGTGCACCACCACGGCCGTGTTGATGTACCACGACCGTGTTGGGCACTGTAACAGCAGTAGGAGTCTCGAATCTTGTTCAAACATCAAAATTGATCTCAAGTTGATATTCTATTGACTCTTTATCAAAATTTCATCTATTCTTCTTCATTTCACTCTGTTCTCACCTGCACATATCAAAACTATACAAAAAACTATCAAATACGAGTGTGTGTGTGTGATTTCTTGGAAAAATGTAAAAATAAAGCAAAAGTATCAAAAATGTAGATTGGGTCAAAAATTCCCAAACCTAGGTGGGTTGCCTCCCACAAGCGTTGAGTTTCTTGCCTTCAGCTAGGCTTCTTGGTGATTCTTCAAAATTCACCCGTTTGGCATTCTCATGTGTCCATTCTTGCAAAACATGCATCCTTCCTTTGCACTCAGTCTGTTTTCCTCATCCCTTTGATCACAATAATCATCATTAACTTCTTCACCCTAATGTCCTTCTCTCAATTGCCCATTTGGAATTGTGAAGTGATCATGTCCAATATCCCTATCTCGGACTCGCCGGGTTGGGGTCCTGTACATGTTGATGTTGATCTTCATGTCCATAAATGAGACTGTCATGGTGCCACTGCTTACATGAATGTCAGCATCAGCTGTAGATAAGAACGGCCTCCCCAAGATGATGGGAATCTTCCTATGCTCCAGCTCCATATCAAGTACAATGAAATTCGCCGGGAACACCGCTCCTTTTTCCTTGTCTATCATCACCAAGACATCATCCACTCTACCTCTAGGCACTTGTATGGATCTATCCGCCAACTGGAGAGTGCAATGTGCCGGCTTCAGCTTGCCTAAGCCCAGCTCAACATAGACATGATATGGCATCAAGTTCATGCTAGATCCCAAATCAAGTAAGTACCTGTCTATGCGATGTCCCCCTATGTAACTAGGTATGAGTGGGGCCCCTGGGTCTTTTCTCTTTACGGGGAGGGCATGTTGTATGATGGAGCTCACTTGTTCAGTCAATCTCACTTTCTTTGGAATCCTCCCCGTTGACCTTCTTTTCACAGTCCATAAGTTCTTGAGGAACTTGGCATATGATGGGATTTGCTTGATAGCATCCAAAAGTGGAATGTTCACCTTCACTTGGAGAAACACCTCAAGAATATCAACATTGTGCTTTTGCCTCCTTTTCAATTCCGGTGGCTCATCTAGTGCTTCTACAAACGGAGGATCACTAGTTTTTGCCGCACTTTCATGAACATGAGGCGGAACACTAGGGATGGTAGGACCTGCAAAAGGGGTATGTGGCGGATCACATGGAATCCCAAACTCAACATGCGGTATCACAACATCATCTTCGGAAATATCAATCACAGTATCACCACTTGGCTGCCTTTGCTTTGCTTTATCAACCTTTCTTTGACTTGCGTGCTGCTCAAGAGTTTTTCCACTCCTTAGAACTGTCACGACACTGCCTTGCTCATGGTGGAGAGGGGGAGCATGTTGTGGCTGTGGAGGAGGTGGAGGTGATACTTGGGGTTGAAATTGAGGTGGAGAAGGGAATTGAGGAGGATGAGAGAATTGGGGTTGGAAGGTGAAGTTTTGTGAAATTTGAGGTGATGGAGGTGGTGGAGGAGTGTAAGGCTGGGGATAACCTTGGAAGGAGTGAATGGTGTGTACTTGCATGGGGGTGGACTATAGAAAAATTGAGAGGAGGGCATGGGTCCAGTTGCTTCATAGTGGCTCACGATGGGTCTTGAAGACAATTTTTCCTCTTGGAGAGCGATTATAGAAGATAGCTGCTCTATTCTCTCTTCTAACCTTGCTACATCCCTTTGATCATCATCAAACACTTTCAATATGGATAGAACCTCTTCCTCAAACCTTGAGCTGTATGTAGGACTTTGTGGTTCCTGGTAGCTATAGGAGTGAGGTGTCTTCTTTTCTTCCCCATAGAACTCAATAGAATTGACTGGGTGGCAAGGAGCATTTGTCACCTGGTTCTTCATGAAGCTCACCATGTCACCAATAATCTTCATCACTTGCGGGCTTGAGTCATCATGAGTAGGGGGTGTCACACCAAAGGCATACCCTCTTTCATTCATCATGCTAGAAGCTCGAATTCTTGATCCTTCAGCCAACTGCTCAAACAAAGGCCATATCTCCTCAGGTGGCCTAGCCATGAAAACTCCTCCACAAGAAGAGTCCACTGTATCTTGGTCCTTTAGAGACAAACCAGAGTAGAATGATTGAACTAGCTACCACAAAGGGATCTCATGGTGAGGAAACTCTTTCAACAGCTTCTTGAATCTCTCCCATGCATTATGAAACTGCTCATCTCCCATTTGACTAAAACTTGTCACGGCACGCTGCATTTGTGTCAACCTTGCAATAGAGTAGAACTTTCTCAAGAAAGCATTCTTCATTGTTTCCCAACTCATGATGTCCTTTCTTGAGTCATACCAGTCTTTAGCTCTATCTTTGAGGGAGAAGGAGAACAAGGTCAACCGAATTGTGTCATCACTAGCCGTCAACGTCCTGAAGGTGGAGCATACTTCAAGAAAGGAGTCTAAGTGCTTATAGGGGTTCTCACTCTCTGAGCCGTAGAAGATGGGCAGGAGCCCAAGAAGACCTGGAGGAATAGAGAATTGCTCCCCTGGCAGTTGATCAACCCTGCTAGCAATTGGCAATTTGTAGTTGCTAGGCATGAAGTAGTCTTGAAGCGGCTTGTAAGGTGCATTTTGGTCTTCCATCTTGTTTCCTCCCGAATGGCTTGTCACATGCACAAATCACAACCAAACAAAAGAAAGCAAGTTAGTAAACCAACATACACAAGAAATGCAAAGAAAAATGAATAAAGAATAGAAATGATGAGGGCAGTAGGAAAAGTCAAAGCAAAACTAACTAGCTAGGCCGAGCGCCTCTAATCCCCGGCAACGGTGCCAAAAAGCTTGGTGCGATTCTGCTAGTGGTGCAACACACTAGCCAATTTGATAGATGCGCCCCACGAGGTCGGAATGCACGGTGGATGGGGGTTTGCTTTCAAAATTTATAAAACCTAAACTAGCTACCTACGTCTACTAAAACACTACACCCGCAAGCGCACGGGGTCGTGTCGTAGTATAGGAAGGTGGCAAGTAAAGGGTCGATCCACAGGGAAAAGAGGGGGCGCTAGAGCTAGGTTAGTTTTCCTAGGTTCCTACTGCGGAGACTAGGGTTAAGGGTTTAAAGGTTGATTTTGATTGTTAACTATGGATGAACAAGCAAGCAAATAAAGGTGAGAATGAAATCTATGTTAACCCTAGGTTAGATTAAGACTAAGCAAGCAAGGAAAGACTAAGCTAGGTATGAAAAGGAAAATTACACTAAGGAAAGCAAGATGGAAGTAAAAGAGCGATTAAAGAGCTACACTAGCATGAACAAGACAAGACCAAAGAAAGAAGATAACTAAGCAAGAAAAGAACTAACTAAGCTAAGCAAGCACAAAACTAGGATTTTAAGCAATAAAGAGATGTGTGGGCTATTTAGGGGTATGAACTTATCACTTAAGTTGGGGGGTGACATATGAACATTATGATTCCATTTAGATTATCCAAACCAAACAACAAGTTAGAGTCTAATGAATTAACCTAAGCTACTAACTGGCCATGGATATGCTAGGTTGTGTATAGGGGAACTAGTCCCTAACACCCCCTACTACCCTTACGAGGCTCAATTGGGTTAGGGATTAGGTTCAATCCAATTAGAGTCTAATCAAGTCTAGG
The DNA here is from genome assembly GCA_963693085.1 of Alisma plantago-aquatica. NCBI lineage: Eukaryota > Viridiplantae > Streptophyta > Magnoliopsida > Alismatales > Alismataceae > Alisma > Alisma plantago-aquatica. The sequence continues at coordinate 769,294,696 of OY856410.1, forward strand.
TTTCTAGATTAGACATTCCTAGGGCAATTAGGGGCCGAGGGTAGTAATGGGAAGGTGAGATTAGGGTTTTGGACCCCAATTCCCCCACATTCTAGCCTTGAGAAGGCACCATGCTAATTGCACTAGAATTATCTAATCTAGCTACTTAGATCTCTCACTTAGGTTTAGGGAGATTGATTAAGATGTAGGAAGATGGGAGGCAACCTAGGGATCCAAGAATTGGACCTAGGGGCAAATCCCAAAATTCACACATATAAGAAATTTGCCTAAATTCCTAGGTGATTTCACACACAAATCAACAAGCAATCCATGGAGAATGAGATGCAAATAGAACATAATCATTAACAAATGAAATTACAAAGTTTACATGTAATTTCCCCCAACATGGTATCAAAGTAACATATTTTCCCCCAAACAGCCCACCCAAGGGGCCTAGCTACTCATAACAAAGAAAAATACAAAAAGAGAGGAGAAAGAGGTAGAAGAAGCCATGGAGATCAGTGTAGATGAAGAAGTCCTCCTCTCCAACAGCTGCAGGGACGTCCTCCGTCTTCTCCTTGGATGAAATGGTGTGGAATGATGGAGGGAAGTGGATGGAAGGCTTAGATATGGGGGTTATGTGGTGGAAATGGTGAAATGGAGTGGATTTGAGGTGGATATGGAGTAGAATGGAGTGGGTGGCGATTTGGGAGTGAAAATGGGAGTAGAAGGTAGCCAACCTTGTGCCCCAGCCGCCACCTAGGTATATATAGGTGAGGGGGAAGCACTAGGTTAAGTTAGGGGCAAAATGGGGAAAGTAGTGAAAAAAGGTTGGATTCTGTGAGTACCACGGCCGTGGTGGGCAGGGTAGGCCACGACTGTGGTGTAGGAGCACGGTCGTGGGAATTAAAATTGCACAGTTACAGGGTTTTTGTCAAAACAGCCACGGTCGTGGTGGGTTAACACGACCGTGGTGGAGGTGGTGTGCCACGACCATGGTGTCTGGAACGGCCGTGGTGGTCCTGGTTGATGTGGTCGTGGTACTTCTGCACGGCCGTTTTGCTCTGCTGCACCACGGTCGTTTTGTGGTGCACGGTCGTGGTGTCTGTCACTGGCATGGCCATTTTGTTCCACCACGGCCGTGCTGCCTTCTGCTTGATAACCTGTCGATTTCTAAGTGACCTAGCGTGGCCGTTTTGTTGTACCACGGCCGTGCTGATTCCTGGGGCAACACTTTGACTTGGATCTCTGGATTTTCTTGGACATCTTTGCTTCAAATGATCTTTGACCACTGAGGGTAGGTTGAGGGAGCCTTGGACTTCACTTTGGGCCTCTCCAAGGGCAGAGGAACCCTAGGATCACTCCTTCTCTCTCTCTTCCATCAAGTGTGGTCCAAATGCCTGAAAACACGCAAATGATGTCCATAAGTGTATTTTATACAAATAAGCATATTAGGGGGAATGACATGCAATCTAACAGGAATAGATGTGATTGAAGAGCAATATAACACAAGATGAAGCCCTAAAATAGGGCTGCATCAACCTTCACTAATTATGATGTATCAACCTTCATTCCAATCTTTGTATTGGCCTACACTTTTAGCATCAATGAAGTTACAAGCATGAATTATAGATAAATGCTATACAGAAAGGTGTAACATATTTTCAAGAGATCTTGTATCAATTGGTACATATCTAATTACACTCATCCTGTGATCTCAGTCCCCTGAACACTTTATAAGGAATCTCATCCTTTCAACATTATCATTATCAGGATCATATGTTTTGGGCATCAAACCCTCAGTTCATTATTTAATAGTATAACTTCTCATTAGGAAATAACCAACTCAAGGTCATCAAACCCATATATAAATCATACTTGTTGTACAAGTATATCACATGGCTCATGAGGCCTTATATAATATGTATTATACTAAATCATCATAACTCATACCTAACTATGTTCATCATCGCATAATACCTGCATGGTTAGGATTTCATAGCAAATGCAATATCAAGCAAGTATCATGACCATGCCCTAAAGAAGATTATTCAAATTGCAACCCTCTCATAATTAGGGTTAGGGTTTTCCCTTGTAACTGATTTAGGGTTTCCAAGTGCATATTTATCAATCAAACCCTTATTCACATTATAAGAGCTATTTAATTGCCATAAATATTCAAGCGTACTTCATCAAATATCATCATTGATTATCAACATGAGGTACATGTTTCTTTCCCATCCTTACTAGGATATTGACTTTAACATACTTATTACATTGATTTAACCTTCTTTTAGGGGTTATCAACCTACACTTACTAAAGTGTATTCATCTCATTATTTTCATGATGCATTCATTGAATATATTCAAGATGTATCAACCTACACTCTTCAAGGTGTATCGACCTTCACTAATTATGATGTATCAACCTTCATTCCAATCTTTGTATTGGCCTAGACACATCACTTGTGTCGGCCTAGACACATATATTTGTGTTGGCCAAGAGACATCTACTTGTGTTGGACAAAGCATATCAAATGCTATTGTTTTAGAGATGCTTACAGTGGTATCATTTGTATGGTGCTTAAGGTGTATCGGCCATGAAGTATTCTTGTGTTGTGTCGACCATACCATCATATTATATATCGGCCACCTCATCCAAGTAGTGTATCAGCCACCCAACAACAACTAGGGTATCAGCCACACCATCAACTTATGTATCGGCCTCACCAACAACTAAGGTATTGGCCTCTTCAACCCCTTGTGTATCAGCCTCACCTTCAATTAGGGTATCAGTCTCTTCATCAACTTAGGGTATCGACCACTCAACATCAACTATGGTATTGACCACCCCTTCAACTTAGAGTATCGGTCACTCAACAAAAACTAGGGTGTCGGCCTTTCTATCCCTTTGAGTATCGGCCATTGCTCATTATGGGATATCAACCTCTAGGGTTTATATTGTATTGGATGAACCGTCATTCAACACCTTAGCTTTTGCACGTATCGACCTCAACTAGGGATGAGCATTGGGCCGGGTTATATCGGGTTTACCTGTCCCAAACCCAAACCCACATTTTAAAGTGGGCCACAGGTCGGGTTCGAGCCCAGATAAAATTGAAAAATGTCAGCCCATACCCGGTCCATATAAGAATGCTGGGTTTTGGGCCAGATTCGGGTTTTCCCATATAACATTGAATGGGAATACCAAATTTTGCTAAATCTAACTTACTAACATGAAAACTGAATTAGTATGATATGTATTTTGTGATCAACCTTCAAAAGAATGTATATACAGTTTGTGATATGTAGCCAGAATATGTATACCTTAGTTGTGTGATCCCGTACATCAACAGAAAGGATATTGAAAGAGTAGCAAATCATTTTCTCGTACATGTGAATGCATGAGACTTAAAAAATCAATGGAGTCCACAATGTTGTGCCTTTTGGCTTCCTCATCCTATATGTACATATAATAAAATGAGTTTTGGAAGGGGAAAAGATCATTCGTCTCCTACATGTGGGCATACGAGCAAAAAGATGAGCATAATCTACTATGCTTAGAGCAAAAGATCATTTGTCTCCTACATGTGGACACAATGAGATCAAAATAAAGAAATCAAGTACGTCTATTCATGTCAATGATGGTTATCTTACTAGTATCAATTCACTAATCATGTTGATTGATTACATAGTATCTATGTTGCCATTAGTTAGGTACATACTACATATTGCATCAAGAAATTTGTATGTTTTTCTTTCAAGACAAAGATGTATACGTATACAATGTACATAAAATGTAATATGGGCATTCAGGTTTTTAGGTCTGGGTTTACCTCCACCCGTACCCGGCCCAAATAAAATATGAGTTTAAATTTTAGGCCCGACCCACCCATATTATAAATCAGGTTCCGGTCTGGATCGGGTTATGCGGGCTGGGTTGCGGGTCAGATCGGGCCGACCCAACCCGATGCTCATCCCTAACCTCAACACTACTTTTTGTATTGGCCAAGGCTTCTAGGAAAACATAGTCTATACTTTCACAAAGTATGTTGTGCTAAGGGTGTCACCCATCACACATGCATTGGGAAAAAAAGTGAATATCGAATTGTGAGTGTATCAGATTTAGGGTTAGAGTAGACCATGTCAACCTCTAAACTCAACCAAAGTATCACCATTTGATATTATATCTCCACTAGAAATCTCTTGGTCATGGATAATCCCTTTGAGGCATATCATTTTTAGAACAAATAACATATCGGCCTAACAAAAACATATTGTTTTAAACCATCACAAGTCATATCGGCCATCCATATTATGGAGCAAACATATGTGTCAACTTGGATATTTTATAGATAATCAGCCTACCATATTATTAAAATTAGGTGAAAGGTAAAACACTTAAGAGAATAGTAGTCCTACTCAAGAAATCAACCCAAAAGGGTAGGAGTTCATATGTACTTATACCCTTGTATCGGGTTAGGGTTTCCCACTAACCAATATCGGTTTGTGCATATCAGTTTCATCATCTTCAAGCTCAAACTATTCATCTATAACTACTCTAGTTCATGAAAAACAAACGTATATATTCATTAGAACTCATAGAACCATCATTAAAATAAGAAAAATCGAAGTAGAAATGAAATCACCAAGTATTGCATGATAGAAAGTAAATAATAATAGAATTGGTTTCAAGTTATATAACCCCCCTCAAGATCAAATCAAGAGCTTCAAGCTTCAAATATCCACGTTCCAAGGTTGAAGATGACTTATCAAAAGTCCAAGACTTCATCACAACACTTCTCTATGAAAGAAGATACCATAGTTAGGAATTTGGTGAAGAAGAAGAGAAGGAAAGAATCATGATTCAAGAAGCATAGTCTTTCCAAGGTTGAAGATGATCGTAAATTAAACTTAGGAAAGATGCTTGGCCTTCTCTTTGTTCCTTGAGATCCTAGGATCATCCTCCAAGAAATAGATGGTAAAGGAATTGAAAGGTTTACTAGGAGGTGAAAAGAGAGGTATATATAGTTGAAGTTCATGAAAGAGAGTGTGTATAAGGTGTTATCACTATGTGCACTTAAGTGACATGTGTCCATGCATGGTAACTTCATGCAACCATAATTATCTTGCCATGAAAAACTCTTGAGGATAATCCATAGGCATGATATCACCCATTTGGGTATCTTGCTTGATAAAATTTCATCACCTGATCTTGCTTTATGTGGAAACTGATACCACTTTTGCAAGGACACATGCAAACTGTTAGGCTTCACCTACTTGAGGTGCTTAGCCCATCATGAACACCTTCAAAGGTTAAAAAACCTATATGGGACCTCCTCTATGGATTCCAAGCCAATAAGCACTCCAATATACACTTTAAAACTCAATACACACTCATCTAGGGTTCAAGACACTCAACACTTCTTTGGTTCTTTCACATAAAAGAGTGTTATCATTCAACCAAGACTCAAAAAAAGCACCCCCTTCTTTATCTCTTCTCTAGTTGATACTAAGAGAGAGAAGAGACATCCTAGAGATGATAATTTGCACATAAACCCCTTAATTGGGCAAATTGCAATCTTTACCAAAGTTGTCATATAAGGCACAAACCATTTGCAAATAAGTTCAAAATTGAAAAATAAACTCTTCTCAAGTCTTAACTACTTTCCAAAAGATTAAAACAAGGTTCTAAGCAACTTACATATGCAAAGCTTCTAGGGTTATCCCAAAACCCAGGTTAGGGGTGTTACAAGTTATCAACCCCTAACAAGGATTTCGTCCCTGAAATCTTTAAGAGAAAAGAGAAGGGTACTTCCTCCTCATCTCTTCCTCCAACTCCCATGTGGCTTCTTCAACGTCACGATGGTGCCAAAGAACTTTTACAAACACTATGTCTTTCTTTTTCAACTTCTTGATTCTTCTGTCAAGAATCAACACTGGACCTTCTACATAGGATGTATCCTCGTCTAATTAAACCTTTACAGACTGTAATAAAAGCTCTGTATCAGGGTGTCATTTTCTCAACATAGATACATGAAACATTGTATGTAGTCTATGCAACTCAGGTGGAAGTTTCAACTTATAGGATACCTTTCCAACACATGCTATCACCGGATAAGGTCCCATAAATCTAGGAGACAACTTACCCTTCTTCCCAAATATGACAACACCTTTCCAAGGAGAGACCTTGAGATACAATTTGTCTCCAACTTGGAATTCTAAAGGTCTACGACAATTATCAACATATGATTTCTGTCTGTCCTGTGCTGCTTCAACTATTGTATATTACTTTAATCTTTTTTGTTGTCTGTTGCACAAGTTTAGGACCAAGAAGTTGGTGTTTTCCTATTTCATACCAGCATAATAGAGATCTACAACATCTACCATATAATGCTTCATATGATGCCATGTCATTGCTATTTTGATAACTATTAATATAAGCAAACTCTATCAAGCTCAAATGTATATCCCAGCTACCGTCAAACTGAAGAACACATTCCCTAAACAAGTCTTCCAAAGTCTGTATAGTCCTTCCAGATTGTCCATCTGTCTGAGGGTGGAAAGCAGTGCTTTAACTGCGTTCCCAAATCTGTGTGAAATTGCTCCCAAAAGTGACTTGTAAATTGAGGAACTTTGTCTGACACAATTGTTGCTGGGACTCCGTGCAACCACACTATCTTATCTACATAAACCTGTGCAAGTTTCTTAGCAGTGTATGTTGTCTTAATAGGAAGAAAATGTGCAGATTTTGTCAACCTATCAACAATCACCCAAATGGAATCGTAACCCTTGGCTATTCTAGGCAACCCAACTACAAAATTCATTGTCACGTGATCCCACTTCCATTGTGGTATAGATTATGGTTGTAATTTTCCTATTAGCTTCTAGTGCTCAAGCCTATAAAGCATACAAATGATTACTTTGGTTGTATTTGTTCAACTTCTCACTACAAAATTATAGAAAAAATAAGAAACTAGTCAAACTAATACATGGTTCTTTCATGTTTCTCATATTATTAAGAATATTAGTGTGTAAATTCGGTCTTGATTCCATTCGTATCTTTTGGTGGTCCTCAATCTAAGAATTTCTTTTAAATTTTGGTCTAGTCTTATATTCTATTGCCTAGTCTGGGTTTGGGACAATGTACAACCATATTTGTCTAATATGATAACATATGAATTTAAAGATAAAGGAGTGTGATAAATTTGATGCTATGGTGAAATTCCACTAAAACTAAAAGTATAACCCTATACAATCATATACATACCATGTTGCAAGGCAATAACTATTAGGTTACTAAGAGATCAAGTCTCAAATCACAATAATCAAATAGATGTGTAGAAAGATTGAAAAGGACCACCATGGATGTAAAATATGATGTGAAAATAATAATGGAAGGCTAAATAAATGCCATGTTATTAAATATGTTCTATGTATATCGGAAATTTCATGTTAGGATAACACAATTGTGCCATACCTATGGTATATGCAAAAGGACATGGGAGGGATTGCTTACATTTTTTATTTTTCTTGAATTATAAACTAATCCTTATAACCTAATTAGGTATTTGTAAAATTTATTCATTTATACATAGATATAAATAAAAGGTAGTAACATGGTTGTATGAAATGAATTTAATATAAAAAGTCTTCATTATATTCTCCAAAAAGGGGAAACCTTTTCATTTAGTCCATCTCCCTAATGTAGAAATCATAACAATTCATAAATAGTAATGGCTACATCAATATGTTACCCATTACTATAGTAGTTGACAATATTATCTACAAATACTTAAGGAGGTAGGTCACAAAAGAATAAAAAATCTGACATCAAAGTTGATACTTTTCAAGAGCATCTGCCTCATTTTTATTTAACGACCAATCTTCAAAACATTAGCTATTTGGTGATAAGATAGTAAAGACTTTATCTTCTTTATCCATGTAGTTGTCGATGAATATAGTTATAAAAGACTTGCAATTGCTTATATTGTCAAACTAGAATCATATGGAATAATTATTCTTTTCCAACTATATTACCATGAAAAATCCAAAGCAAAACTTATTGAAACAACTTAAACTAGAAGAACCGAAAAAGATGGTAAGATCTTTCCCCATAAAGCCCCATCAACATATCCAATTCCCATCATGTTCCCTAACCATGAAATCAATTGGTTCTTTGTCTTTGCTAACAACACACATCAACATTTGTTTTAACCCATTCCAACATAGGTGAGACCATGTTGAAGGTTCATTGATATATATATATATATATATATATATATATATATATTGGATTACCTTATTATATTTGCCAAGAAAGTATTGGTCATGAGGAGAATGCCAAAATTCATTTAGTTTATTATCTACATTACGTTCCTCATTGTTAAAGATTAGTTAATTTATGGATAGCCATATTTCCCAACTAGAAACAATACATATTCTCCTTATTTCTAATATTGTTTGAGAACCCAAGAATCATTAAACCAAAGTCAAGAAGAGTTTCCTAGGGACACCCAAGATAATGTATGATTAAATAAGGGAATATCTTTATCCTCAAAGGATATATCATTATATTAATGTCTCCCATGAAAATCCATGGTTTTTGCATTTTCTGAAAAACTTTGATAATATGTTTTTGTAAGTGCTTTTTGATTGTCAGACTAGGTGGGGATAGATTACAACTAAAACTATATTCATCATTAACACATCCATGAAATGTAGCCTATCACTTTCTAATATACATGAAGTACATTGATGAGCCATCCAAAGTAACTAGATGCCTCCATAGAAACCACGAGCTACAATACAATGAGAACAAGTGAATCCTAGATTGTGTGTTTCTTGATTAACCACAATAGAAATCTTTGGTTTAAGAATAAAAAGCTTACGATCATGAGGAAAGACGAGATCCTTTAGAGTATTCTTAGTGGTGACATACCTAATACCCCTTGCATTCTGATAAATTGTATCTAACAATATATGTATGTATGTATGTATGTATATGTATATGTATATATGTATTTATATGTGTGTATATAGATGTGTATTTGTATATATATGTATATATACGTGTATATATATGTATATATACGTGTATATATATGTATATATACATATATATGTATATATACATATATATGTATATATATACATACAATTTTCTTATACTTCGACAACGTCAAACACCGGTAGTAATTATGCTTATTCCTTGCTCATATTTGGGTAAGATAAGCAGAACTTCTCATGTTACCACTGTTGGTATGTATGCCCAGAGAGCCAATCATGTGATGATTGTAATGGCATTAATGTAAATGATTCGATTAATAAATAAAGGCAAGCTTCCAATTTATTCTGTTTAATTCAATTATGAGATAATGATGTAACATTACAAATGTCTAGAGAATAATATTACTCAATGACGTATGTCTTTAAGTATTAGCCTTGAGGAAATGAGATCATACGCATGTTAAGAGTACATATATATATATATATATATATATATATATATATATATATATTCTCATTATGTCCTAGATCTGTTGTTATTATGGAAGGTTGTTAGACAACAATAATACACAAGATCAGAGTATGGGTTGGTTGATGATCAAGTCTCATTAGTTATGATATGGATATATCAAACCAATCACGCATATACATGTTAGAGAATAGTGTATCAGACAGACTCATTGTGAGACTGACACATGGAAGCCATCATCATGGAAGTCATAGTCAGCTCTCACAATGATGATGGTGGTTGTGGTTCTTAGACCTAAAATCACTACACTCGTCACATATCGTTGGGTACACTTTGACATCATCAAATACAGTCTTGAAATATGGGTTGTTATAAATGTGATGATTGACTAACTTTGACACACCAGGATAGACTGTGAGTGATAGAAAATGGGATTTGTCCCTCCTACTGGAGTGTGATGTCCTAGGCCTCTTGATTAGCAAGACTGATAAATGCATGGCTATGCACATGGGAGTCAATATGTGATATTGAACTTACATATATCTCAGACAATCTCCTCTGGTTCAAGAAATAAGATTGAATGATAAAGAGGGTGACTACTCCATGCCTCAAGTTCAATCTAGACATCAATGACAAAGGAACTATAGAAGCACTACAACACCATTCACAAATTGTAGGTTGAAGTTGTTCCCCAACTTTCCATTTACTTGGGTAGCGTTGATGTGGGATTAGGCACCACTTATTGCTTGTGATGTCTTAGGTTGTTATAGACACTCACCGCCAACATAATATGGGACCTATAGGGTCACACACATAGGTCTCGACCTAGAAGAGGAGTTTTAATCTTGAATGACAATTGAATTAAGTACTAAAGTGTTTACGTATATGATTCACACAAAATATAGGCTGACTACACTGCCAAACACTCATCTCAAGTGTTGAGATGACCGCCTAGTGTGCCAAACGGTGGTCTCAAGTGTTGACATGGGTGTTTGGGGAGTCATGCCTAATTCAAGTTGAAATTGGCTTCAGAACGAACCGACCAAATGGTTTGGCTTGGCTCAGGTCACCAGATGACAGTCTTGGTGACCGAGACGGCCGTCTAGCATGGTCGAGATGGTCTAGTTCGGCCAAGGGAAAGTTATAGATATTTCTAAGTTCATTTCGGTTGCACATTACTTGTTGTGCAAGGAAATTAATATATGATATTAAATGGAAACAAATTGCCAATTTTGTGTGTGATTGGGAAATTACAAAATGGCTGTCATGTAGTACGAGACGACCATATCGCATTCCAGATGACCGTCTGGTGTGCCTAATGCCCGTTTCAATGGTCGTAGGTTGTGAAAATTCAAGATCTTTCAGTCCTTTCTACTCCTGCATTGACTGACAACCTGGACCCAAACCCCACCTATAAATAGAGGGGTATTGAAGGCTTCGCAGAGCATAATACTGGCAATTGAAAATTAGTTGATCTGATAAATATTGTTCTCTTTGGTTGTGGTAACCACTAGAGCCCAATCAAATTCTACTCGACTAGGGAGGAACAACAAGGGAGAGAGAAATTGAGATAATTTGTTGTGGGAGAGCAAGTTGGTGACTAGTATACCAATGGGGGGGATAACTCCTTCATGTCCATTCTAGAAGGACAACGGGAGTTCTAAGTGGTCTGTGTGGACTTTTCTAAAGGTGGGAGGTCGTTGTCTTCCACTAGGAGGACAACATAAACTAGTGGTCCGTGAAAAAAGGAGTTGCTAAAGAAGATGAGATTCGTGGCTATAGGTCGTGGTGTAGATCAAGAGGCGTAGTAGTTTGATGAGTCCCAGTGCAACTAGGATTCAGAGTTGCACATATACAACAAGGAGGATTGTCGCTGGACTTTCTCTAGGACCAGATATATCCTCAAAACCATCATTTACATATTATAGTTATTGATGTGATCCGTTGTTTATGGGGAATATGGTAGATTATTTTTTGTTTCCGCTCCTACTCTATAGCCATATTTTCCTACAGTAGTATCAGAGCCAACATCAACTTACTATATTATGGGATAATCGATATGATCAGATTTTAGTTTTTCATTCTATTATTACACATGATGTGAATAACATGTTATCAAGTCCAATACCATGATAATTCCAAACTAACACACACACACTGTAACATCCCACTCTTTTTATGCAAATTTTCAAACTATTTTATTCCTTGCATGCTCTTTTTTTCTAAATAAGATAATTGTTGCGGACTTAAATGCAAATTTCCCATGTTAGTTTTGCAAATTCATTTTTATTATGTCCAATTGCTCTGTTATCCTTGTTTTATTTAAAGAAAATGTTTTCATATATATATCTATGCTCTTTTGTTTAAGAAAATGAGAACAAATGCTTTTATGTCAAATTTTCTCTCTCATATGGTAGTTAGTGAATTACATGCTTAATGGCCTCCATTTTGTTAATTGAAAATAAATAATATTTAGTGCACATTTTCATATCTTAAAATTCTTATTTGATAAATTAATGGCTTTATTTAATTTAACATGGTCATTTAAGTGCACATTGTGGTTTTTGCTATTTTAGGCATAAAAAGTGTACAAGCAGTAAAACTAATTTAATGGGAATGTTCTAGACACTCTAATGCACCTATGGTCAAAATTTGGGATCATTTGACCCATGTTTGGACCCTCTAAGCAAGTAAAGGAGATTTAATATAATGCAACCATTCAATTGAATGATATTTCATTTATTTGATCAATTTCAGCTATGGTTTGGTAATTTCCACGTTATCCTCTTCTTTGATCAAATACATAAAGCCCCATCAACATATCCAATTTATTTGATCAATTTAAACTAGAAGAACTGAAAAAGATGGTTAGATCTTTCCCCATAAAGCCCCATCAACATATCCAATTCCCATCATGTTCCCTAACCATGAAACCAATTGGTTCTTTGTCTTTGCTAACAACACACATCAACATTTGTTTTAACCCATTCCAACATAGGTGAGACCATGTTGAAGGTTCATTGATATATATATATATACATACATACATATAAATATATATATATATATATATATATATATATATTGGATTACCTTATTGTATTTGCCAAGAAAGTATTGGGAGAATGCAAAAATTCATTTAGTTTATTATCTACATTACGTTCCTCATTGTTAAAGATTAGTTAATTTATGGATAGCCATATTTCCCAACTAGAAACAATACATATTCTCCTTATTTCTAATATTGTTTGAGAACCCAAGAATCATTAAACCAAAGTCAAGAAGAGTTTCCTAGGGACACCCAAGATAATGTATGATTAAATAAGGGAATATCTTTATCCTCAAAGGATATATCTTTATATTAATGTCTCCCATGATATTTCATTTATTTGATCAATTTAAGCTATGGTTTGGTAATTTCCGCGTTACTCCTCTTCTTTTTCTGGCGTGTGTGACAACATCCGTTGGATCATGATCCAACGACGCTCGCCTTCTCTCCTACCTCCGCTCTTCACGCGAAGAACATCTGTTTCCAGTGCTTTGAATGCTCGCCTCTGATCTCATTCGTTTCTCGACGGTTTTTCTTTATTCCTTCGCCAACGCATCCGGGACACCTCCCTAATCTGAACGAGCCCCAGCTCGCCCCCTCTCGCTCTCTTTCAGGAAAACGCCCAATATAGGGCTTGCCCCCCCCTACACAGACGACGTTCTAGCCTCCTCTGCCTCCATCTAAAGAGCCCGAAGGCATCGCCGGACTTCAAGCAACTCCCCTCCTCGCTCAATTTCCCCTCCTGCGCCCTCTCAAGCCCCGACCTGCTCAACCTCATTCCCCGACTACCTTGGCCTGGTGCACGCCGCTCCGGTCACCTCGGTCCAATTCTGACCGCGATGAGCATCCTCGACACCTCATCTTCGTTTCCACGCTTTCAGTTTGCCGCGAGAACCCATTGATCGACAAGTCCTATAGCAACCTGCAACCTTGTGTTTGACCTTGAGTTGGTTTTTCACCGCCGTCCTTGCCCAGTGGTCTCTCGAGCCACTTTCCACCTTCTGGGACTCCGACGTACCTCAAGGAATTCTTTTATGGCTTCGACGAGTGATTCCTTGTTGGATTCCAGTACATGGCCTCCTCCCCTATTTCTACTTATTCTCCGGTTTTCCGATGAGCTAGTGACCCCTTTGGTCCTTGTTCTTGTGCTTTGTTCTCACCACTTCAGTTTACTCAGCGAGACCTTCCCTCTCATTTTGGAATGATTCTTATGATGTTTTCATGTTTTTGTTCTTGGTTTGCTCCTCCCGCCATGGCCAAAGAGCTCCTGAAGCTCAAGGTCGTCCCGGGACCCGAGCTTTAGCTCAACCGGTTCGGTTTGGCATAAGGAAGCCCCAGAGAACCTTAGTTCTCCAGGAATGACGACCCTCCACTCACAGGATCTAGGACCGATTCTCCACCCTTACTGCTGGAGCCATGGCTCGCGTGGTGAAGGTGAGGAGCAATCAAGGTCCTGGAATGACCTTAGTGCCCCTATCTTCTTCTTTTTTTGACGGTTTCCACCGTGAGGGTATCTTTGGGTTTTTGCCCTTTTTCCCCTTTCTCTGATCGCGAGTCCTCAGAGACAATCCACGTTGCTGAGTTGGCCAAGCCTTGTTGGTCCAACTCAGACTCGACCCACTGGTTTTGGTTGAGTTTTATCTATGTGGCTTTTCCCTAAATTTCCATTGGTCAATTCTTTGGAAATTCGTATTAAATCGCCTGATTATGAAAAAAATACGCAAAAATAGGTTTTGGAAAGGATTTTCGATGAGGAATCTGATTTTGTGTTTTTATCGACTGATTTTTCTGTTTTTACATCTCCATAATTATATGACACCAATTAGGGTTTAATGATATATGATGAAGGATTATTATGTTATTTTCAGGTGATTAAGAGGATCCAACCAGTCAAACCAGGTTTGACTTAGGTGTTTTAGCTCAAGGTAAGTGGGCCATGCCCTTGGAATAGTAAACTTGATTTATTGAATGATTATGATATGTTTATGCACTTTATACTCAAGTCATGATAAATGTATGTTTTTCTTCAATGTATATGATTATTGGATGTTGATTGTTATAATCTAAGTCTAAGAATAGAAATCACATTAAGATTATGAATTATGATTAATATGCATGAAACCAAGATTAAGAGAGAAGAAATTTCCCATTCATGCTTCAGAGGGAGAAATCCCATTATGGTCATGGGGAGAAATCCCAATTATGTTCAAGCAGGAGAAATCCCGATTAAGATCAAGTTTAGGTTATTAAGAAGATAAGTAAAGTCTAAGAAAGATCATGGTTAAGGGAATTTTATTTAGATTTATATGCACCTTGTTATGGGCTTTCGGAGCATTATGGGCTTTCTGAGCAATTATGGGCTTTCTGAGCATTATGGGCTCCTTATGGGGCATTAAGAGAGGAGCATATACTTCTTGTCAAAATCTTTATGTAAAAGATGCCAAGAAATGATTAATGTTAATGCATGTTCATGTTTATGTCAAGTCACCTTTATATGTTATTTTTATGCTTTATAGCATGCCAATGCCGCTTACTTACCATGTTTGTTTTCCTTTGCATGGCTGGGGACGAGATGTCCGCAGAAGTTGGAGTTAAAGGGAAGGAGACATCTTGAGAAGATTCCTAGGATCCAAGACCTTAGAAGTTGTTTCCTGGTGGGACGTCCATATATGGAGATCCTATCTTTTTCATGATTATCTAGTTTATGTTTAGTATACCTTTAGAAGCATGATGTAGCTTTCTTTCCAAGAACTCATGTATGAATCTATGTTTCTATGAATGCCAAGTGTTGTTTATTTCTTGATATGAGATCATGCATGTGACAATCCCTCCCTGATATGCCAAGTACCCCACATTATGGATAATGTTGGGGATTAGGCTGTGCTTCCACTGGTTATGTATGAAACCCTAGGGAGAGGCGTTACATTAATGGTATCAGAGCAAGAAATAGATGGCCACTAAGGCAACAATAAGGATTCATGCAAGTCACCCTAGGATGAAGCAATAGAAGTAGAGAACATGATTATGTATTCTAGTATGTCTAGAGAACCCTAAAGATGACTAGAGCCCTCACGTCATTAGAGCAGTACATGCTAGCATGCTCAGGTAGTTGAAACCAAACCCTAGATAATGACATGTTTCTCCTTGTCTCAATGGTAAGGGCCACCCAATTGAGATTTGAGGAAAATGTCATTTAATGTGACTTTTTATATGTCTTACCTTCTTAATTGTGTGTGTGGTATGGGACACATGTGCAAATAAGTTGGTGAGATGTAGCATAAAAAGATCCAACATTTCTAAATATGTGCTTGATCACCACATATAAAGAGATGAAGGATATATGACCTAAGGTTAGTCAACTATGAAGATATAGTCATGGTAAGTGAGAGATAGATTCCCTAAGTGTAATGAGTTAGGTGTAATATTAAGGAGTAAGTATGAGACTTAGGAAAGGTAGTTAAGTAATTTTTGTTGAATAGTAATGCTTTGTTTATGTATGCTTCTTTCATAATAAAAATTTGTATGGAAAATTTGCAAGTTTATGTGAAACCCTTAAGGTGGGTAGAAACTCTAGGAAATTTCGAGGACGAAATTTATTTAAGGTGGGTAGAATTGTAACATCCCACTCTTTTTATGCAAATTTTCAAACTATTTTATTCCTTGCATGCTCTTTTTTCTAAATAAGATAATTATTGAGGACTTAAATGCAAATTGCCCATGTTAGTTTTGCAAATTCATTTTTATTATGTCCAATTGCTCTGTTATCCTTGTTTTATTTAAAGAAAATGTTTTCATATATATCTATGCTCTTTTGTTTAAGAAAATGAGAACAAATGCTTTTATGTCAAATTTTCTCTCTCATATGGTAGTTAGTGAATTACATGCTTAATGGCCTCCATCTTGTTAATTGAAAAGAAATAATATTTAGTGCACATTTTCATATCTTAAAATTCTTATTTGATAAATTAATGGCTTTATTTACATTTAACATGGTCATTTAAGTGCACATTGTGGTTTTTGCTATTTTAGGCATAAAACATGTACAAGCAGTAAAACTAATTTAATGGGAATGTTCTAGACACTCTAATGCACCTATGGTCAAAATTTGGGCTTATTTGACCCATGTTTGGACCCTCTAAGCAAGTAAAGGATATTTAATATAATGTAACCATTCAATTGAATGATATTTCATTTATTTGATCAATTTAAGCTATGGTTCGGTTATTTCTGCGTTACTCCTCTTCTTTTTCCAGCGTGTGTGACACGAGCCATTGGAGCATGATCCAACGACGCTCTCCTTCTCTCCTACCTCTGCTCTTCACGCGAAGAACATCTGTTTCCAGTGCTTTGAATGTTCGCCTCTGATCTCATTCGTTTCTCTACAGTTTCACTTTATTCCTTCGCCAACGCATCCGAGACACCTCCCCGATCTGAACGAGCCCCAGCTCGCCCCCTCTCGCTCTCTATCGGGCAAAAGCCCAATATAGGGATCGCCCCCCCCCTTGCACATACAATGTTCTAGCCTCCTCTGCCTCCATATAAGGAGCCCGAAGGCATCGCCGGACTTCAAGCAACTCCCCTCCTCGCTCAATTTCCCCTCATGCGCCCTATCGAGCCCCGACATGCTTGACCTCATTCCCCGACTACCTTGGCATGGTGCATGCCGCTCCAGTCACCTCAGTCCAATTCTGACTGCGGTGAGCATCCTCGGCACCTCAGCTTCGTTTCCACGCTTTCAGTTTGCCATGAGAACCCATTGATCGACGGGTCCTATAGCAACCTGCAACCTTGTGTTTGACCTTGAGTTGGTTTTTCACCACCATCCTTGCCCAGTGGTCTCTCGGGCCACTTTCCACCTTCTGGTACTTTGACGCACCTCAAGGAATGCTTTTATGGCTTCAGTGAGTGATTCCTTGTTGAATTCCAGTACATGGCCTCCTCCCCTGTTTCTACTTATTCTCCGATTTTCCAATGAGCTAGTGACCCCTTTGGTCCTTGCTCTTGTGCTTTGTTCTTGCCACTTAAGTTTACTCAGCGAGACCTTCCCTCTCATTTTGGAATGATTCTCGTGATGTTTTAATGTTTCTGTTCTTGGGTAGCTCCTCCCGCCATGGACAAAGAGCTCCTGAAGCTCAAGGTCATACCGGGACCCGAGCTTTAGCTCAACCAGTTCGGTTTGGCATAAGGAAGCCCCAGTTCTCTAGGAACGACGACCCTCCACTCACAGGATCTGGGACCGATTCTCCACCCTTACTGCTGGAGCCATGGCTCGCGTGGTGAAGGCGAGGAGTAATCGAGGTCCTGGAATGACCTTAGTGCCCCTGTCTTTTTTTTTACGGTTTCCACCGTGAGGGTATCTTTGGGTTTTTGCCCTTTTTCCCCTTTCTCTGATCGCGAGTCCTTAAAGACAATCTGCGTTGCTGAGTTGGCCAAGCCTGGTTGGTCCAACTCAAACCCAGCCCACTGGTTTGGGTTGAGTTTTATCTATGTGGCTTTTTCCTGAATTTCCATTGGCCGGTTCTTTAGAAATTCGTATTAAATCGCCTGATTATCAGAAAAATACGCAAAAATAGGTTTTGGAAAGGATTTTCGATGAGGAATCCGATTTTGTGGTTTTTATCGACTGATTTTGCTGTTTTCACATCTCCATAATTATATGACACCAATTATGGTTTAATGATATATGATGAAGGATAATTATGTTATTTTCAGGTGATTAAGAGGATCCAACCAGTCAAACCAGGTTTGAGTTAGGTGTTTTAGCTCAAGGTAAGTGGGCCATGCCGTTAGCATAGTAAACTTGATTTATTGAATGATTATGATATGTTTATGCACTTTTTACTCATGTCATGATAAATGTATGTTTTTCTTCAATGTATATGATTATTGGATGTTGATTGTTATAATCTAATTCTAAGAATAGAAATCACATTAAGATTATGAATTATGATTAAGATGCATGAAACCAAGATTAAGAGGGAAGAAATTTCCCATTCATGCTTAAGAGGGAGAAATCCCAATTATGTTCAAGTGGGAGAAATTCCAATTAAGATCAAGTTTAGGTTATTAAGAAGATAAGTAAAATCTAAGAAAGATCATGGTTAAGGGAATTTGATTTAGATTTATATGCACCTTGTTATGGGCTTTCCGAGAAATTATGGGCTTTCTGAGCATTATGGGCTCCTTATGGGGCATTAAGAGAGGAGCATATACTTCTTGTCAAAGTCTTTATGTAAAAGATGCCAAGAAATGATTAATGTTAATGCATGTTCATGTTTATGTCAAGTCACCTTTATATGTTATTTTTATGCTTTATAACATGCCAATGCCGCTTACTTACCATGTTTGTTTTCCTTTGCATGGCTGGGGATGAGATGTCCACAGAAGTTGGAGTTAAAGGGAAGGAGACATCTTGAGAAGATTCCAAGGATCCAAGACCTTAGAAGTTGTTGCCTGGTGGGACGTCCATCTATGGAGATCCTATCTTTTCATGATTATCTAGTTTATGTTTAGTATACCTTTAGAAGCATGATGTAGCTTTCTTTCCAATAACTCATGTATGAATCTATGTTTCTATGAATGCCAAGTGTTGTTTATTTCTTGATATGAGATCATGCATGTGACAATCCCTCCCTGATATGCCAAGTACCCCACATTATGGATAATGTTGGGGATTAGGCTGTGCTTCCGCTGGTTACATGTGAAACCCTAGGGAGGGGTGTTACACACACACACATAAACACACACACAGATATATATATATATATATATATATATATATATATATATATATATATATATATATATATATGGTGATTTATTCATTGCCTGTGTGGGTAGCCTGATTTTTTGCTACCCTCACATCCAAAAGTGTAACTATATGGTACACAAAGGTAAATCTAAGATCAAAAGAGTAACTATATTGATAAAAAAAGTAAAAATATGACTAAAAACGTAACTGTGCAGAAAATATACCGTCAGTAAATATATGGACGTATTTTTTTTATTTTGGTGGGACAAATGATATTATTTTTGGATGAAATTTTTTGGGGAGCTAGATAAAATGCTCCTCTTGAATTGTGATTTTTTTAAAAAAAAAGTGACAGGAAGGGTGTGAGGGTGGCTACCCATGCAGGTATTAAGGATGAGCCCTATATATACATATATATATACATACATATATATATGTATATATATATATATATATATAATTTACATGTGTCACCCTAAAAGTGGTTTTAATCGTGGATGTGTAGCATGGTTATAACCAATAATCCCTAAATTTTATGCATGGTTGTGTGGCTCGTTTATCCATTTATCTCTGTCTGGGTACCGAGCCTCTATCTTATCATCCCAATGTAATGTTAATTATTTCCTACCCTTTCTCCGCTCGAATGTAACTCGAGGTTTCTCTATAATTATATAGAAGTATGATAGTTTACTTTTGTATTATAACGAAGATGAAGATGCCCCGAAGACGAGCCCAATGACTAAAGGACTATGGAGAACATGGTAGACAAGCACATTGGCTGGTGGACCTCAACGATCGCTGGAGCCAGTAGATGGAGGACTGATGGTGTAAGGAGTGGGACCCGAGAGGGGTATACACTCCCTACTAAAAATAATTTGAAGAATAAAACATCCATTCTGAACACACTCAAAAGTATGTTGGAATAGGTGTAGAATTTTCAAATTTCAATAAATGTTATTAAAAATAAAACCAAAGTGTAGAAGCAGAATTAAACAAATGACTATATTCAATTTTCAAAAAAGATTACAAAAGTACATAATAATATCCCAAAAGGGTTTACATGTATGGTAAAACATATAATGATCTAAGTAGAGGGAAATCTAAACTACTTAAAATATATCTCCAAGCAACATATCTAAGAGCTAGGTCCATGTTGGAAGCTATGTTCTCCTTGGTCATGTTCAACACCTCGTTCTAAATATGGGTGGTTGGAAAATCACCCAACAAAAGAGAAAAAAACAAGGTATGTGTCAAATAATGAACAAGAACAAAAGATAAGGAATAACATGAAAGTAAAGGCTAAGATTTCATCATAAGATGAAGAGAACAAGAGTATGAGGCATAATCAAAATAGATGCTTGCCATAACGTTAAAATAGTAAAGGAATTGCATGCATGATTAATATTGACTACATTAACTAAGTAGGGTTGAGGCACCTACCAGATCTCAACCTATAGGTGAGGGGAGAATTAATACACTCCCAATCACCCACACATATTTTTATGGGGGGATAATAAGACATTCCCCAGGGTAAATTAATACATGCCCTATCTATGGGTGGTTGTACATAAGCACCACTACTATAGATAAATAGTCCATAAAATCAACATGCTAGAAAAGAAATCATGGCAAGTAAAAGTATCATATCAAGTAGAACACGGTATTGGGGTTCAATACCCAAACAAAAGAGTAACAATACTGATTTAGAGGCATGTATAACAAAGGATTCAAGAATAGAAGATTTAGGGTTCATTTAAGCGTCATTAGGGAAATATAGGGTTTGGTTGCAATTATCCCAACATAGGGTGTAAGGAAGGCACATACCTCTCTTACTCATATCAATTACTAACTTTCACCACTTTAATTGAGTCCAAGTTCCACTTTACCTATTTTCAATGTATTAACACGTATTAGAGTACATAATGCACATTAATGTATAGAAACCCTAATTTTAGAACTTTTTATCAAAACTCAGGTTTATATTCTAAAAACCTCACCAATGAACTTATTAGGTTATCTTGATTAAGAAAATATATTTTTATGTTAACTTTGGAGTTATGATGATTAAGATGTAATTTTTATGGATTTTATGCATTATATTCATTTTACAAAAATTTCACTTAGCTTAAACTCGAAATAAGACCTTGAAAATATTTTTAATAGATAGATATTAATTTTATTATTCCAAAACATATTTATTTGTCAAATTTGGATGAGCAGATAAAAAGATATGTATTTTTCAATTTGAACCAATCAGGAAATGACAAGTCAGAATTCCTTGCGAGAGAGAGGAAGAGAGAATGAGAGAGAGAGAAAAAAAACACCATTTGACCCAAGATCAGGGTTGGAATTGCATAGGTAACCAAACTAGATCTTCTAGAGAAGTTAAAATAGCAAGAAACCAAAACCCTAGAAGAACATGGTAAATAGAGATGGAGATCATCGATTTTAAGCATAGAAGCATGAGTTCTAAGCATGTAGTAAGTAATATATGAGAAGGGAGTTATAAAACTAACCTCTAGGGAAGGTGGAAAGGTCCTAGAAGCAAGGTTGTTGAGCATAGAGAGGCTAGTTTCTCCAAGAAAGCTCCTATCTCGAGCAAGAATACCTTCTCCACTTTAGAGGTGAAAAACCCTAACAAAAGACATGGATATGAGGTGTTTAAGGGTTCTAGGTGGGGTTTCACCATGGAAGGTCATGGTTCTGACCTGGAATAAGGTGGAAGGAAGAAGAAAAACATGAAAATAGGGAAGGAAAGGAGGAAACTTGCTAGTTTTGGTCAAAATCACCAAGAAGGGGCTTTAGAAACCCTAAATAAAGCAAATTCGGAACCCTAGGAGTTTTCTTCACCAAGGTAAGCACTCTCATTTACCTTAGGAAAACGTCTTCATGGACAAAAAGAGTAGAAATGATGATATAAGCTGGAGGAAGGAGAAGGAGAGTGAGAGTTTTTTAATTGGGAGGTGGGAAGGGGTAGATATGGCTTTATAAAGAAGGGGGCAAGCATGAGGTGTCTATGGGACTTTCCATGTGTCCTTAGCCTAGTGCTATATGGCCATGTAAGAGGACAGATCATAGAGGCTTTTTGAATATCAAATGTCAGTTCTAAAATCCCATGGAGACTTGTAGGCCATCCCCATCGACCTCCAACCAAAAAAATAACCCCATTGGTTGATAGCTTTTAAAGATAAGCTCATTTATAAAGAGGGTAATCCCTAAAATGCCCTTTGAGAGAAGCACCTTCAAGCCAAGGTGCAACTAGGTGCCCCATGGTTAAAAATATTGAGAAGGGTAAGGTAATATATAAGGATTATAACACGTGATAATTTGCAAAGAAAACTTGCCAATTGGGTAAATTACATAAAAGTCCAGAATGTACATAAAATTGCATAACTTGCACAAACAACATCCAAAATAAGCCAAATTTTAAACTTAGGCTCATTTTACGATTTCAAAACACATAAAAAGTTATATTAAGGTTTAGAGAACTTAATTAAGGTCCTTAAATAGACTTCATTGAGGTATTTGTGCATAAACCCTTTTGTAGGTACAAATAGTGAATAAATGTTCACCAAACCATTATAAATTCCACTAATTAAACATCAAGGACATAAAGAATAGAAATGAAAGGGAAACTTGGGAAAAAGGGTTACATGGGGATTACATCTAAGATTCAGTATGTTACAACACTCCATCCCTTAAAAATGATTTCTTCCCCGAAAGCTCAAATAAAAAGGGAAGGGTGAGTATGCAACATCCCAACACTAAACTCCCAGGTTGTTTTTACAAAGCTTCCACCAAAACTTCCACTAACTCAAACTCCTTATTTCTTTAACTGCTTAACTTGGGAGTTTAGAATCTTCTCAAGCATTTCCACATAGGTTAAGTTCTCATAGATCACTAAGGGTTCCACTATTAAGATTTCTTTTTATTATATATAAAATAGTAAATATTTTAGGCCTATTAATGTTATATTCATTTGATATTATATCATCCTTACTATTCTTTTAATTGTGTCATGTTATATTTAATTTGTTTGCCAAGTGGGGAGGATCCACTCCCTAATAAAAAAATTGAAGAATAAAACATCCATTCCAAACACACTCAAACATATGCTAGAATAGGAGTAAAATTTTCAAATTTCAATAAATAGTATTCAAAACAACCAAAGTGTAGCAGCAGAATTAAACAAATGACTATATTCAATTTTCACAAAAGATTACAAAAGTACATAATAATATCCCATAAGGGTTTACATGTATGTTACAACATAAGGATCTAAGTAGAGGGAAATCTAAACTACTTAAAGTTTGTCTCCAATCAACATATCCAAGAGCTAGGTCCATGTTGGAAGCTATGTTCTCCTTGGTCATGTTCAACACCTCGATCTAAACCTGGGTGGTTGGAAAATCACCTAGTAAGAGAGAAAAAAATAAGGTATGTGTCAAATAATGAACAAGAACAAAAGATAAGGAATAACATGAAAGTAAAGGCTAGGATTTCATCATAAGATGAAGAGAACAAGAGTATGAGGAATAATCAAAACAGATGTTTGCCATAACATTAAAATAGTAAAGGAATTGCATGCATGATTAATATTGACTACAGTAACTAAGTAGGGTTGAGGCACCTACCGGATCTCAACCTATAGGTGAGGGTAGAATTAATACATTCCCAATCACCCACACATATTTTTATGGGGGGTAATAAGACATTTCCCAGGGCGAATTAATACATGCCCTATCTATGGGTGGGTGTACATAAGTACCACTACTATAGCTAAATAGTCCATAAAATCAACATGCTAGAAAAGAAATCATGGCTAGTAAAAGTATCATATCAAGTAGAACATGGCATTTGGGTACAATACCCAAACAAAAGAGAAACAATACTTATTTAGAGTCATATATAACAAAGGATTCAAGAATAGAAGATTTAGGGTTCATTTATGTGTCATTAGGGAAATATAGGGTTTGGTTGCAATTATCCCAACATAGGGTGTAAGAAATGCACATACCTCTCTTAATGATGTCAATTACTAACTTTCACCACTTTAATTGTTCCAAGTTCCACTTTGCCTATTTTCAATGTATTAACATGTATTGGAGTACATAATGCACATTAATGTATAGAAACCCAAATTTTAGAACTTTTTAGAAAACTCAGATTTAGATTTTGAAAACCTCACTAATGAAGTGATTAGGTTCTCTTGATTAAGAAAATAAATTTTTATATTAACTTTGGAGTTATGATGATTAAGATGTAATTTTTATGGATTTTATGAATTAAATCCATTTTACAAAAATCACCCTTCATTAAAACTCGAAATCAGACCTTGAAAATATTTTTAATAGATTGAGATTAATTTTCCAATTCCAAAATATATTTATTTGTCAAATTTGGATAAGCGGATTAAAAGATATGCATTTTTCAATTTGAACCAAACAGGAAATGACAAGTCAGAAATCCTTGCGAGAGAGAGAGAGAGAGAGTGAGAGAGAGAACCATTTGACTCAATATCAGGGTTGTAATTGTATATTTAACAAAACTAGATCTTCTAGAGAAGTTAAAACAACAAGAAACCAAAACCCTAGAAGAATTGGTAAATAGAGATGGAGATCATCGATTTTAAGCATAGAAGCATGAGTTTTAAGCATGTGGTAAGCAATATATGAGAAGGGGGTTATAAAACTTACCTCTAGAGAAGGTGGATAGGTTATACAAGGAAGGTTCCCAAGCATATAGAGGTTGGTTTCTCCAACAAAGCTTCTATCTCGAGCAAGAAGTACCTTCTCCACTAGTGGTGAAAAACCCTAGCAAAAGAACATGGAGATGAGGTGTTTAAGGGTTCTAGGTGGGGTTTCACCATGGAAGGTCATGGTTATGACATGGAAGAAGGTGGAAGGAAGATGAACATCATGAAAACAGGGAAGTAAAGGAGGAAACTTACTAGTTTTGGTCGAAATCACCAAGAAGGAGTTTTAGAAACCCTAAATAGAGCAAATTCAGAACCCTAGGAGTTTTCTTCACCAAGGTAAGCACTCTCTTTTACGTTGGGACAACACCTTCATGGACAAACATATTAGGAACGATTCTCTAAGATGGAGGAAGGAGAAGGAGATCAAGAATTTTCCAATTGGGAGGTGGGAAGGGGTAGATACAACTTTATAAAGAAGGGGGCAAGCATGAGGTGTCTATGGGACTTTCCATGTGTCCTTAGCCTAGGGCTTCATGGCCATGCAAGAGGACAGATCATAGAGGCTTCTTGAATATCAAATGTTGGTTCTAAAATCCAATGGAGACTTCTAGGACATCCCCATCGACCTCCAATCAAAGAAATAACCCCATTGGTTGATAGCTTTTAAAGATAAGCTCATTTATAAAGAAGGTAATCCCTAAAATGCCCTTGGAGAGAAACAACTTCAAACCAAGGTGAAATTAGGTGCCCCATGGTTCAAAATCTCGAGAAGGGTAAGGTAATATCTAAGGATTATAGTGCATGTGATAATTTGCAAAGAAAACCTGCCAATTGGGTAAATTGCATAGAAGTCCAGAATGTACCTAAAATTATATAACTTGCACAAACAACATCTAAAATGAGCCAAAATTTATACTTAGGCTCATTTTATGATTTCAAGACACATAAAAGTTAGATTAAGGTTTAGATCACTTAATTAGGGTCCTAAAATAGACTTCACTGAGGTATTTGTGCGTAAACCCTTTTGTTGGTACAAATAGTGAATAAATGTTCACCAAACCACTATAAATTCCACTAATTAAACACCAAGGACATAAAGAACAGAAATGAAAGGGAAAATTGGAAAAAAGGGTTACATGGAGATTACATCTAAGATTTGATATGTTACAGATGGAACCAGACGACTAGTGAGATGACCTAATAATCGGCTAGCAGGCAATCAGATCAGTTCAAGGGTTGAACTGATCACCTAGATTGGCAATCACAGATCTTCATCAACAATCGGTTCCTACATGTGATGTAGACCTAGATGATGTAATTCCTTGCGGCTTCAAGAGATTATATTAGGTTGGCCATAACCAACACTTTCATTTATTGCATGTTTTTGTTGTGGGATATTGCATGTATATGATACATACTATATATGTGGTGATTGGATAAACTATATGTATTTATATGAACTCCTTAAAATAAAATATTAAGTCTTAGATGCTTTCCAAAAATGGCACACATGAAAATCTTGATCAACCAAGCATAGGTTACGTCAACTGTGGTGTGTCGTCTATCTAATGGAAGTGTGATGGCAATAATGTAGGTCCTGCCTAGTCGGGGTATTTTTTTTATCGTGCCAGCCTTTGGGTCAGGCTTGACTGGTGATTCTCAGAGTGTGTGGGCCTAGAGGCATGCAAATGATTATGGCAAAAGGTTGCACATATCATCTACCCTGAATTGCATATGATGCAATCATATAGAGTTGCCTACCTTGATGGTTGACTGTGTTTGTGGTGTTGATTGGGCCATAGTTGAATTATATTGGATTTGGCCCACTAGAATATTGTATGCTACAATATTTTGAATTGATGTTGAGGGCTATCAATTTAAATAAAATGGTGAGAGTGATAATAATTAAAGACCTAAATAATATTGTCAAAAAATTCAAATCAAATCAAATCAAAAAGGATTTTGACAAATGCAAATTTTCTCTTGTAGGATCAAATGACAAACAAATCCAATTTGTGATTTGTCCTAAAGAATGACAAACTTGACGAGAGAAATTTCCATGACTATTTTTTGACTTTGAGAAGGATTCTCAATGAAGAGTGCAAGCTCTATGTCTTTGACAAACCAGTGCCAGAAATACCTGCTCCTGATGCACCTAAGACACAAATGGATGCTTACTAGAAGCATGCCAATGATGCCTTGGAGATAAAGTACCTTATGCTTAGCTACATGAACTATGAGTTTCATAAGAGATGTGAAGACATGAATGTTCTTGAGATGGTAACACATCTTAAGAAAGTGACACTTGGTCTTACAAAGTAAGAAAGGGATGATATCCTGAAGGTGTTTCTTAAGTAAAAGCTGACAGAGGGAACCTCAGTAGAATAACATGTGCTCAATATGATTGGACATGTGTATCATCTTAAAGAACTGTGATTAACTTGGGGCAAAGATTTGGGCACTGATATGATTCTGAATACTATGCCAGAATCATATAGCTTCTTTGTTGCATGTTATCATGTGAATAATATGACTGGACATATGTTAGACTTGCTTGCCATGTTGAATCATGATAAAACAAAATTGAAGAAGGACAAGCCCATGATGGTGATCAACAGAGTTGAGTCCAAGGATCAAAGAAATATTGAGAAGTTTCTAAGATTGAGCCTAAATCCATATCTTCAACACTAAATATAAGGAGAAAGAAAAGTGCAAGAGGATCTCATCCTTTGTAATTGAAGGCATTCAAGAAGAAGAAGATGGGGATGGTAATCTCCACTTCAGGGATATACATTGTTGAGATAAATCTATCTACTTCTTCATCATGGGTATTAGATACCAGATGTGGATCTCACATATGTTCTCATAGCAGGATCTATTAGGAAGTAGGCCTTTGGGAAAAGGTGAGGTGGAACTATGAGTTGCTAATGGTGCAAGAGTTGTGGCTAGCTTAATTGGAACCGATAGTATATCTCTTCTCATAGGGTTCATAATAGAGTTAAATAATTGCTATTATGTACCTACTGTAAATAGAAACATCATTTATGTATCTTGTATGGACAAGGATGCACTTGAATTCCATATTAAAAATGGTCGATGTTCTATTTCAAAAGATGGGATCTTTTGTGGCAGTGCCCCAATGTCTTATGGTCTTTACTTGTTAGATCTAAAGATAGATGTATATAATGTTAATACCAAAAGACTAAACGCAACAACTCAAACAAAACATACATTTGGCATTGTCATCTAGGGCACATAATTGAGAATCACATATCTAGACTCCATAAGGATGGTTATCTAGACTCTTTTGATTTTGAAGTAATAGAGACATCTGAATCTTATTTGTTAGAAAGGATGGCTAAGACCCCTTTCACTAGTAAAAATGAGAGGGCTAGTGATCTATTAGGACTCATGCATACTGATGTGTGTGGACTTTTTAGAAAAACCACTAGAGGTGGGTAGCAATACTTCATAACCTTCACTGATGACTTCAATAGGTATGCCTATGTTTATTTATGAAACATAAGTCAGCAACTCTTAAAATGTTAAAGGAGTTTATGAATGAAGTACATAACCAACTTGGTTAAAGTATTAAGGCACTTGATTCTGATCGAGGTGGAGAATACTCAAACTAAGAGTTTGAGGACCTTCTTAGAGCCCATGGGATTGTATCCCAGTGGACTCCACCTGGAACATCTAAACATAATGATGTATCAAAAAGAAGGAATGGCACATTACTGGATATGGTGTGATCGATGATCATTTTAGTCAAGCTTCTGACTACCTTCTGGGGGTATGCTCTACAAACCGCCACGTTTACACTAAACTGAGTACCAAATAAATCAATTAAAAATACACCGTATGAGATATGGACTGGGAAGCATCCCAAAATGTCTTATGTGAGGATTTGGGGATGTGAAGGTTATGTCAAGAAAATGTTTCCTAAAAATCTTGGCCCAAAATTTGATAAATGCTATTCTGCTGGATATACTTGGGAAATAAGGGGATATTACTTTTATTACCAATCTGGCAACAAAGTGTTTGTTTCCAGGGATGTTGTATTCCTTGAGATGGATTTCATTTCCAAGAGAATCAATGGGAGGAAAGTAGAACTTGAAGAGGTTTAAGACCAACAAGAAAACATTGAACTAATAGATGAATAAGAGGAACAAATAGATTCACAAGGTGTTGTGGAATCTCAAATTCTTCAAGTAATGCAAGAACCTCATAGATCTAATAGGACACACCTTGAGCCTATAAGATTTGAATATCTTGTAACGCATGAAGGCATTGAATTGGTCATAGATGATGAGCCAATACCATATAAAGATGCTATTGAGGGACCAGAGTCTGAGAAATGGCTTGAGGCCATGAAATCTGAGATGGAATCCATGTATACCAGCAAAGTATGGACTTTGGTGGATCCACCTGAAGGGGTAAAACCTATAGGGTGCAAGTTGGTCTTTAAGAAGAAGACTGACATAGATGGAAAAGTTCAAACCTATAAGGGTAGATTGGATGCAAGGGGTTTCACATAAGTTCAAGGTGTTGACTATGACAAAACCTTTTCTCTAGTGGCCATGGTTAAGTCCATTAGGATCATTCTTGCTATTGCATCTTATCATGACTATGATATATGGTAGATGAATGTTAAAACCACATTCCTTAATTGGAATCTTGTTGAGGATGTGTATATGACACAACTTGAGGGTTTTATAGGTCCAAAGTCTGCAAAAAAAGTATGTAAGCTACAAATGTCAATATATGTATTGAAGCAAGCATCTTAGAGTTGGAATCTTTATTTTGATTAGACATTCAAAGGGTTTGCCTTTATTCAAAATGAAGATGAGCCTTGTGTGTACAAGAAGGTTAGTGAGAGCCTAGTGAGATTCCTCATATTGTATGTAGATGACATACTACTGATGGGAAATGACATCCCTACTTTACAAAATGTAAAGACATTGCTTGGAATACATTCTCTATGAAAGACTTGGGAGAAACATCCTACATCTTGGGGAGAAATATCTATAGAGATAGATCCATAAGGATTATTGGACTAAGTCAGAGCACATACATTGACAAAGTGTTGAAGCAGTTCAGCATGGAGAACTCAAAGAGAGGAAACCTACCTGCACATCATGGTGTCCCCATCTCTAGAGTTCAATGTCCTAGTTTTTTTTAAGAAAGGGAACACATGAGTTTGATTCCATATGCCTCAATAATTCGATCAATCATGTATGCAATGTTGTATACCCATATAGACTTCTTGTATGCCTTGAGCATGATAAGAAGATGTCAACTAGATCTAGGTGAAGCTCACTGGATAGCCGTGAAGAACATTCTCAAGTACTTGAAAAGGACTAAGGATCAATTATTGGTCTACAACGAAGATAAGAGTTGGTGGAAAAGGGTTACACTGATGCAAGCTTCCAGACTGAGCAAGATGATTATAAGTCACAATCATGATTCGTGTTCTGCCTCAACAATAGAGCTATATTCTAGAAGAGCTCCAAGCAAGAGACAGTTGTCGATTCTACAATATAGGCCAAGTATATTGCTGCATCGAGGGAAGAAAAGGAGGTTGTATGGATCAAGAAGTTCATCATAGAACTTGGGGTCGTTCAAAGAATCACCATGCAATTGAGCTATATTGTGACAACAATGGAGCTATTGCACAAGCTAAGGAAACCAGATCACATTAGCACTCAAAGCATATACAGAGGTGGTTCCATATCATATGATATATCGTACAATGAGGAGGTGTAAAGATTTGCAAAGTACCAACTAAAAATGATGTTGTTAACCCCTTGACGAAGGCACTTTCACAACAGAAGTATGACAGTCATGTAAGATCACTTAGAATACGATTTGTGGGTGATTGGCTCTAAGTGCAAGTGGGAGTCTGTTGGTATGTATGCCTAGAGAGCCAATCATGTGATGATTATGATGGTATAAATGTAAATGATTTGATTAATAAATAAAGGCAAGCTTCTAATTTATTCTATTTAATTCAATAATGAGATAATGATGTAACATTATAAATGTCTAGAGAATAATATTACTCAATGACATATGTCTTCAAGTATTAGCCTTGGGGAAATGGGATCATACGGATGTTAAGAGTACATATACATACATACATTCATATATATATATATATATATATATATATATATATATATTCTCATTATGTCCCTTAGCTATTGTTATTGTGGAAGGCTGATAGATAAAAATGATACATAAGATCAGAGTGTGGGTTGGTTGATGATAGAATCTCATTAGTCATGATATGGCTATATCAAACCAAGCATACATATACATGTTAGAGAAAAGTGTATCAGACATACCCATGATGAGACTGACACATGGAAGCCATCATCATGGAAGTCATATTCATGGTGGTGGTTGTGGTTCTTAGACCTGAAATCACTACACTATCACATTTTATTGGGTACACTTTGACACACTACTACAAAAATTACATATAACGTCACATTTCGAGGCGTCGGTTGTATTCCAAAAAACGATGCGTAAACCCTACAACGTCGGATGAAAACACAAACTAACTTCTATATGTGAAGACCGGCTGATTTTCATAAGACACGGATATTGCTTTTTGTTTAGCGTCGGTTGCACAATAAGAAACTGACATCTAAAATCACCCGCCAAATCCAATTTTTCCAGTGCAAAGAAATTACCTCCAAAATTTCACATATGACGTCGGTTGTTAACCAAGTAACCGATGACTAAAGGTTTTTCGTGAGACAGAAATCGGCCCCATTTTTGTCGTCAGTTTTCTTACAATAACTGACGTAGATGTGTTTTCACGCGCTATCCCCTTGAAAATGTTTACCCCCAAATTGCCCAATTGGCGTCAGTTGTTGATCAAGTAACCGACGACTATGGTTGTAATTCAAGAACAATTTTTTTGTCGGCATATGTAGATAGACGTCGATTTTTCTAGTTGAAACTGACGACTATAATTGAACATAGGTGTCAATTTCTAAAACAACCGACGATGATGGTAAACTTAATAACACTCACAAAACAGACTCTTCCCCATTCTCTATTTCATCCCGATTTCACCAGCGCTAGGTCTGGCGATTCTGTTTCCACTCGTCGCGCTACCGATCTCCATCCACCGCCTACCGCCATCGCGATTTCACCAGCTACTGTGCTTGATCACCACCTGTGCTCAACGCTGCCAGAGCTTTGGAGTCAACACCGCCAGAGCTTTGGAGCTCAACGCCGCCAGAACTCAGTAGAGTTTGTGCTGCCACTTCCCCTCTTCCTCGCTGGAGCCGCCGCCACCACTACCCCTCTTCCTTGCCAGACCCGCCTGAGCCCGACTGCTAGCCCTCCATCTGCTCTACTGACTGCTGCTCCTCCATCCGCTCTGTGACTGCTGCTCGTCCATCTGCTCTTCCTTTGTCACCTTGGAAGGTAGGCAGTAAAGAATTTTGCATGATTAATATATATCATATGAAATGAATGGATGCTTTTATGATTTTTTCACTTCTATTGATACTATATGAAATGAAATAAATGTTTGTGCAAATAAATGTTAGGAACATGAATCCATATTGTATGATGTAGAATGATGATGATAATGCATGAGCTAGTTTGAAATTTTGAAATCAATTATGAATGATAGGATACTACATTTATGTTTAATTATGATTCCATATTGTATGATGTAGAATGATGATAATAATGCATGAGCTAGTTTGAAATGTTGAAATCAATTATAAATGATAGGATACCTACATTTTATGTTTAATGATTATCTTGTTGACAACATATGCATGTATATTTGAGATATTGAAATCAATTATGCTATTGTAAATCAACCTAGGATATGAATGATGAAACTAGGATCGTTGGTATAGGAATGACAACACATGTATTTTTTGGCCTAGAAACCCGTCCAAGATTTACTCATTAGGAGTAAATCTTGGATAGTCCCCGGTTTGGGACTATTCTTGAACACTTAATCTCACTTAGGATGTAAGTGTATAATGTGTATTGAGTTTTTAAGAAAATTTCGGTAGCATTTCCCCATTTGTTCTCTAAGTAAATATGTACGTATAAGAGTCCACGTGAAGCTAAAATGTCATATTACAGTGTCATTGAAGACATATGGGAGTTTGACTACGTAGATTTTAGAATTCCGCTCTTTAAATGTAATTGGGTCGATAACACCAAAGGAGTTATAGTGGATGAATTGGGTTTCACATGAGTGAACTTTGAAAAGATTGGAGAGAAGGGTGAACCATTCATATTGGCATCACATGTGAAACAAGTATTTTATATTGATGATCCTAGAAATGATAAATGGTCAGTTGTTCTTCATGGTAAATGACAGTTGATTGAAATCCTATAGATGAAGAAGAGTACTATGATAAGTACGATGACTATAGTCCATTCTCAGTTTGGTTGCCAACACCACCAAATATTGAAGCTAATGATAACTTGTATGTGTGCGGAGATCACAATGAAGGATTGTTAATTGATAAAAGATCGCAATATTAGAGGCATGCATGTTTATATTTTTTATATGTTTTATTTTTCTGAATGTGAACTTTACAATGTTTTATTATCTTCTAGTTATGTCAAATGATAAATGTTTGATTTTTTAATGACACTTTTAGATGGCTGAGCATGAGCATGATGACTGTGATGATGATTACTGTGAGGGTGAGGATATCAATGCGCCGCCTCACAATGTAAGTTTTAAAAATATATCCTATATTTCTATCTATATGCCCATTTATAGTTATAACCTGTAAGTGTGTTTATTTTGTCAAATTTTAGGTTGATGATGTACCCCCTAAAGAAATTGGGGCACTTGATGAGCAACAAAAAAATTGAAAAGGTGAGGGGCATCACTATGATGAACAAGTTACTACAACAAAGGGGCAATGGACCCAAACTAGCTGTGGATTTTGATCATGCAGGAAATCCAGTTGGAGTGAACCGCAACTCGTTTATTTCATATATTGGGGTTCTTACTCGTAGCCATTCTAGTCCTAATGTAGAATCTTGGCATAAAGTTCCTAAGGGGAAGAAAGACTTAGTATGGAAGGAACTATGCATGAGTTATTATTATTTGCAATTCTATTTTGTAGATTACTAATTTTTAGGATACTAGTTAATAACAATTCTATTTTGCAGAGTATATTTGAACTGAATGAAAGCTACATCGTAAATGTGTGATGCAACACTGTGGGATGGTCCTAAGGAACTATAGGACAAATCTCACCCGATATTACATACGAGATGCTGAGAAGAGGAAGAAGCCAGCCACTAAGAAACGGAACTACCTGGACCCCAATGACTGCGAGGAGTTTGTTACCAAAAGAAAAACTAATGAATTCAAGGTATTAAGCACCACTCCCAATTTAATTAATATACATTCTTAAGTTTTCACCTATTCAAGATTAATCTTTAGTGTTACTAACCAAATCAATGTGCTTACTAATAGGGCTATCAGCGATGCTCAAAGAGCAAGGTGTGCACTAAATGTGCATGATCACATGATAGGTCCAAAAGGTTATGCAGACATTCACCAAATACTACATGATGAGTCTACTTCTCAGTCTGCTGCTACTCAAGAGATTGTAGAGTCCTCTACTATTAGTCCCACACCTCTTCTTTGCCATGCTATGTGGATAGCTGGGAGGAAAAATAAGAAAGGAGATATAACCAAGCCCGCAACTGTTGAGGCGGCTGCAAAAATGGTAAAATTCAACTCTTAGAGCAATTGATATTGATTATTGTTATGTTTACTTACCAATTTCTATTGATGGTGCTTAGCGGGAGCTTCATTAGTAGAGGAAGAAAGGCAAGTTCATCACTGAGGGCACAAGGGATGAATTGATAGTTGCTCTTGGTAACCTAGAGCATTCTGGACGTGTTAGGGGTGCATGTGCTGGTGTGGGCATAAAAGCATTCTTTGGGCCATCACAGCGCAAACCTATCCCAAAAGCGGGATTATCAAATGTTGAGGTAACCTATTCTATTTTTAGAATGTTATTGCGAAAGGGAATTCAATAATCAAAACGTTAGCATATCTTTTATCGATTTATAGGTAGATGAGTTAATTAATAAGAGAATCCAAGAAGCAATGGTGAAGTGGCACACATCTCAGGCTGCTACTTAGACAATACTTGTGGCGTGCCGCTCTTATTCTACTATAGAGGTTGGGAGTAATCCTATGGACCCACCTAGCACGTCCCTATAAGTATTTTTATGACATAGTAGCTAGTCTTTTCAAGATGATATGTTTATGTATATATGTATATAACAGTCTTTACGTAAATTTGTAGGGGTTGAAGCCATCACTAGTACAGAAATGGGTTATAACGTCACTACCTGTAGGGTTGGTTTTTCTAAATAACCGACCTTATATGTCTAAAAAAATGCGGGTACCACTTAAGACCTCTTGGGTCGGTTTTCTTAAAAAAACCAACCTTGTAGTGTAACTCTATAGGGTCAGTTTTCCAAATAACCGACCTTATATGTCTATAAAAAACACGGGCACCACTTAAGACCACTTGGGTCGCTTTTCTTAAAATAACCGACCTTGTAGTGTATCTCTATAGGGTCGGTTTTCCAAATAACCGACCTTATATGTCTATAAAAAACGCGGGCACCACTTAAGACCTCTTGGGTCGCTTTTCTTAAAATAACTGACCTTGTAGTGCATCTCTATAGGGTCGGTTTTCATAAAATAAGTGACCTTATAGAAAATTGGATTAGAAAGTCAATTACAAGTTTCCCGTGGAAAATTTTTTCTTGATTTTGGCTTCGCGCCTCGATCTATAGGGTCAGTTTTTCCAATTAATCGACCTTATATATCTAGTTTGCCTTCACGAGCACCTCTAGCGTCGGTTTTTCCCTTATAACCGACCCTAAAGGGCTCCTCGGTCGACAAATCCATCGACTGAATAAGAGCTAGATTTCACATATACAAGCACCTTTAGGGTTAGTTTTTTCCTTATAACTGACCCTAAAGTCCTCCTCGGTCGATAATATTGTCGACCGATATCAATTTTGGATCCAGTTTAGTTCAGCACCTCTAAGGTCGGTTTTTCCTTTAAAAGTGACCTTAAAGGGATCCTCGGTCGACAAATTCTTTGACCGAATAAGAGCCAGATTTCACATGTATAGCACCTCTAGGGTCGGTTTTTCTCTTATAACCGACCCTAAAGGGCTCCTCGGTCGACGATATTGTCGACCAATATCAATTCTGGATCCAGTTTAGTTCACACATGTATAAGCACCTCTAGCGTCAGATTTGTACTTTTAACCGACCCTAGAGCTTTCCTCGGTCGACGAATACTTCGACCGATAATCTCAGTCGACAAATTCGTCGACCGATAAGGAGCCAGATTTCAAGTGTATAAGCACCTTTAGGGTCGGTTTTTTCCTTATAACCGACCTTAGAAGTCTATTCGTTTGACAATATTGTCGATCGAGATGAATTTTGGTTCCAATTTAGTTCACGCTTGTGAAAAACTAAATTGGATCCTAAGTTTATCTCAGTCGACAATATTTTCGATCGAGGAGGACTTTAGGGTCGGTTATAAGGAAAAAACCGACCTTAAAGGTACTTATACGAAGGAAATC
The DNA here is from genome assembly GCA_963693085.1 of Alisma plantago-aquatica. NCBI lineage: Eukaryota > Viridiplantae > Streptophyta > Magnoliopsida > Alismatales > Alismataceae > Alisma > Alisma plantago-aquatica. The sequence continues at coordinate 769,331,282 of OY856410.1, forward strand.
TGGCTCTTTCTCGGTCGACGAATTTGTCGACCGAGATGGAGCCAGATTCATTCGTATAAGCTCATGTAGCGTCGGTTTTTCTTTATAACCGACCCTAGAGGGCTTTTCGGTCGACAATATTGTCGACCGAGATAAATTTAGGATCCAGTTTAGTATTTCACACATGTATAAGCACCTCTAGGGTCGGTTTTAAGGAAAAAACCGACCCTAGAGGTACTTATACGAAGGAAATCTGGCTCTTTCTCGGTCGATGAATTGTTTGACCGAGACAACGTCGGTTGTCAAAATGTTCGACCGAGGCCAACCCTGTGAACCTCCATTTGCGTGAATTAAAAAGGCAATATTCTAATTAAAATATAAATTTTAAAAAAATCGTAACGGTTAGTTTTCGATCGACCGTTGGCCGACCGGGAGGAGCGTCTAGAGAAACGGCCGTTGCGGGCGTCGGTCGACAAATTGTCGACCGAAATGGGCTCTCTTTTGCTATAAATAGCACCCAAAACGATCCATTTCTTCACACCTTCACATTCTCACTTCTCTAGCTCCTCTCTAGTGTATTCTTGTGAAAATCTTTAGCTTCTCTACATCCAAGTCTTGCTTGCTACTTCTCCATTTCAAAACAACGAGATGGCTTCCTCATCAATGCGTGGAAAGAAGCAAGTTACAGCCAGGAAAGGAAGGATGGTCTCTCCAGCACTGCCGATCATCAATGACATTCCATTCAACGACGCAGCTGCAGGCGATCGCTACCTCAGGCTCTCTTCGAAAACTCCTCTTCCACGACGGCCAGTCGACGTCATGGACTTCCACAACATTGTTGATCTAGAGGAACTCTTTGAGGTGCAACATTTGACTAATTTTCTGAATCCCTCCTTCCATTCCTACTCCTCAAAAGTAGTTAATGAATTCTATGCCAATTTAACCCCACATCCTGACCATGATTCCTTCTCTTCTATGGTTAGTGGGTATGGATTCCATTTTACTGAGGAGGGCATTCTTAATATGCTTAACATAGACATAGAAGACTATAAAGATTTTCTTGATCTCACCACAGGAAATCCACTAAATAAACTCTCCCAAGATGACACTACCACTAGTCTTAGTGACATCAAAAGAGCCATCTTTCTATCCAATACCACTTGCCATGAAGATAGGGGTACCTATTATGCCATAAACTTAAAATCTGAAGCTAGGATCATATATCTCATTGTTGCCACCAATATCCATCCTAGAGCAAACAAATCTGAAGTACCCACTTTTCGAATGTACCTTATCTATGCCATTCTAAAAGGTATCCCCATAAATTTCATTTGTATCATCCTTAAGAATATGCTTGAGTTCTCTGGCAATCCACCTTATGCTAACTTTGTTTGCCAAATTACTCAACATTTTCTTAAGAAGAATATTGAGGACGACTTAGGTTACACATGGGATAGAAAACCCCAAAAGATAAGTAAAAATATGGTGGAAAAGATGGGAATCGACTTTGGCCACAAAAGGGCTAGGACTGAAGGGGAGACATCCACCCAAGACATACCTCCACCACCTCCTCCTACCAACCTACCCCATGATCCTATTACAAACACCTTGACATACATTGTTGGATCCCAATATCACCTAAGTAGGCAATTGGATTATAATCACCATGCCATGAATTATTTAAACCAAAGGATGCAAACTCTCTCTCCTAACCAACCTGATGAATATCCATATTCCCTTAATCCTGGCATGATAAATCCATACAATCCTTCCTACAACTACTATCAAATTCCACATCCACCATCTCCTGATCTCACGCATACTCAGTTTTCCCCAATTCAACTTCAAGACGTTGCTGCCCACTTTCACTTTGATCGTGTTCCCACCTTCTTGGAGGCTTATGCCTTAACCAAGACAGGTGCCTTGGAGTGGCAGACACTGGTCAAATATTATGGAGCTGAGCCCTTTCTTGGAAAAGACCCAGACATTGATGTAATCCTTCGGTCTTTTCAGTGAGATTATGAGATATCTTTGTAATGATTGTAATGGATATCTTTTTATAAAGCAAGTATGTCATGCTTTATGGGTCATCTTATAAAGTGTATGGGCATTAAATTGTTATGAATAAAAGTGTTTTCCATGGCTTCATTTGGACATATACATGTTATATAAGAATATTGTTATTTCAAATGATTGAAAAATAAATTATGGCTAAATTTGACAAAGCATCACTTGGTTTTAAAATTAAATATCTCTTTAAGGGGGAGCATAGCATAAAATTAAGGGGGAGAACTAAAGAGTCATACAAAATGATTATATTGGATATCCTTTTGAAATGACAAAGGGGGAGAAATAATATAAAATCAAAAACATAAAATTAAAATGAGTTTCATAATATCTCAGCCAGCATTCACTTGCAAAACAAGAATGGCTACAAAAGGTAAAATTATTGTTATTTGGGAACAAGTGTAATCAAATGTAATCAAATGTTATTTGGGAGATCTATATGCTTGAATTATTGTTATTTCATGATTGTAATCAAATGTAAAATCAAGCGTTAGATCTTACCTAGCCATTTACAACACTTAGATAGGTGATCATCCCCTACAATAGTGTCACAAGTGCACACTCATACACACACTTGGTACTTAATTTAAAACATTGAAATAGGGTTAATCTCGGTCGAAAAACTACTCGACCGAGACACTCTTGGTCGATAATATTGTCGACCGAGGAGGACTTTAGGGTCGGTTATAAGGAAAAAACGACCCTAGAGGTACTTATATTCTGGCTTTTTCTCGGTCGATGAATTTGTCGACCGATAAAACTCAGTCGATAAAATCGTCGACCGAATTGGAGCCAGATTCCTTCGTATAAGCACTATAGCGTCGATTTTCCCTTATAACCGACCCTAGAGGAATTTTCGGTCGACAATATTGTCGACCGAGATAAACTTAGGATCCAGTTTAGTATTTCACACATGTATAAGCACCTCTAGGGTCGGTCATAAGGAAAAACCCGACCCTAAAGGTACTTATACGAAGGAAATCTGGCTCTTTCTCGGTCGACGAATTTGTCGACCAATAACCGCTCGATCGATAAAATCGTCGACCGAGATAGAGCCAGATTCCTTCGTATAAGCACATGTAGCGTCAGTTATTTCCTTAAAACTGACCCTATAGGGATATATTGTCGACCGATAGAATTTCGGTTGACAAATTTGTCGACCGAGAATGATTTCAAGTGTTTTTAAATAACCCGACACGGGCACCGCTTATCTATAGCGTCGGTTTGTTTGGTTTAACCGACACTACATGTCTTTCTCTAAGTGAAAAAGCCGAAACCTAGTCTTTCTTCCACCCACGAAAACCTTTATGTTCTATTTTTCTCTCCCGCGGCGCCGTGAAACCCTTACTTTCTTGTGTCATTCCTGCCGCGAAGCCCTTGCCTCGTCTCTGTGAAGCCGTGCCACCTCTCCGCGCCGCCAAGAGGATCGTGGTGTCCGGGCCGTTGCCACCTCTCCGCGCCGCAAAATAGAGCTCGTAGTCACCGCAAAATAGAGCTCGTCGTCGCCGTCAAATAGAGCTCATCGTTGTCGCCTCTCCACTCTTCCACGAAGGTCGCCGCCTCTCCGTGAAGGTCGTCTCATCCTCCACGAAGGTCGCCGCCATTTCCAAGTAAGTTCGCTGCTTTCGTTCCTTCGTTCCTGCCTTCCTTCGTTCCTGCCCGCCGCCATGGTTGCGTCCAGGTCCACTCTTGGTCGACAATTATTCGACCGAGTGCCCACCTGCGCGCAGCGTCCAGGTCCACTCTCGGTCGACAAATCCATCGACCGAGAGTGGACCTGGACGCTGCGCGCAGGTGGGCACTCGGTCGACTAATTGTCGACTGAGAGTGGACTTGATCCTTATTTATGTGTGAGCTATAAATATTTTAATCATATTTGTTGTAATGTTCACAAATAGTTCTAAATATTATAATGATTTCAATCTTTGGACTGTTGGAAACGGCCTTACTTTGCTAATTTGTACAAGTATTTTTCATTTTATATGATTTGGTAACCCAATAATAAAAACATGTCTTTTTTCATATGTAATCATTATATAAATTCTAGAAATTAATACGAGATTAGACATGTGTACTCTTAGATTGACACTTTAGGGTTGATGTATTTATATATTAACTTAGAAACCCGTTCAAAATTTACTCATTAGGAGTAAACTTTGGATAGTCCCCGGTTTGGGACTATTTTTGGATATTTTAATCGCACTTGGGATGTACCTGTATAATGTATGTTTAGTTTTGTAGATTATTTCAGTAGGATTTCTTCATTTGTTCTCTGGGTACATATGTGAGTGGTTATTTGCCATTTACATCGGTGTACTTGGAGAACTTAGGAGAAATGCTGCTGAAATTTTCTTCAAAACTAAACATACATTATACAGTTACTAGTGAGATTAAATATTCAAAAATGGGATAGGTGGTACACTTTAGTATATAAGTAATTAACTTCCTATCAATAAAAACTTATAGATTATTATAGTATCAATATTAAACTGTTAGTTTTATAATTAATTTTAATGTGATATAGAAAATGGATCGAAGTTGGATGTCTATCAAGAACCGTTGCAGTCCAGAGTTTGCCAAAGGTCTTGTGAATTTATTAGATTTGCTGAGGAACATAGGAAACTACCTACAGATAGGCTATATTGTCCATGTAGAAATTGTTGTAACAATTTGAAAGTTGATACTGGTGAGGAAATTAAGAATCATGTCATATGCAATGGGATCATACAAGGTTATAATGAATGGTATTGGCATGGAGAGAAATTGAATTATGGATCAGAAAATGTCGATACTAATAGTTGTGGCATAGAAGATATAGATAATGATGATAATGTTAATGATGAACCGATTCAAGATGACCAGATTCAGGATGATATGGTTGATGAGATGCTATGTAGTTGTCGGGACAATGTCATTGATCCACCTTCTTTATTTGCAAACATTGTCCATGATGCTGAAAAACCAATATATAAGGGTTGTACTAAGTTCACGAGGTTGAGTGCTGTGATGCGATTATGTACTCTTAAAGCTCAAAACCGGTGGAGCGATAAGAGTTTCACTTCACTGTTGTCTTTGTTAAAGGAAATTCTTCCTGAAGGCAACGAGCTTCCAATTTCAACATATCAAGCAAAGAAAATAATGTGCCCAATGGGAATGGAGGCTAAGAAGATTCATGCATGCCCAAATGATTGTGTGTTATTTCAGAAGGACTATAGTAATTTGATAAATTGTCCAAAATGTGGTGCGTCAAGGTATAAGACTACAAATTCAGCTAAGGCTAAAAATGGCTCTCCTGCCAAGGTGATGTGGTATCTACCAATAATACCACGATTTCAACGCTTATTTGCTAATACAGAAGATGCGCAAAATTTTTCTTGGCATGGGGAGTTAAAGGCCAATGATGATGGCATCCTAAGACATGCATCTGATTCACCACAATGGAAGAAAATTGATTTATTATACCCTTAATTTGGTAAAGAACCAAGAAACTTAAGACTTGGACTCTGTACAGATGGAATGAATCCCTATGGTACATTAAGCAGCCAACACAGCACATGGCCTGTTATGATTGTTATATACAATCTTCCTCCTTGGTTGTGTATGAAAAATAAGTATGTGATGTTGTCAATATTGATATCAGGGCCCAAGCAACATGGAAATGATATTGATGTTTACCTTCAACCTCTAATTGATGACCTAATGAAACTATGGGAAGAAGGTATTATGACATATGATTATTCACGTAAAGAGATCTTCAGTTTGCGTGCTATGCTATTTTGCATGATTAATGACTTTCCAGCTTATGGAAATTTGTCTGGATATAGCATAAAAGGATACAAAGCATGTCCTGTTTGTGAGAAAAATACTGATTCAATCAGACTGAAACATGGTGGTAAAATCGCATATCTTGGTCATCGGAGATTTCTCCCACCAGTGCATCCTTATTGAAGGCAACGCAAAACCTTTAATGGGTCAACTGAGGAATGAAGTGCTCCTAAACCTATACCAGGAAATGTTGTATATGATAGGGTGAAACATATTGTTAATGAATTTGGAAAGAGTTCAAGTAGTCGTCCACTCGCATGTGACAAATCTCTATACAAGAAGAGGTCAATATTCTGGGATCTTCCTTATTGGAGATCTTTGACAATTAGACATTGCATTGACGCCATGCATGTTGAAAAAAATATTTGTGATAGCATCATTGGTACGCTATTGAACATACCAGGAAAGACTAAAGACGACATCAAATCTAGAAAAGATTTAGAATTAATGGGTATAAGAAAAGAATTATCAGTGGAGATCAGGGTTCGCCGCACATATTTACCACCAGCTTGTTACACTTTGTCAAAGAAGGAGAAAAAGACTTTCTGTGAGTGCTTGTATAATATTAAGGTTCCACAAAGATACTCTTCTAATATTCATAAATTGGTATCAATGAAGGATCTGAAGTTGATAGGTATCAAATCTCACGATTGTCACACCTTAATGCAACAAATTTTACCTGTGGCTATTCGATCTATATTGCCGAAGCATGTAAGGTTTGCAATCACAAGACTTTGTTTCTTCTTCAATGAAATTTGCAACAAAGTGATACATCCTGATACTCTCGATAAATTACAGAAGGATGTAATTGTTACCATGTGTCATCTTGAAATGTACTTTCCTCCTTCATTTTTTGATATCATGGTTCATCTTGTAGTACATATTACAAGGGAGGTGAATATGTTGGGTCCAATTTTCTTACATTGGATGTATCCATTTGAACGCTACATGAGTGTTTTTAAAGGTGATGTTCGGAATCGTTATCGTCCTGAAGGGAGTATTGTTGAGGGTTACATGGCTAGGGAGGTGATGGACTTTTGTAATGATTTTTTGAACTGTAATAGCGATCTAAAAAATTCCCATCACACTGGATCTTATTGTGGAAAAGGAACTCTGGGAGGACGAATGAAAGGAATCTGTCGTGAGTTGTGGGAACAAGCGCATTTGTATATTTTACACAACATCGATGAAGTTAGTAGCTACATCAAAGAACACAATGATCTTATCAAGAGAAATCATCCGCGATCCAGTTCAATGTGGCTTGCAAGAGAGCATAATCGAACATTTATTAGGTGGTTTGAAGAGAAAGTATTTAATCAACTATCTGAATCACCGAATAATGTTGTTGAGAACATAAAATGGCTCGCCTTTAAGCCAAAAATGGATGTCATGTCATATGAAGGTTATGACATAAATGGATTTTCATAATACACAAAGCGTCAAGACGAAAGTAGTGTGGTCCAAAATAGTGGGGTTACTGTTCAAACTTGTTCGTTGTATTTTGCTAGTGCCAAAGATAAAAGACCACGTGAAGCTGAGATGTCATATTATGGCGTCATTGAGGACATATGGGAATTGGACTATACAAATTTCAGAGTTCCTATCTTTAGGTGTAATTGGGTTGACCACAAAAAAGGAGTTTTAGTGGATGAGTTGGGTTTCAAATTGGTGAATTTTGAAAAGATTGGTGAGAAAGATGAGCCATTCATCATGGCAGACCAAGCAAAACAATTATTCTATATTGATGACCCTGCAAATAAAAATTGGTCTGTCGTTCTTCATGGAAAAAGACAGTTTACTGTAGATCCTATAAATGAAGAAGAATACTATGAAAAGTATGATGATTCCAGTCCATTCTCAGTTGGTTTACCAAGTGTAAATGTTGAAGATAACAACGATGAATACTATAAACGTCATGACCATGCTGAAGGAATTTTACTTGACTAACAACTCAACCAATACTAAAGGCATGTATCCGTTGAATTATTTATTTTATTATCATTCAAGCAAATAATATTTTTAATATACATCATATATCATGTATACCTTATCACTTGTGCTTTTATTATCAATTATTGTTTTTATCATGTATACTTGCAGGTTCTAAAATGGCAAGTGAAGATGAACATTCTGAGCATGAGCATGAGCACCATGAGGATGGTAGTGGTGATGCTAAGAAAAGTAGAGGTCCCACACTAATGCGTAGGCTGCAGGAGCTCAGGGCTAAAGGGGACAAATTGCCAATCCAATTTGATATCATAGGAGCACCTGTTGGGGAACATGCTAGTGCTTTCAAGCATTACGTAAGGGCGACTGCACACAGTAAGGTGCCAATAGATATAGAAAACTGGCATGATGTTGCTAATGCCAAAAAAGACCTCATATGGAAAGATATATCTGTGAGTGGAAGTGATATTATTTTAATATTTTTTTATCTATTGATTCTAATTTAGTTTTCTTGGAATTAATTCCTTTTCAAAACAAAATTATTAATTGCTTCTTTTGTATGTATAGGGTGTTTTTCATCTAAATGAAAAAGATCACAAGAAAAGAGTGCTACAACGTTGTGGTGTAAGATGGAGGGGTTTTAAGACATATCTCGTAAGGGAATTTATAGATAATCCTAAACAAAAGAAGAAAGGAACAAATGTATATATTTTTATAGATCCCGAGGAGTGGGAAAGATTAGTTGCAGCTAGGAGATCGGAAGAGTTTCAGGTAATAAAGATTGTGATGTATTGTATGAATCTTTAATTTTATACAATTAAGGAGGTGAATCTTTTTATACATGTTTGCCAAGTCTAAATTGCAATACCTCATTTTAAATGATCAGGCTATCCACCAGGCTCAAAAGGAAAGACGGGCCAAAAATGTGCATGACCATCTCTTGGGGCCTGGTGGTTATGCCTTCCACCGCCAACTACAAGAGAAGCAATCCTCTTCTAGAGAAGAATCTAGTACAACTCAAGTTGAGCGTCCACCCCGACACTTGACATGGATTGATGCTAGAAAGAATCAAGCAGGTGAAATTGTCAACCCTACAACTAAGGAGGTGGCACAAAAGATGGTAGGTTTATCTCAACTAAGTAAAGAGTAACTCCCACAAACTTAGATTTATTTATATCTAATTGATATTGTGATTTAATATTTTTATTAACTATGAAAACATTGATCTCCACGAGCAAAGGAAGGAAGGAAAGTTCATCCCAACTGGCCACATGGATGAACTATCAGTTGCTCTTGGTACGAAGCAGCATCCTGGCCGTGTTAGGGGATTAGGAGCTGGCATAGGATTCAAGTCTTATTTTAGCCATTCGCAATCTAAAATAGGGCGTGCAGGAGGTCTTACACAAGAGGAGGTTGAAGCATTAGTAGCGCAGAAAGTAAAAGAAATAATGTCTTCATTTCAGCCTACGGAACCTTCTCAACCTATTCATATTGCACGTCTCTCAAGTGATGAGGTACAAGCCCATGCTCCAGTTGTAGAAGGTCATGGGAGCACTCCCAATGACCCACCACAACAATCTGTAGTAAGTTTTTGTTCTATATGTTGTGTTATTAGTATGATATATATGATAATATATATAGTTGTAACAGGTATCTGTTCTACTACTTCTTATATAACTTATATTATTTCAATCTAGGTTGGTATGAATTGTAAACTTGCAGTGGAGGTTCCAGAATATAATGTTGTGGCAGCGGGCATGGTGTACAACCTTGGTGGTACATTGCATTGCCAACAAATTACTGATGACATTTGTCGTGTGTCCATCCATCTTGTGTATGACGGAATGGGGGACAAACCACTACCCATACCTAATCCTGAATATAGTACAGTTGAAGAAGCTGAGGGTGCTATGGTGGGTTGGCCTAGACACTTGATTATCAATGACAAGGTATACCTTATTTCTACCATATTTTTCATATTTGACTGCATATATGAAGTCGTGTAATATAAGTATGTAATTTAATTAACATGTTTGTAAGCCAAAAAGTAAAAATTCTACTAGTCGTCCTCCTATGCCCAAGCCATCTTTCATTCCTGAAGCTACATTCGACGAATTGGGAAGCAAATGTAAATGTTTGTGTCGATACTTAGCCAACCAAAGCTCAGGATCACATATGTTGGTCAATTTAACAGAAGATGCAGCTGGGAAGGACTTTGATAATTTTATTTTTCTTGATGATATTATAGAGTTGTTCCGATATGATTGGATAAATACTTTGGTAATAGAAGTATGGATAAGGTAAGTATCTATCAATATATATATATCAAATTCCAATACATATTTTTAGCTTAGTTCTATATATGGAAATAATTACAAATGTTTTACAGCCATTTATATACTGAGATCACAAACTTTGATATAAGGAATGTTGGATTCTTAGTTCCTTCAATCACTAGTCAAGTGGAGACAAATTTTGAGGATGTGAATGAGTACTTCTCTACTACATTCAAATATTTTGCTAGTGAAGGGAAGGAAATTATCCTAATTCCTTTTAACGTGCAGTAAGTATTATTATTCAATATAATTTTAATAATGAATAAAATTATTTATTTTAATGTTTGTTTTATTCTTACTCAGAGCTAGACATTGGGAATTAGTGGTGATTGCCCCTAAATTGATGACTCTTTATTATCTTGACCCAATGGGTAAAACAACAAGGAATCACAAACTGAAATTGCCAGTTATGGAGTAAGTATAAATTTAATCAATGCTTCAACATGATATTTCTATTTAGAATTTCTATTTTACCAATTATTATTTAATTGATAGGGGTATAAAGACTTTTTGTGATGCTGGAGGACAAATACCCACAAAATTAAAGACATTGACTTTGAAAAATGTCAAGGTAGCTACTTTGACAACTGCTTATTCTTATATGTATTAATTTTCAATTCTAATATATATGTCAACTCTTATAGTCTTATCTCAACTGTTGTTTATAGTAGTTTACTAACATTAAGTATAATTTGTTATTTGTAGTGTCCTATGCAAAATAATGATTGGGCTTGTGGCTACTATGTAATGAAATATATGCAAGCTATTGTCAAACAAGCATCACATGACATTCAGACTATAAGTCAGGTAATAAAGAATAACATCATAAATTTACAAGTGATTGTAGTCATTTTATAAAATATTAGCATGTGCATTTTCTGTTACAGATCTTTACAACTCAGCCTTACACACTTGTGGACTTGAATGAATTTCAAGAAGAGTGGTCAGATTCTTTTCTAAATGAAGTCAATATAGCATTGGATTAAATATGTCAGCTCCATTTATGTATGTGGTTTGAGCACTCTTTCATATTTACTTTTGTATCTGATTAATATCATCTCAGACTTGCAATCTATCATTTTGTAAATTTTTATGTGATTATGAATCATTTTTGTCATGAATGTGTGGTTTTGAATGGTGACGGTTGAGCATCAATGCTCCCCTCTCCTAGAATATATGAATCTTCTTGTTCTTTTGTTCTATTTCATTTTCTACAAAAATTTAAAAAAATCGTAACTTCTAGCGTCGGTTTTTTAAATAACCGCCCCAAAAATTGAATAAAAACTTCAGTGTGATCCTTGGTCGAGAAAATTTTTGACCGAAATAATTTCGGTCGACAATTTTCTCGACCGAGAGAGTTTTACAGGGTCGGCTTTTTTTGAAATAACCGATGCTAAAGATTGAATAAACACTTCATTGTAATCCTCAGTCGAGAAAATTGTCGACCGAAGATTACACTGAAGTGTTTTTTCAATCTTTAGCATCAGTTATTTAAAAAAAAACCGACCCTATAAAACTCTCTCGATCGAGAAAATTGTCGACCGAAATTATTTCGGTCGAAAATTTTCTCGACCGAGGATCACACTGAAGTGGTTATTCAATCTTTAGGGTCGGTTATTCCAAAAAAACCGACCCTGTAAAACTCCTTCGGTCGAGAAAATTGTCGACCGAATTTTTTTCGGTCAAAAATTTTCTCGACCAAGGATTACACTGAAGTGGTTATTCAATCTTTAGGGTCGGTTATTCCAAAAAAACCGACCCTGTAAACGATATCGGTCGAGAAAAGTTTCGACCGAGATCATTTACAAGGTCGTTTTTTTGGAATAACCGACCTTACAGGCTCCTTTTTTCTCGCCTGGGTCGGATTTTTTACAACCTTTTGCGTCAGTGTTTACTCTGTAAGGTCGGTTTTATTTGGTCAAATAAACTGACACTATAGAGCAAATTCTATAGCGACGACCACTTAGGCGTCGGTTATAAAGTGACGCTGCAGGCTTAAAAAAACCGACGCTACAGACAATTCATGTACTAGTGCATGTCGTCTAAAAAGTCAAGATTTTATCGTTGTAGAGGCCGAGGCTTACCCACCCTTTCTAGGGGACATGTTTCATGGGACTCCAGTACCAGATGGTGTGATTCGTGTGAGCCCGATACATATACTCCCCAATTGGAGGGATCTTCCATTGCCATATGCCCATCCAAATTCTAAAACTCTTGGTGAAGCAGAAGGCGGAGTGATATTGTGTCCCAAAATGGATGTCGTCTATACTAATATTGTATGGTAAATTTACATTATGTTAATTTGTTAGTGGGTATATATGAGTCAATTGATCTGAAATTATATATACATGTCAAAAGGAAGACACCCGCTACATCTCAGCCTCCACCTCCACCTCCTAAAGTACCTAGTTGGATTCCAAGGGTCCTATATGCCTCGTTAGGTCCTAATTGTAGGGTATGGTAGTATGGATAGGCGAACATAACCCAAATTGTCATATAAATGTTTCTATTCTGGTGGATGCTGCAGGTGAATCATACGATAACAATCTATTTATACAAGATATTTTGGAGTTGTTTCGTTATGATTGGCTGAATACACCTATGATAGAGCTATGGATATTGTGAGATCTTGTTTATACATCCATATACCTTGTTTTATATATAGTGATCTGGTTTCTTATATATTAATGCATATGTAATACATGTTTTGCAGCCACTTACACACGATCTATAAAGATTTTTTATTTTCCCATGTGGGATTTCTAGTTCCATCTTTGATCAGTCTTGTAGATAAAGACCCTTCATCAGTTACCTCATACTGCTCTGCTACTTTTAAATATTTTGGTAAAAAAAAGAAGACGGTGATAATAGCTCCATTCAATGTTGAGTAAGTCTACTTTTCTTATAATTTGGACTTAAGAAAATTACATTTTTATTGTGGATTGTGAGTTATTAATTTTTAACTTTCTTACCTCTAGTGGTAGGCATTGGGAGTTACTGGTTATTGTCTCCAAGACGTTCACTGTTTATTATCTAGATCCTGTGGGAAAGGAATTGGACACATTATATGGATATCCAATGTAAAGGCCATTATTCACGTGAGATATATTTCATATTTTTATATCTGTTAACATTTGTTATTACATTATTATTTAATTATGCAATTTAATGTGTTACATTAACATGTAGGGCTTTAAGAGAGTTCAAAAAAACTGGAGGAAACATCTCTAAAAAAAATAAACAATTACTATTTTGGGAGAATGTGAAAGTAATTTCCCGACTCCAATGTATATATTATTTATGTGAACTGTGCTTGTTTGTATTTTTGAACATTTTGTATGTTTTAATTTATAGTGTGCTAAACAAGACAACAGCTGGGCATATGCATACTATGTGATGTGATATATTGACCTAATTATCAAACATGTTGCAATGGAAATCGATACCATACAACATGTATTATATATAGTCTCATTAGATAATATGAAATATATCAATCTTATTATATATTATTAATTATATATATATGTCATTCTCTTTGTAGGTGTTTAAAACCAGTGACTTTACTACAGGTGAAAAGTTATTAGATGTACATACTCCCTATACGATGGAAGAATTAAATGATGTAAGAGAACAATGGGCAAAAGCCTTACAAGTAGTGGGAATTTTTTATTATGATTGGGATATTGATGACGATAATGACGATGATGATAATAATAAAGAATGATATTTCTAAACATTGTTCTCATAATTATTTTTGTATTTTATGACATCTGAACGGGTTTTTTTAATTGTCATATGTGTGAATGTGAAGATGATCAATACATGATTGTTTCTACATGGGTCTGAATGTAAAAAGAGATGAAATGAATGGAACAATAGGTTGCTAAATGTGAGTGAAAATAGAGGAAATTTGAAATGGAACTACTGGTTTCTACATGTGTGTGATGAAAAATAATATGAATCAAATGTGCTTATACATGTGTGTGAATCACATGATCATAAATTGTTGTCTATCCTTGTTAATTTTGTAGGTTTGTGGCCTGTTGTTGGTTGAAATCAAAAGGTGTTGTAAACCTACAGTTCATAACTAAACTGTAGGTTATGCATCCTTCTGACCAACCGGACAGCAGGCTTGCAAACTGATAAGAAAAAAAATCAGAACATAGGCGTTGGTTATTAGTATAAAACCAACAAAAAAACTTTACTGAATCAATTATTAGTATAACACCAACGTCTTTATCCCTTTTCTGGGGCTAATTTTTTTCCTTTCTGGTGTCAGTTATTAGTATAAAGCCGACGTCTTTTATAGGTATATTGTGTCGGTTATCGGTAAAAACCAACGCCTATTGTACCCTTGCTGGCACGTTTTATTGGTGGCGGGAAGGGTTATGGTGTTGGTGTTGAAACCGACGCAGAAGGTTTCTACTTTTAGCGACACCCACTTGGGTGTCGCTTTGAAACCGACAGCAAAAGGCTTAGTTAACCGACACGAAAGGTCAGTTCTATACTAGTGACATCATCAAACACAGTCCTAAAACATGGGTTGTTATAATGGTGATGATTGGGTGACTTTGACACATGGGGATAGACTATGAGTGATAGAAATGGGATTTGTCCCTCCAAATGTCAATGAATATAGTTACACAAGACTTGCAATTACTTATATTGTCAAACTAAAATCATATTGAATAATTATTCTTCCCCAACTACACTACCATGAAAAATCCAAAGCAAAATTGATGCAACAACTTAAATAGAAGAATCGATAAAGATGGTAAGATATTCCCCCATCAAGACCCCTCAACATATCCAATTTCCATAATGTTCTCTAACTATGAGACCAAATGGTTCTTTGTCTTTGCTAACAACACACATCAACATTTGTTTTAAACCATTTCCACATAGGTGAGACCATGGTGAAGGTTCATTGCTAGACATATATATACATGCATACATACATACATATATATATATTACGGTTATATATATATATATATATATATATATATATATATAATTACCTTATTATCTTTGCCAAGCAAGTATTTGTCATGAGGAAAATTCCAAAATGCATTTACTTTTATTGTCGACATTACCTTCCTCATTATTAAAGATTAGTTGATTTATGGATAGCCATATTTCCCAACTAGAAACAACATATATTCTCCTAATTTTTTAGATTGCTTGAGAACCCAAGAATCATTAAACCAATGTCAAGAAGAGTTTCCTTTGGGACACACAAGCTAATGTAGGATTAAACAAAGGAATACCTTTATCCCCAAAGGATCTATCATTTTATTAATGTCTCCCATGAAAATCCATGTTTTTTGCATTTTTTTGAAAAACTCTGATAATATTCCTTGCCCAAATTTGGGTAGGATAAGGAAAACTTCTCATGTTACCATTGTTTCTATGTACGCCCAGAGAGCCAATCATGTGATGATTGTAATGGCATAAATGTAAAGGATGATTGGGTGACTTTGACACATGGGGATAACTGTGAGTTATAGAAATGGGATTGTCCCTCCTACTGGAGTGTGATGCCCTAGGCCTCTTTATTAGAAAGACTGAGAAATGCATGGCCATGCACATGTGAGTCAATGTGCGATATTGAGCTTACATATATCTCAGATAGTTTGCTCTAGTTCAAGAAACAAGATTGGATGATAAAGAGAGTGACTGCTCCATGCTTCGAGTTCAATCTGGACATCAGTGACAAACAAACTATACAAGCACTGCAACACCTTACATAGATTGTAGGTTGAAGTTGTTACCCAACTTTCCATTTACTTGGGTAGCATTTATGTGCGACTAGGCACCACTCATTTCTTGTGATGTCATAAGTTCTTATGGACACTCACTACCAATGTAATATGGGACCTATACGGTCACACACATAAGTCTCGATCTAGAAGAGGAGTTTTAGTCTTGAATGACAATTGAATTAAGTACTAAAGTGTTTAGATATTTGATTCACGCAACATATAGACTGAATGCACTACCAAACGCCCATCTCAAGTGTTAAGACGGCCATCTGGAGTGCCAAACGGTCATCTCAAGTGTTGAGATAGGAATCTGGGGAGTCAAGCCTAATTCAAGTTGATATTGGCTTCAGAACAAATTGACCAAACTGACTGGATCAGCTCAGGTCACCAGACGACCATCTGGGTGACCAAGATGGACATCTTGCATGCGTAAGATGGTCCAATTTGACTGAGGGAAGGTTCTAGACACTTCCAAGTTTGTTTCAATTGGACATTACTTGTTGTGTAAGGAAATGAATATGTGATATTAATTGGAAATAAATTGCCAATTTTGTGCACGATTAAGAAACAAAAAAATGGACGTCTTGCATTGTGAGATGACCGTATTGCATGCCAGATGAATGTCTGGTGTGCCAAACGACCATTTCAGTGGTTGCTGGTTGTGAAAAATCAAGATCTTCCAGTCCCTTTCGCTCCCGCATCGACCGGAAAACTGGACCCAAACCCTGCCTATAAATAGAGGGGTACGGGGGGCTTCCTCGAGAACAACACAGACAATTGAGGATCAACTACTCTAACAAACAATGTCCTCTCTGGTTGTGGTAACCACGAGAGCCGAGTAAGTTCTACTTGACTAGAGAGGAACAATAAGGGAGAGAGCATTGTTGTGGGAGAGCAAGTTGGTGACTAGTACACGAACGGGAGGGACAACTCCTTCCTATTCATTCTAAAAGGACAACATGAGTTCTAGGCGGTCCATGTGGAATTCTCTAGAGGTGAGAGGTCGTTGTCTACCGCTAGTAGGACAATGTCAACCAGCAGTCTGTGACAACAGAAGCTGCTGATGAAGATGAGGTTTGTGGCTCCATTCCGTGGTGCAAATCAGGAGGCACAGCAGTCTGACGAGTCCCAGTGCAACTAGGATTTAGAGTTGCACATCTACAATGACGAGGATTGTTGTTGGACTTGCTCCAGGACTAGGTATATCCTCAAATCCATCCTTTCCATGTTGTAGTTATTGACGCGATCCGCTGGTTATGAGGAATATGGTCGATAAAATTTTTATTTCCTCTACCTACTTTGTAGCCATATCTTCCTACAACCACTATTACTATGGGTTTCTCAGGAAATCTTTTCTTGAGAAATGTTTAGATTGTGACATCAAATTTACTTATTTGCTAGATATATCTAATGTGGCAAGTTTCAAATTCTATAAGTATTATTGTTATTAAAATACCAATGTTGACCAGATGTCTAATAGCTCCATCTACATCTAGGATGGCTATAGTTTGTGATTCTTCTATATATGTTTCATTACTTTCCTTGTTAATATGTTGTGTATGAATTACAATGTCCTCTTTCTATGATTGTTTATAGTTGGCACATCTTCATTGCTAATGCTATTAGAGCTGCTACAATTTTCAATTGCAATTTGTTTGTGTTTCCTAGGCCACACCTTTTGTGTTGTATGTGTGATATAAGTTCATAATACTAGTGTAGTTTGCATTTTGTTTCATTAGGATATGTTTCTTCCTCCTCCTATATGGTAGCATATTTTTATACACACTTCTAGACTTGTCCTCATTCAAAATGTTATCAATATGATTATGATTAGGGAATATTGTATGTATATCTCTTTCATAGAATGTATTCAACCAATCTTCATCTTGAACCCATTTCACACTAGCCTCATCATTTCATTTTTAAGGTTCGACTGTCTATTCAGAGTATGATGATGCACTACATTGTTTGTGGTAATTCTACCTCACTCCATCATTATAGATATCTGAATCATTTCATATCCAACCTTAATATCACTACCATTAATCACAATAATTGGTTTAACAATAAGACTAATATCTTTTTCAACCACTAATTGTGCAAGATGACTCCTTGTACAATTGACAGTATGATCGTCCAACTTCATCAATTTTTCAATAGCGGAACCTATCTCTTCAAATATGAAATGATTATACAAGTTCAAAGGAAGATCAAAAATCCACACCGAGGTGAATGTACACGGTAGAAGTCCCATTGAGGGAATGAAGTTTTCATGCCAACACCTCATTACATATACTCTAAAGATTAACCAAGGCATGCTAGTAAGAGCAGTCAGAAAATCACATTAATAAGACAATATAACATAAAAATGGTCATTAAACTAAGTTCATAACATTTCTGACAAGCCATCCAGATGGTATCTCAGTGGAGAAGGGCCAGGTTCCCCAGATTAGGCACCCGGGTCTAAATCCTTGATTGTGTGCTGGCGTAATTATTGGTCTTATCTATCATGGTGTCCACTACATGAGTTTACATGCTTCCCTTGATGTTGGGTATTTGAGGGGGGCACATGTTTACACTAATCGAATGGGGTCACTGAGCCCCTCCTCGGGGGTGGTTCCAATATTTCAAATAAAACCAATTCCAACCACCAATAGGCTTCTAGAAGAAACTTGTTATCACATAATGTCCAATGCATAATATATTTACCCAAAATCTTCACAATCATAGTGTATTTCTAGGCTTTAAAAATGGTGTCTTCCTCAGGAGAGATAAGAAGTTCATGGTCTCCACATTCATATAAGAGATATGCCTTTGAGTTTAGATCCTCTAGTATATCATCAATAATTAAAGAAGTACCTTGAGAAGCACCACCTATAGTTATGTTCTGAATGACTTTTGTTTTTTCTATCTAATTGCAGCAACATCTTCACTACGACAAATGATTCTCATTGAGGTCGGCATTTTGGAAGAGAAGTAAAGTACTCAATCACCAATGATGTTGATACCTATGACACCCATTGCCACACAAAAATGAGATTACTCAAAACTAAGCGCGGAACAAACACTAAACTTCCAGATTACCATAAAACAAGGTAAAATAAATTTGGTTTCGTATAACCACAAAAGTGGAAAACTATTACATTTGAGTCCATAAATAGCACCACATGTATCATATATTATGCCAAACAGTATTACATATCACTGTTCAGTTGGCTAACTTGCCACAACCTGTTACATATGATAACATGTTCACATATACAAGCCATATCTGTACAACCATGGCATACTGCCAAAAACTTGTATCGATGTACAATGTCTATAAAACACCTCCAAGGACCTAAGAGTACAGGGACAACACATAGGACTCTACTACAAAACACTAGTAGCATATCCAACCTTTAGCATCTACTGCTACTCTTGTTGCTCAGCCTCAACTGCACAATCTCTATCTTGTAGTGCACGACCACCTAAAAGATGTGGAAACCCATGGAGTGAGACCAACGTTCCAGTGAGAGATATAACTCTCTGCCAACAACTATTATTAACACAAATAAGCTAAAACAAGAACATAACATTATTATCATGTTCAACAAATTCAATTAAATGATATGAGTAAAGAAATTAACATTGTTAAAGTAACTTAGGCATGTACAACTAAGAAATAGAACATCTTATACATTTAGAAGGAATATGAAAAACACATATAACAATAGATTTATCTTACCCCATTATAAATCAACTAATTAGAACAAGAGATAATGCAAAGGGTCATTTGATGTGAGTCATGTTTAACCCTAAGCAAAATATACTATACAGCTGTATTTTGTCTTTTATTATGCCGTGAGGAGATGAGGTATGTCACTCATCCTCCAAATGACCACTGCTAGGTTGATATTAGTTCCATACAAGATCTAGGAAGATCCAGACTCTATGATCTCCCACACCCTTGGTCATTCAGAGTCCGCTGTAGTGACATATAGAGTCCAACTACAAAACAACCTAGTCTGCCTTGGTATATAGGAACAACACTAGTGAAAATTGAGTTATGATTGTAGCCCCACTCCTACCGATGTATGTCCGAATCCATACTCAAAATATATCACATATATATTGAATCAAATCACTAAGATACAGACTCGATCATTCTCTTGCCATGGTATGACCACAACCAAGCCTGTGAAATGCATATACTCAACATTATACGATTTTGAGCTTCCACTAAGGGAGAACACATTCCACCATCCGACAAGTACTGACTCTTGATATCACTACCATACCAAGCCATCACATCATTCTGGAAAAACATCCCTCATCACATCACAAGAGGTTATCACCTCACATTAGGCATTGAGCCTCTACCAAGTCATAAGACCCAATCACATAGTTCATGCACATCATCATTATCTCATCATGCCTCATAAGGGCTCATAATCATCGCCCTATGTCAAATCAAGCACACCATAACATTCACTAGCTATGTTATTCATTCCACCTGCAAGGTTAAGATTACACAAGTAGGAGAGAGAGAACATCAAATCATGCTATGCATTTAAGCAAGCTCAACAAGTACATCATACAATTGAAATTAGGGTTAGAGTTTCTCCATATAGCTGATTAGGGTTTCCATAACATCATTCAATCATCAAACCTTAAGTTCATTATTTCCAACATTCTTGGAGCACATTAGGGTTTGGTATTATAATCATGATCAATCAACCATTCAATCATCAACATGTAGTGACTAAATCAAAGTGTAGCGACCAACACCATTAGATATCTAGCATCCTCCATGTATTAACATGTGTAGCGACCAACATGATTCACAAGTGTAGCGACCGGTGGGGTTGAGGACCCTATTGCGACCAACATGAGTACACAATGTAGCGACCATACAATCATGCATGTATATCGACCAAACCACTTGGCATATGTTGTGATCGCAAGAAGACTCATGTAGCAACCCTTGTGACATTCAAAACATGTGTAGTGACCGCTCATTACGGTTAGGGTTTGTTGTGCTTGCAACATCCCATCAACATGTAGCGACCTCAAGCACCAAGGTGATGTGTAGCGACCCAAAAGTCAAGCCACTCCAAACAACACATAACCAACTCCAAAACATAGTAAAACCATGGTCGAAATAGATGATAACATCAAGGAAACTAAACATCATCAAGGAGAAAACTCCATGCAAAGATGGACATTAAAAACCCTAAAGCAAACATCATCAAGGTAAACATGGAAACCATGATGATAGAAAGAAAACCATGCATCTAAATCATGTAACCAAAAGTCAAATCATCCAAAATCATATGATGAGAAAAACATAGCATGGTGGTAAAACCAAAGATCAAGGCGCATGTAAGGAACATTAACTCATCTTCACTTAGGATGCATACTCATGAATTAGGGTTAAGAGAAAGAGCAATCTAAGTAAGAATACTTCATAATCTTAACCCTTGGATTATTATACATCACCTAGCATCTTAGGATCACATTTTAGAGATAAAATAGTAACATGCAAGCAAATATATGGTGCAATAATAGTAGTAGAGAAAGTTATATAACTCACATTAGTATAAAGATCAAGATCCAAAGACACGAGCTCCAAGAGAGAAGAAGAAATCCAAACTTGGATCAACATCATGGGTCACCTCAAGAAGAATAAAAACATACCAAGACCAAAGGAAAGCTCAAGGTGAAGAATCTCAAACCCTAAGCCGAAAAAAGAAAAAGAAAGAAGAAAGCTTCATCTCACATAGGTACTACCATGGTCAAACTATAGTCTTTGACCTATAAGGAGGAAAATTACTCATGATAGCCACTGTGGTGATTTATAGTCTCATGGCCAATAAAGTATGAAAGAAAGGTAGGGTTCCAAAGTAAAAATGAGATCAAGGTGGATAACCACTTACCAAGAAAGAAGATCACCCATGATCATAACAAAGAAGATGATAAAGCTCAAGATCACCACATGCAAGAGAAGATCAACCACTTTCTCCAAGATAACCACCTCCTTGAGCACCACCAAGCTCAAGGCCAAACACAAGGAAGATGAGAGGAAAAATATCCAAAGAATATACTTGCATGTGAAAGAGAGAGCTTATTACTCAAAGGTAGGAGAGAGGTAAGGATCATGAGGTCTCAAGATATGAGAGCACCAAAAGGACACTTGTCCAACCAAGGATTGGCCATGCAAGAACATTAGACATGCATGCAATAAAGAGTGATAAAAACAAGGTAGTGTAGCAACCACATAGGTCCACCACACCCCTAGGTTGAACAAAAACAAGGAAACACCATGTAGCGACTGCTATACTAGGTCACCAAAGCCAAACGGTCTCAACACTCCACCAAAGCCAAACCCTAGCAACCCAAAACACATGCCAAGACACCAAGTTGAAACAAACATCAACCAAGGGAAGTGTTGTGGTCACAACACCCTAAAACCAACTCACAAGGTCGATACATCCACCAAACTCAAGCATCCAAGCAAATCCATGCAAACCCTAATATCATCTCATGATGCCACCACATCAACCAAGGTCCAACAAGATGACCCTAAGCATCATTCTCTCTCTTATGATGAGAACAAAAGGCATAACCTAAGTGTGAAAAATTCCAAGATAGACTCTCATCATGGGTAAATTTCAACTTGGTCCAAAACAAGCATAACTAACTCAAACATCAACCAAACATGACCAAACTAAAAACATAAACTTTTCACATGTCATTAAGGCATAACAAGAGATTATATTAAGGTTTAAGCATCTTATTAAGAAAAGCAAGCACAAACAAGCACTAAGCTAGGTCAGGGGCCTTACAACCACAAACCCCTAACAAGGATTTCACCTATGAAATCCTATGTGAAAAGAGATGGGTACTTCCTACGCATCTCTTCCTCAAGCTCCCACGTGGATTCCTCCATACCACAATGATGCCATAAAACCTTAACCAAAATGATATCTTTCTTCTTCAACTTCTTGATCCTTCTATCCAGGATCAACACAGGACCTTCCACATACGACACATCCTCATCCAGCTCAACATCCACTAGCTGCAAAACTAACTCAGTGTTAGGGTGACACATCCTCAACATCGAAACATGGAACACTAGATGCAACCTGTGCAAGTCAGGTGGCAACTCAAACTTATAAGCCACCTTCCTAACACGAGCCACCACAGGGTAAGGTCCCATATACTTGGGACCCAACTTTCCCTTCTTCCCAAACCTCAACATGCCTTTCCTAGGAGAGACTTTGAGATACACCTTGTATCCCACTTGGAAATCCAACAACCTTTGACGACTATCAGTATAAGACTTTTTCCTATCCCGAACTGCCTTCAACTGTTTTTGTATCATGTTAATCTTCTATGTGGTTTGCTATACAAGCTCAAGACCTAGAAGATGATATTTTTCAGTCTCATACCAACACAATAGAGATCTCCAACATGTCCCATACAAAGCCTTGTATGGTGCCATATCAATACTCTTCTGATAGTTGTTATTGTAAGTAAACTCTATCAAACTGAGGTGAACATCCCAACTGTCCAAAAACTGCAAGACACAAGCTCTCGACAGATCTTCTAAAGTTTGAATCGTCCTCTCAGATTGTCCATCTATCTGTGTCTGAAATGTTGTGCTAAACCTCAATTGTGTACCCATAGTTGTATGCACTCTCTCCCAAAAGTGATTGGTAAATTGAGGACCTCTATCTGAACGATGGTAGCTGGGATACCATGCAAATGCACTATCTCATCAATATAAACTTGTGCTAACTTCTCAATTGTAAATGTTGTCTTTACAGGATAAAAATATGCTGACTTATTCAACTTGTTAATGATCACCCAAATGGAATCATGGCCTTTGGATGTCCTAGGAAGTCCAACCACAAAGTCCATTGTGATATGATCCCATTTCCACTACGATATAGGCAACATTTGCAAAGTTCATGTAGGTTTATGATGTTCTACCTTAACGCGCTGACACACTACACACTTAGCCATGAACTTAGCTAAGTCTTGCTTCAAACCATGCCACCAATACATGTCCTTTAGGTTGTGGTACACCTTGGTGCTACTTGGATGCATAGAGTACATTGAAGAGTGAGCCTCTTCCAGAACCAACTTCCTTAGATTATCAACATCAGGTACCACTACTCTACCATGGTAACATATGATCCCATCCTACGACTCATGGAATCCATCACGCTTCTTGCTACCAAACTCTGATCGGGTTTGCAGAATCACAATATCATCACACTATGCATCTATGATCTCCTGCCTTAACGTAGGCTTCACCTGTAATTGTGCCAACAATCCTGCTACCCAACTTCACATTCGTCTGACGCAAGGAGTCTTTTATGGTAGACCAAAGAACATAACTGTGCCTTATCCACAGATGATGATGAAGAAGACTTCCTGCTCAAAGCATCTTCCACAATGTTCGCCTTCCCTGGATGGTAGTCAATGGCACAATAATAGTCCTTGATCAGCTCCATCCATCGTCTCTGTCTCATGTTCAATTCCAACTTCGAGAAGATGTACTGTAGGTTCTTGTGGTCGGTAAAGATCTAACACTTATCACTATAAAAGTAGTGTGTCTATATCTTCAAGGAATGGACCACCATTGTGAGCTCTAGATCATGCTTTAGGTATCTCTCCTCATGTTTCTTATGATGTCATGAAGCAAAAGAAAGAACCTTCTTATCTTGCATCAACACGCAAATCAAATCATTCTTCAAAGCATCACAGAAAACTATATATCCTTTCCCTTGCTCAGGCACCTCTAAAATTGGTGCACTGGTCAAATTCTCCTTCAACAGCTGGAAAGAACACTAACACTTGTCATCTAAGACAAACAACACATCTTTCCTCGTCAACTTTGTTAAAAGAAACACCGCTGCACTAAAGTTCTTGATGAACCTTCTTTAGTAGCATACCAAACCAAGGAAACTACAAACTTCTGTCAGTGTTTTTAGCTACTCCCACTCTAACACAGATCGAACCTTATCGGGATCCACCCACACACCTTCAACAAATATAATGTATCCCATAAAAGAAACCTCCCTTAACCAAAACTCACACTTGCTAAACTTAGTGTACAACTTATGCTGTATCAACAAGGTCAATGCCTGTCATAGATGTTTCTCATGCTATTAGCTGTCTCTGGAGTATATTAGAGTATTTTCAATGAACACCACCACAAATCGGTCAAGGTAAGGTCAGAAAACCATATTCATCAGGTCCATGAATGCTACAGTGCATCAATTAGGCCAAACGACATAACCACAAACTCATAGTGACCATACTGAGTCCTAAAAGATGACTTGGGTATCTCATCCACCTTGATCTGCAACTGATGGTATCGCAG
This sequence comes from Alisma plantago-aquatica, assembly GCA_963693085.1. NCBI lineage: Eukaryota > Viridiplantae > Streptophyta > Magnoliopsida > Alismatales > Alismataceae > Alisma > Alisma plantago-aquatica. The sequence continues at coordinate 769,356,580 of OY856410.1, forward strand.
TCTCAAATCTATCTTCGAGAACATTGTGGCACCTCACAACTAGTCAAACAAATCATCTACGCACGGCAAAGGGTACTTGTTCTTAATCATCACTTTGTTCAACTATTAGTAGTCGATGCACAACCTCATGGATCCATCTTTCTTCTTCACAAAAAAAAAATAGAGCACCCCAAGGGGATGTTCTTGGTTTGATAAAGCCTTTTCAAGCAAATTCTACAACTACTTCGTCAACTCTTGCATCTCAGATGGTGCCATTCTGTATGGTGTCTGTGCTATCGGTTCTGTATTGGGTACTAGATTGATCTCAAAATCAATCTCTCTAGGAGGGGGAACACTTGGGAACTCATCGGGAAACACATAATCAAACTCACAAACAATCGACACTTCATGGATACTAGGATTCCTCACCTTGGTATCCACCACATGCACAAAAAATGCTTCACAACCTTGCCTCATCAACCTTTCTGCTGTCATAGTTGGCACCAAACACGTCGAGAGAATATTTCTATCTCCTTTGAAGATCCACAAAACATCACTATCACACAACACCGCCACTTTGCACTGTAGTGCGAGACCACCCAATACTTCTCCAAGGTATCCATTCTAAGGATCACATCAAATCCATGCATGTCAAGTGGTATAAGGTCCACTTGAATGCTATGTCAAAGAAAAGAAAGAACACATGATGGACACACCTCCCACAACTCAACGGAACCAAAAAGGGGTTTTTAGGCAAAGACTATCATGTATATGACTAGCAGGCAAAGAACAACTAGCAATCACTTCCCTAGTGATAAAAGAGTGTGTCTTGCCCGAGTCAACCAATACAGATATAAAATGGGAAGAAGACAAATCAGAATGAAATAACTCCATCTGACATGTCTTGACCCTCAGGTTGACTACTCCTTTTAGCTGACTCATAGCATAGAATCAAGTCATTTCCTGATGATGCCCCTGTCCTCTGCTGGCTTGCCTAGACAAACTAGCATGTCATGTCTGACCACATCCTCAGACTCCATCACTGTTGAACTGTTGTAGTTGTGACCCTTACTTTGTCTTGGTTTTTGTGTCACATCTTCATCCTTCACCAGACATTCCCACCTCAGATGTGTTACATTCCCACACTTCTGTCAAGTCATGGTCCGTACTGTGACCTAGACAGCCCCATCACTGGCACTGACGCTGCACTGTGAGCTCCTACCGTCAGAAAGGTACGACCTCTACCTTTGCTCGGTGACCACTGAGACTGAACAACCAACCTCTATTGTGACTGAGATGCTAATAACCTAGGCTCCTTGAAGCCTCTAGACAACTGTCCTTGATACTATGTCAGTCTCTTCTTGGCATTTTCCTCTCGCTTCTCCATAAGTGATCGCTCTACTCTCCTGACTGACTCCACAAATGTAGCAAACCATTCTCTTTTCTCTAAAGGTGACACCGATGTTCTCAACTCAGAGCTCAAACCCTTCTCAAAACAGTTGATCCTCTCCTTATCCGTTGCAGCCACATGCGGACAAAACCTTAAAAGTTCCATGAACTTCGCCTCATACTCATTGATCGTCAAGATCCCTACCAGATCTTCTCAAATTGCAAGATGTTCTCATCCATGTAGGTCTCCGAGAAGTATCGACTCACAAACTCTCACCAAAAATCTTCACCATGCCTTTTATCCTCCTTTATGCCCCACCAATGGCAAGCACTCCCTTTCAATAGGTACTCTGTGTGCTTTACCTTATCCTCTTTAGGGATATTGAGGATCTTGAAGGCCTTCTCTAGCTCGGTCAACTACATATCAACATCCACCAGATCCACCTTACTGACATGATCCAACACCCCCCCACACAATAACCTCTCAAAGGTCTTCCCAGAACGTTGGGATTCCGAATTGGGAACAACTGCCCTAGATTGGGGTATGAGCATTCTATCCACCATATGTGTCATCATGGCCATAAAATATCCAAACATGGACTAGAAAGTGGGATTGACCACAGTTTTTTGGGTTGATCTGAGGCACTTCAGGCACTCCATCAGCCCTTTCCCGCCTCCTAGAACCACCTCCTAGTGCAACAACACTACCTCTTCATGTTCTTCGTGTTGTCCAGACATATCTTTTCTTCTCTTCTTCTTCTGCATAGGAAGAAGTTACCAATAAATATGTTAGTTGACACAAGCAAAGACACAAACCCCAGTCTTATGTCCTTGTATACTCACTAAACCTAGATCTCTGATACCACCAAACGGTGACACCCATCCCCACACAAAAATGAGAGTACTCAAAACAAAGTGTGGAACAAATACTAAACATCCAGATTACCATAAAACAAGGTAAATTAAAACCAATTTTGTATAACCAAAAAAGAGGAAACTTATTACATTTGATTCCATAAACAACACCACATGTATCATATATTATGCCAAACAATGTTACATATCACTTTTTAGCTGGCCAATTTGCCACCACTTGTTACGTATGATAACATGTTCACATATACAAGTTCTGTACAACCATGTCATATTGCCAAAAACTCGTATCAATGTACAACACCTATAAAACATCCCCAAGGACATGAGAGTACAAGGATGACACATAGGACTCTACTATAAAACACTAGCAGAATATCCAACCTTTAACTTCTACTTCTCCTCTTGCTGCTCAACCTCAACCGCACGATCTCTACCTCATTGTGCACGACCACCTAAAAGATGTGGAAACCCATGGAGTGAGAGCAACGTCCCAGCGAGAGATATAACTCTCCACCAACAACTATTTTTAACACAGATAAGCTAAAGTAAGAAGATAACATTATTATCTGGTTGAACAGATTTAACTAAACAATACGATCTCTGATACCACCAAACGGTGACACCCATCCCCACACAAAAATGAGAGTACTCAAAACAAAGCGTGGAACAAATACTAAACATCCAGATTACCATAAAATAAGGTAAATTAAAACCAATTTTGTATAACCACAAAAGAGGAAACTTATTACATCTGATTCCATAAACAACACCACATGTATCATATATTATGCCAAACAATGTTACATATCACTTTTTAGCTGGCAATTTGCCACCACTTGTTACGTATGATAACATGTTCACATATACAAGTTCTGTACAACCATGTCATATTGCCAAAAACTCGTATCAATGTACAACACCTATAAAACACCCCCAAGGACATGAGAGTACAAGGATGACACATAGGACTCTACTACAAAACACTAGCAGAATATCCAACCTTTAACTTCTACTTCTCCTCTTGCTGCTCAGCCTCAACCGCACGATCTCTACCTCATTGTACAAGACCACCTAAAAGATGTGGAAACCCATGGAGTGAGAGCAACGTCCCAGCGAGAGATATAACTCTCCACCAACAACTATTTTTAACACAGATAAGCTAAAGCAAGAAGATAACATTATTATCAGGTTGAACAGATTTAACTAAACAATACGAGTAAATCAATTAACACTATTAAAGCAATATAAGCATCTACAACTGAGCGGTAGAACATCTTATACATTTAGAAGGAATATGACGAACATGTATAACAACAATCTCTTTCTCTCACCACATTATATAACAACTAAGCAGTACAAGAGATAAGGCAAAGTGTCATCTAATATGAGTCATGTTTAACCCTATGAAAAATATACTACACGACTGTATTACGTCTTTTATTATACCCTGAGGAGATGAGGTATACTACTCATTCTCTAACTGACCACTACTAAGCCAAAATCAATGCCATACAAGATCTAAAAGGATCCAAACTCCTATGATCTCCCACACCCTCATTCAGTCTGAGTCCCCCGTAGTGACATATAGAGTTCAACTGCAAAACAACCTAGTCTGCCTTGGTATATACACCCCAACACTAGCGAAAACTGAGTTACGACCGTGGCCCATCTCCTGCCAAGGTATGACCACAGTCATCCTCATAATATATCACATATATACTAAATTAGATCACTCAGATAAGACCTTGACCATTCTCCTGCTAGGGTATGATTGTAACCAATCTTGTGAAATGCATATACTCAACGATATATGACTCTGAGCTTCCACTAAGGGAGAACTTGTTTCACCATCTGACAAGTACTAACATTGAAGATGGATCTATGGCACATGGAAACTACATGATTAGGGTTTCACTTGATTAATTAAGCCAACTGGGTGTCTTTTACCATCAATCAATTTACAATGTACAAACCCTAAATAAATTCTATAATGATAAGGGTATGTTGTAATGTCAGAGGATATAAAACGTATGAGGTATGAACTTATCACATTATCTCTTAATATCACTGCCATACAAATCCATCTTCATTATCAAATCATTTGGGAAAACTTCCCTCATCACATCATAGGAGGACTATCACCTCAAATTAGGCATTGAGCCTTTGCCAAGTCATAAGATCCAATCACGTAGTTCTTGCACATCATCATTATCTCATCATGCCTCATAAGGGCTCATAATCATCACCCTGTGTCATATAAAGCACATCATAGAATTCACTATGTTATTAGTTCCACCTGCAAGGTTCAGATTACACAAGTAGGAGAGAGAAAACATCAAATCATGTTATGCATTCAAGCAAGCTCAACTAGTACATCATACACTTGAAATTAGGGTTTCCATAACATCATTCAATCATCAAACCTTAAGTTCATTACTTCCTACATTCTTGGAGTACATTAGGGTTAGGTATTATAATCATGATCGATCAACCATTCAATCATCAACATGTAGTGACTAACCCAAAGTGTAGCAACCGAAACCATTACATATGTAGCGACCTCCATGTATTAACATGTGTAGCGACCAAGATGATTCACAAGTTTAGCGACCACTTGTGATGCCACCAACATGAAACACTATAATGACAATACACTCATGCATGTGTATCCACCAAACCACCAAGGCATATGTTGCGACCACAACAAGGCTCATATAGCGACCCTTGTGTCGATCAAAACATGTGTAGCGACCACCCATTAGGGTTAGGGTTTTTTTCGCCCACAACATCCCATCAACATGTAGCGACCTCAAGCACCAAGGTGATGTGTAGCAACCCAAAGGTCAACCCACTCCAAATAGCACATAACCAACTCCAAAACATAGTAAAATAATGCTCAAAAGAGATGATAATATCAAGGAAACTAAACATCATCAAGGAGAAAACTCCATGCAAAGATGGACATCAAAACCCTAAAGCAAACGTCACCAAGGTAAACATGGAAACCATGATGATAGAAAGAAACTCGTGCGTCAACCTCATGTAACCAAAGGTCACAACCTTCAACATCATACGATGGCCGAAACATAGCATGGTGGCAAAACCAAATATCAAGGTGCATGTAAGGAACATCAACTCACCTTCACTTAGGATTCAAATTCATGAATTAGGGTTAAGAAAAAGAGAAATCTAAGTAAGAATACTACATAATCTTAAACCCAAGATTATGAAAGAATTATCTAGCATCTTAGGACCACATTTTAGAGATAAAACAAAAAAATGCAAGCAAAGATATGGTGCAATAATAGTAGAGGGGAAAGTTATATAACCAACCTTAGGATGAAGATCAAGCTCCAAAGCCACGATCTCTAAGAGAGAAGAAGAACTACAAACTTGGATCAACACCACGACCATAAGGTCACCTCAAGAAGAATAAAAAACATACCAAGGTCAAAGGAAAGCTCAAGGTGAAGAAAACTCAAATCCACTACTACAGAAAAGGCCTTTGGCGTCGGTTATTTAGATCCTTTAGTGTCAGTTTTCAAGCGACACCAAAGTGAGTGTCGCTAAAAGTCAACACCTTCAGCATCAGTTTCTAACTGATGCCATAACCCTTCCCGCCACCGAAAATGTGCCTGCAAAGGAACTATAGGTGTCGGTTCTTAATGAAACCGACACTATATCATGATCAAAGACGTCAGTTATTAAACAAACACCGACACTATAACCCTTCGTGCCACTGAAAATGCGCCAGCAAGGGAACTAGAAGCGTCACTTAGTATAGAAAACCGACACTATATCATGGTTAAACACGTCGGTTATTAAACAATAACCGACGCCATATCCCTACCAGCACGGTCGTGCCTGGCCACAATAGGCTTCGATTCTTATTGATAATCGATGCCAGCCATGGAAGAGACGTTGGTTTTTTGCTAATAACTGACACTGTATGTCTTTGGTGTCAGTTTTATACAAATAACTGACACCTATGTTTTGATTTTTTTTTCTTATCAGTTTGCAGGCCTGCTGTATGGCTGGTTGTAGGATGCAGAACCTACAGTTAAGTTCTGAACTACAGGTTTACATCATCCATTGATATCAACCAACAACAAGCCACAAACCTACTAAGTCATTCACATTCAGACACATGTATTGATCAGATACATGTCGAAACATGCAAAGTCATTTGCATTCACATTTAGTTCCATTTATTTCATCTCTTTTCACATTCAGACATTCATGTATTGATCAGAAAAAGTCATTCACATTCACACATATGACAATTCAGAAAAAGTCATTCACATTCACACAAAAATAATTACGAGAACAAAGTTTAGAAATATCATTCTTTATTCATCATCGTCATCGTTGTCATCATTGTACCAATTATATTTAAAAATTCCCACTACTTGTAGGGATTTTGCCCATTCTTCTCTTACAACATCTAATTCCTCCCTCGTATAGGGAGTATGTATATCTAATAACTTTCCACCTGTGTTGAAGTCAGTTTTAAACACCTACAAAGAGAATGATGTATATATATAATTAATAATATATAATAAGATTGATGTATCTCATATTATCTAATGAGACTATATATAATACATGATGTATAGTATCGATTTCCATTATGGCATATTTGATGATTAGGTCCATGAATCGCATCACATAGTAGGCACATGCCCAGCCGTTGTCTTGTGTAGCACACTATAAATTGAAACATACAAAATATTCAAATATACAAATAAGCACAGTTCACATAAATAATATATACATTGGAGTCAGAAAATTACTTTCACATTCTCCCAAATTAGTGGTTGATTCTTTTTCCTGGGGACCTTTCCTCCATATTTTTTAAACTCTTGTAAAGCCCTACATGTTAATGTAACACATTAAATTTCATAATTAAATAGTAATGTAATAACATATGTTAACGAATATAAAAATATGAAATATTTCTCATGAGAATAATGGCATTTTCATTGCGTGTCCATATAATGTATTCAATTCATTCCCCACGGGATCTAGATAATAGACAGTGAATGTCTTGGGGATAATAACTAGTAACTCCCAATGCCTACCACTACAGGTAAGAAAGTTAAAAATTAATAACTTAAAATCCACAATAAAAATGTAATTTTCTTAAGTCCAAATTATAAGCAAAGTAAACTTACTCGACATTGAATGGAGCTATTATCACCGTTTTCATATTTTTACCAAAATATTCAAAAGCATCACATCAGTAAGAAGTAACTGAAGAAGGGTATGTATCTACAAGATTAATCAAAGATGGAACCAAAAATTCCACATGGGGAAATGCAAAATCTGTACATATCTTGTGTAAGTGGCTGCAAAACATGTATTACATATGCATTAATATATAAGAAACCAGATCACCGTATATAAAACAAGGTATACAGATGTATAAATAAGATCTCACCATATCCACACCTCTATCATAGATGTGTTCAACCAATCATAACGAAACAACTCCAAAATATCTTGTAAAAATAGCTTGTTTTCATATGATTGACATGCATTAATACATATGCATTAAGACGTATGCAAAACTTGTATAAATAGATTGTTATCGTATGATTGACCTGTAACATCCTCCGGAATAGTAACATTTATAGGGCAATTTCGATCATGTTCTACGATCCATATTGTCATACCCCTACAATTAGGACCTAACGAGGCGTGCAGGTCCGTTGGAAGCCAACTTGGTAGTTGAGGAGGTAGACATGGAGGCCGAGATGTAGCGGGTGTCGTCTTTTTGACATGTATATATAATTTCATATCAATTGACTCATATATACACACTAACAAATTAACGTAATGTAAATTTACCATACAATATTAGTATAGATGACATCCACTTTGGGCCACATTATCACTCTGCCTTCTGCCTCCCCAAGCATTTTAGAATCTGGGTGGGCATATGGATGTTGAAGATCCTTCCAATCGGGGAGTATATGTATCAGGCTCACACAAACCGCACCAGCTGGTACTGGAGTCCCATGAAACATCTACCCTGGAAGGTTTGGGTAAGCATGTGCCTCTACAACGATATATTCTTTACGTTTTAGACGGCATGGATTCAACCCCTACAAATTTACGTAAAGAATGTTATATACATATATACATAAACATATCATCTTGAAAAGATTAGCTACTATGTCATAAAAATACTTACAGAGGATGTGCTAGGTGGTGGGTCTACATGATTACTCCCAACCTCTACAGTAGGAGTAATAGAAGTGTGGCACATCACAGGTACCGTCTGAGTGGCCGTCTGAGATGCCTGCCACTTCACCATTGCTTCTTGGACTTTCCTCTCAATTAATTCATCTACCTATACATGGATAAAAGAAATGTAGTCGATTATTGAATTCCCTTTCACAATGACATTCTAAAAAAAGAATAGGTTACCTCAACTTGTGAAATTCCCACTTTTGGGATAGGTTTACACTGGGATGGCCCAAAGAACGCTTTGATGCCCACACCAGCGCATGTGCCTCTAACACGTCCAGGATGCTCTGGGTTACCCAGAGCAACTGTCAATTCATCCCTTGTGCCCTCAGGGATGAACTTGCCTTCCTTCCTCTGCTCGTGTAGCTCCCGCTAATCGCCATCAATAGAAATTGGTAAGTAAACATAACAATAATCAATATCGATCAATTTCTCTAAGAGTTGAATTTTACCATTTTTGCAGCCGCCTCAGCAGTTGCGGGCTTCGTTATATCTCCCTTCTTGTTTTGCCTCCCAGCTGTCCACATAGCATGGCGAGGCAGAGGTGTGGGACCAATAGTAGAGGACTCCTGAGTAGAAACAGACTGAGTAGTAGACTCAACATGTAGTCTTTGGTGAACGCTTGCATAGCCTCTTGGACCCATTGTGTGGTCATGTACATTCAATGCACGCCTTGCTCTTTGAGCATCACTGATAGCCTTGTTAGTAAGCACATTGATTTGGTTAGTAACACTAAAGGTTAATCTTGAATAGGTGAATACATAAGAACATGTATTAATTAAATTGGGAGTGGCGCTTAATACCTTGAATTCGTCTATTTTTCTTTGGGTAACAAAATAGAATTGCAAATAATAATAACTCACACATAGTTCCTTCCATACTATGTCTTTATTCCCCTTAGGCTCTGATTGATTTGTTGTTACTGGTCCGGAAAATTTATGAACTGGAGTTCCTAAAACACTTTTTCATGATTGGTTTAAAGTAAGTGCTGGAAGTCGAGTTCCATGACTTCTGGTGAGCTACAGAGTTATATACAAAATAGAATTCCTGAGTTCCCTCTTAAAAAGAGCGGAAAATGAGTTCCAGAATAATTGACAACATTTCCTATATAATTATATTTTTCATTCTTCATAAATGACACATGTAAAATATTTATGATTAGGAATGTTAGTGTGTGGATATGATTTATTGTCAAAATGATAAAACAATATGACAAAATATTGTACACTATATGCGATACCATATAAAATATTTTACACTACAACTACCATTATCATTGTGTCTACAAAATAAAAAATCTAAAAACACTATTAAAAATAATCAGACCGCACCATGTGACAAAAAATGATTTATCTAGCATTTTTTTATATTCATGTTTAAATAATATTATGTGAAAATAATAATAAACTATAATTGTACGTGAAGAATATAATAAAAATCAATGTTGTACATATTGTTAAATAATTTTAAATAAAATCTTATATTTACATACGTATAAAATGTACATATCATTACAATAGTTTATACATACAAAGTGAAATAAAAATATTATAATGTAATTTGAACCACAATATACCATATTAAAATAGTTTTAAAGGAGCAACACCCGCATCATGACCGCTTGTTGAAATTATTATGTTAAAAATATATTAATTAGTAGTCACATATATGATTCTTTTTTTACTTTTTTCATCCTCTATTTTTAAGGGAGCAACATCCGCATTATGACTTCTTGCTGTGGTTATTATTTTAAAAATATATTAATTAGTAGACATAGATATGATTCTTTTTTATTTCTTTTATGTCCTTTTTTTTATATATCACATAGTAAAACTAATAATTTTTTAATTGATTTCCATATTTACACTAACGACAAACCAATCACATGGAAGTGAATGGAACTTAAGTTCCAGAAACGGAACTAGAGTTTCCAGAAAATGAGTTCCACAAAACTTATGACTTCCATTGAACCAATCGGAGCCTTAGGAACTTTATGCCATGATTCTACATTAAGACTACAATGGCTGCGAGTAAGAACCCCAAGATATGAAATAAATGAGTTGTGGTTCACTCCAACTGGATTTCCTGTATGATCAAAATCCACAGCCAGTTTGGATCCATTGCCCCTTTGATGTAGTAACTTGTTCATCATTGTGATGCCCCTCACTTTCTCAATTTTTTTTTGCTGCTCATCAAGTGCCCCAATTTCTTCAGGGGGTACATCACCAACCTAAAATTTGACAAAAAAACACACACTTACAGGATATAACTATAAATGAACATATATATAGAAACTGTAGGGATATATTTTTAAAACTTACATTGTGAAGCGACGCATTAACGTCATCACCCTCACAGTAATCATCAGCACAGTCATCAGGAGAATGCTCAGCCATCTGAAAGTTCACATTCACATTGTAAAGTTCACATTGTTAAGTTGTAAAGTTCACATTGTAAAGTTCACATTCACATTGTAAAGTTCATATTCACATTGTAAAGTTCACATTCAGAAAAATAAAAACATATAAAAAAATATAAACATGCATGCCTCTAATATTGCAATCTTTTATCAATCAATAATCCTTTTGTGATCTCCGCGCACATACAAGTCATCATTAGCTTCAATATTTGGTGGTGTTGGCAGCCCAATTGAGAATGGACTGGAGTCATCATACTTATCATAGTACTCTTCTTCATCTATAGGATCTTTAATGAACTGTCTTTTACCATGAAGAACAACTGACCATTTATCATTTGTAGGATCATCAATATAAAATACTTGTTTCGCCAATGATGCCAATATGAATGGTTCACCCTTCTCGCCAATCTTTTCAAAGCTCATTAAAGTGAAACCCAATTCATCCACTATAACTCCTTTGGTGTTATCAACCCAATTACATTTAAAGAGAGGAATTCTAAAATCTATGTAGTCAAACTCCCATATGTCTTCAATGACACTGTAATATGATATTTTAGCTTCACGTGGACTCTTATCCTTTGCACTTGCAAAAAACAATGAAGATGCTTGAAGGGTGACCCCACTGTTTTGGACGAAACTCTTATCATCTTGACGCTTTGTGTAATATGAGAATCCATTTATGTCAAACCCTTCATAAGACGTAACATTCAATTTTGGTTTAAAGGTGAGGCATTTGATAGTTTCAGTAAGATTATCTGGTGTTTGAGATAGTTGATGTAAGACTTTATCTTCAAACCACTTAATAAATGTCTTGTTATACTCTCTAGCAAACCACATTGAATTGGCTCGAGGATATTGTCTCTTGATGAAATTGGTATGTTCCTCAATATAAACACTCACTTCGTCGATGTTGTGTAAAATATACAAGTGACCTTGTTCCAACTGCTCACGGCTGATTACTTTCATCTGTGATCCCAAAATTCCTTTGCTAAAATGCTCCTCAATATTCTTGTCATTAACAGGAGCATCATTAGCACTCAGAAAGTCATTGCAAAAGTCCATAACCTCTCTCGCCACATAACCCTCAATAATATTCCCTTTAGGCCGATAACAGTTTCGAACATCAACTTTAAAAACACTCATGTATCGTTCAAAGGGATACATCCAATGCAAGAAAACTGGTCCCAACATTTTCACTTCCCTAGTCAAGTGGACAACAAGATGTACCATGATATCAAATAATGAAGGTGGAAAATACATCTCAAGCTGACATAGGGTAACAACCACTTCTCTTTTCAATTTATTGAGAGTATTAGGGTCAATAACTTTGCTGCACAGACTGCTGAAAAAGAAACAAAGTCTGGTGATTGCAAACCTTACATGCTTCGGCAATATAGATCGAATTGCCACAGGCAATATTTGTTGCATTAGAGTGTGACAATCATGAGATTTAAGACCTATCAACTTCAGATCTTTCATTGATACCAATGTACGGATGTTGGATGAGTAACCCTGTGGCACCTTAACATTTACCAAGCATTCACAAAAAGCTTTCTTCTCCTTTCTCGACAATGTGTAACAAGCGGGAGGTAAGTATGTTCTCCGATCGCTACTAACTACTTTTGTTAATTATGGCCTTATTACCATTTCACGTAGGTCTAATCTGGATTTTATCCCATCTTTAGTCTTACCTGGTATATTCAACAGAGTACCGATGACGCTATCACAAACATTTTTCTCAACGTGCATGACATCGATACAATGCCTAACTGCCAAAGAACTCCAATAAGGAAGATCCCAAAATATTGACTTCTTCTTGAATAAAGATTTGTCACTCCGTCTGGCCATCGTACATTGTGATCTCTTACCAAATTCATTGGCAAAGTCTTTTACTCTTTCATAAACACCCTCCCCAGGTATAGGTTTAGGTGAACTTTGTTCCTCATTCTGTCCATTGAATGTTTTGCGCAACCTACGATACAGATGGACTTTCGGAAGAAACATTCGATGAACAAGATATACAGTCTTGCCACCGTGTTTTAGTCATATTGAATCAGTGTTCTCTTCACATATAGGACACGCTTTAGATCCTTCGACACTATATCTAGACAAATTCCCATATGTTGGAAAGTCATTCACAGTGAAAAACAACATAGCGTGCAAACGAAATGTCTCTCTTCATGAAGTATCATAGGTCATCACACCTTCACCCCTGAGTTTCTTCAAGTCATCAATCAGAGGTTAAGATAAATGTCGATATCAATTCCAGGTTGTTTAGGGCCCGATATCAACAATGATAGCACAACGTACTTATTTTTCATACATAACTAGGGAGGAAGATTGTATATAACAAGTATAATTGGCCAAGTGCTATGTTGACTACTCAATGTCCCGTACGGATTCATCCCATCTGTACAAAGCCCAAGTCTTAGATTCCTGACTTCTTCACCAAATTCAGGGTGCAATAAATCAATCTTCTTCCACTGTGGGGAATCAGACGCATGTCATAGGATCCCATCATTATTTTTCTTAACATCTGCATGCTACCTCAAATTCTTTTCATCTATCAGATTGTCAAACAAGCATTGAAACTGTGGTATTATAGGTAGATACCACATCACCTTGGCAGGAGAACCAGTTTTGGACTCCCTCGAAGTCGTCAATTTATACCTTGATGCACCACATTTGGAACAATCTTTCAAATCCACATAGTCTTTTTGAAATAATACATAATCATTCGGGCATGCATGTATCTTCTTGGCATCCATTCCCATTGGGCACAACAATTTCTTTAACTGGTATGTTGAGATTGGTAGCTCATTTCCTTCAGGAAGAGTTTCTTTCAACAAAGACAACAATGACGTGAACCTTTTGTCGCTCCATCTATTGTTAGCTTTCAGCTTATACAATCTCAACACAACGCTAAGCTTCGTAAACTTACAACTTGTATATAATGGTATCTCAACATCATGCACAATGTTTCTAAACATGGGAGGTGGATCGGTGTGCTCTACCCCCCAACTATCCAACATTGCATCAACGATGTCTACTGGAACTGGTTCATTCACATCTATGTCATTGGATGCAATTTCTTCTTCCACACAAGAACTGCTATCGACATCCACTGATTTTAGGTTTGAAATCTCTCCATGCCAGTGCCATTATGTATAGCCTTGTACAATACTGTTGCACATGACATGACTTTTGATTTCGTCACCAGTGCTGACTTTCAAGTTGTTACCGCAATGCCTACATGGACAGTAGAACCTATCTCCAGGTTGTTTCCTATGTTCCTTGGCAAATCTAATAAACTGATCAAGACCAGAAATAAACTCTGGGGTGCAGCGATTTGGAATGGACATCCATGATCTATCCATTCTATGATCAAAGAGAAAACAAGTATATATTAGAACAAGATTAGGGTCTAGGGTTAAAAGATTAGGGTTTATGGTTAAAACTTTAGGGTTTAAGGTCTTATATATAATAAATGTGTACCACCTATCCCATTCTTGAACACCTAATCTCACTAGTAAGTGTATAATGTGTATTGGGTTTTTTAAGAAAATTTCGGCAGCATTTCTCTGTTGTTCTCCAAGTACATATGTACTTAGAGAACAAATGGGAAAATGCTGCCAAAATTTTCTTGAAAACCCAATACACATTATACACTTACATTCTAAGTGGGATTAAGTGTTCAAGAATAGTCCCAAACCGGGGACTATCCAAGATTTACTCCTAATGAGTAAATCTTGGACGCGTTTCTAGGCCAACATAATATAACACCATTCCCTTGTTCACAACCCCATTCAACACACAATTTTCTTATAAAAACACTTGTGGACAGCCATAACAACATATCAATGCTTCCTAAATTAATCAATGTATTATTTTATAACACAAATTGTGGTGAGTATAACATAGCAAAAAACTCAACATGTCACAATAGAAACATGTCCTTAACCTAATATACAGATATTTGTAACAAAACTTGTGGTATCTATACCATAGAAAATTAAGTAGCATGCCCAATATATAATAAAAGCAACATTTTTCCAGATTGTTATAACGATAAGAACTCTTAACATTTTTCCATTGTAATAGCCTTATCAGCATTTACCCTTATCCAAACCTACAACTAGCATGAGCGGAGGTTATTCATAACAAAATACATAGTGGAGGAAACTTTGGTAGGCTTCATTCTCTTCTTTAGATTTCACAAACTCCATGACGGACGAGGACAAATGGATGAGCAATGGTTTAAAATCTTGGTCTAATCTTTGTGCATGTCTGGATTTGATTTGACTAGGGGACAAACTGATATGTTTTCCATCCTCTTTGGCTCTTTCTGCGGCCCTGCGTTGCATCCCCCACCATATCCACAACCTATCACCCATCGACTTCTGGGTAACCATGGCCTGGGTTTTGAATCGCCATTCAAATCAAAATCTCAATACATGTGTTGTCATCAGATCAAGTTTAGGATGAAACACTCAAATAAGTCAACAAATTATATAAGATAGGGTTTGTAGGGTAATATGTCTCAATTAGGTTAACAAAGAGGATTCACATGTAATTTCCCATATAGTTATGCAATAATATATAGTCATATAATAGTCACATGTGTGATATTGCACATGCAAATGTACTAGGGGTGAAATCACTAGAGTTAACCTTAACCAACGTACAATAATCACTACCTAAAAGTGGATGGATCTTATAGTTCAAAATCAATCCCAAAGGACAATGTATCTAAGAATCGACTAATCAAGGTAAAAAAACAATAACTAATATTTAAGACAAAAGCTAGATTGATTGATTATTCTAAGGTTGTGATTAATAAAAGGGTTGAATTATATATTGATTATTCTAAGGTTGTGATTAATAAAAGGGTTGAACTAAATTATCATATGAAAGTAACACAGGGTGGAATAAATTTCACCATCGCTACCTATCATTCAATGTCTTACTACATCATATTAAGCATGAACATATATGTTGAGGTCGGGTTAATCCACTTTTGGTGTTAGGGTTAAAACATGGATGGACATCACTCTAAGCATGCTATCACATTACCTAGAGATCATACATAGATTGCCTCATAAAGCACCTATCTGAAGTTGTCATCAAGGGTTTAACAAAAAATGATTGATATTTTAGATCTTAGGAGTATCTATGAGAAGAAAGGAGAGGTAAAGAATAACGTCCCTTTTTCAAAGAAGCAAATAGGCATGTAACCTTATAGAGAACCAGCCAAGAAGCAAGCCTAGAAAAGACTCAACCATCACTCATCGAGTGAGAGGGGAGCATCAGCAAAGGAAAAAACAAACAACCAGCAGAGAGAAGCCAAGCCTAGTAGCTGCTACTACTGCCATATGTAGGAATACCCTAGAGGAAGAAGAGGAGAAAGAAGGGTACCACGGCGGTGGCGATAGGCGTGGCAGCAGCAGTGTGGTAGGCAAGCAAGGCGTGCATCACATGATAGGTGAGAAGGCAATGGAGCACTGGGTGAGAAGCAGAGAGATCGGCGACGGTAGGCAAGTGGCGGCGGTGACAGGCACGGCGGCAGCGTTGCGGCAGGCGAGCAAGGTGGCAGAGTACTAGGTGAGCAGCGGCGGCGGAGTACTAGGTGAGCATCAGAGAGATCGGCGGCGGAATCGCCAGACCTAAGAATGTCGGGAATGAAACCGAGAAAGGGGAAATGTATGGTTTGCACGAGTGCTATTAAGTTAACTATAGACGTCGGTTATTATAAAAAACCAACGCTTAAAATAATAGGCGTCGGTCACCACAAAAAACTGACACCTATCTTCAATGATAGTTGTCGGTTCTAACTAGAAAAACTAACATCTATCTCATATGCCGACAAAAAAAAGTTCTCGAATTATGACCATGGTCGTCAGTCTCTATAGAATAACTGACGCCAAAGGGGGGTGAAAATTTTCGCAGGGACAGTGTGCGAAAACACATCAATGTCAGTTATTGTAAGATAACCGACGATAAAAATGGGCCACATTTCTGTCTCGCAGAAAACATTTAGTCGTCGGTTTCTCGGTTAACAACTGACGTCTTATGTTAAATTTTGGAGGTAATTTTTTTCACTAGAAAATTTAGATTTGGCGGTCGATTTTAGGTGTTGGTTGGTTATTAAGGAACTGACACTAAATAAAAAGTGATACACGTGTCTGGCCGCTCTTCACAGATAGATGTCGGTTTTTGTAGTCAACCGACGTTGTATGCTTTAGGCGTCAATTTTATGTATACAACTGATGCCTGTAAATGTGACGTTATAAGCCATTTCTGTAGTAGTGATCCTAAGCCATACAAAGAAGAAGAAAGAAGAAAGCTTCATCTCACATAGTTACTACCATGGTCAAACCAGTCTCCAACCTATATGGAGGGAAGTTCCACAAGATAGACACCAAGGTGTCCATAGTCTCACAGCCAAGAACGGATAAAGGAAGGTAGGGTTTCAAAGACTAAACAAGATCAAGGTAGATAACCACTTACCAAGAAGGAAGATCACTAAGGATCACCACAAAGAGGATGATCAAGCTCAAGATCACCACATGCAAGAGAAGATAGTCCACTTTCTCCAAGATCACCACCTCCTCAAGCATCACCAAGCTCAAGTCCTAACACAAGGAAGATTAGAGGAAAAAGAGCTAAAGGAGATACTTGCATGTGAAAGAGAGCTTATATACTCAAAGGTAGGAGAGAGGTAAGGATCATGAGGTATCAAGATATGAGAGAACCAAAAGGACACTTGTCCAACCAAGGATCATCCATGCAAAAACAAGGTAGTGTGGTGACCACTTAAGTCTACTACATCCCTAGGTCACAACAAAAACAAGGAAACACATGTAGTGACCGCTACACTAGGTCACCAAAGCCAAACGACCGCAACACTTCACCAAAGACAAACCCTAGCAACCCAAAACACTTTCCCAAGGCACTAGGTCAAAACAAACATCAACCAAGGGTAAGTGTTGTGGTCATAACACCGCAAAAACCAACTCACAAAGCCGGTACATCCACCAAACTCAAGCATCCAAGCAAAGCCATGCAAACCCTAATATCATCTCATGATGCAACTGCATCAACCAAGGTCCAACAAGATGCCCCTAAGAATCATTCTCTCTCTCATGATGCTAAGGCACAAAAGGCACAACCTACATGTGACAAATTGCAAGATAGACCCTCATCACGAGTAAATTACAACTTGGTCCAAAAAAAAGCATAACTAGCTCAAACATCAACCAAACATGACCAAACTAAAAACATAAAATTGTCACATGTCAGTAAGGCACCTCAAGAGATTAGATTAAGGTTTAAGCATCTTATTAAGGAAAGAAAGCACAATCAAGAACTAAGCTAGGTCAGGGGCCTTACAATACCAAGTTTTTTGGTAAAATAAGAAGATAATATTCACCTGACTCTCCTCATCCATAAACAACCTCAAAAAGAGAAATATATCATACATCCATTAAACAAATAGATAATCACCCTAAATAACTAAGCAGAATAGTAGGAAGGACAATTTGGAGATGCCCAAACAAAGGATAAGAAAACCCCAAATATGACTAGAACATGTACATCTATATCTAGATCCAACCATGATTGAGATAAGGAGTATTTTTTCTATCTAGAACCATCATGTCACATATATATGGGGAAAATAATGGGTTCTATGTAATTAAAAAAATAGAAGAGAGGAATCCCCACCTACCAATCTCCCTCGGTTGAGTTAACCAACATGTGAACAAAAAATCCAAGAAGTTCCATCTCATCCATCTTGTTCTTTAATCTCCCTATAAACTGAGATAGGTTTCAAGGTGGGTTACAACTCCTTAAAAAGATACCACCATTCGTCTATATAATACCAAGAGATATACATACAAGCATTGAAAATGACTTTAAAAATAAAAACTAGAGCTTGAATCCATACTTTAGTAAAGGAACCTACCATTAACAAGGAACTCAAAGTGATAACAAAGTTACCACTCCTATTTATCACTATCCTCACATCACATATTATGATGTTTTCATCATTGCATCTTCCTCTACCACTGTTAGATTCATCTTTAGGTTATTCACATCATGGACATACCATTTGACAAGTTTATCTCCTTAAGATGGATTGAAGTATCATGAAAGCCTTGCCCCTTGTGGCCTCACAAAGGTCCAAGGTATCGAACTTCATGAACGTGATGTCATTTCTCATGAAGATGAGAAACTTCATTATCTCATTTATGATGAGATCATAAGTAGTGTGTCTATTTTCAAACCATTTCAAACATCTCTATATCTAGATCTACCAAATATTCACATTTGATAAGGTGCCATATAACCAAATTTATCTCTCAAAGGAGCAACCTTTGATTAACAAGTCTCTAACACATGTGCAAGGGGCTACATAAAAACCTCCCCAAGGACTTGTGAGGCTTTCTTCCGAAGGAACATAGCCATATCACTGGTCATAAACAAGTGCTTACCTGTTTCAATATACAAATTCTTGTAAGACTTACAACAAGTGGCAAGTGGGATATGTCGACATCTTATATTTGTGTCATTAGGAAAAGCCTTATGTGGAAACTACTAAGTACACATTTGACTGGGGTGTCTTCTTCAACCAAATCCATCTGCCATGTTCCATATAAGGGTGTGTAGGAATAATCATCATTCTTTAAGTAGAGAGGGGGGAAATCAAACATAATGGGAATCCATCTAGATGGGGGTGCCAACTTGTAGATTTGTGGTGGCTCATGATTTTCTGATCAAGTTCAAACCATCAATAAGAAGAAGGTATATAAACATCTCCAAATTCCAACCATTCTCCATGTACCACACATACTTGAC
The DNA here is from genome assembly GCA_963693085.1 of Alisma plantago-aquatica. Taxonomy (NCBI): domain Eukaryota; kingdom Viridiplantae; phylum Streptophyta; class Magnoliopsida; order Alismatales; family Alismataceae; genus Alisma; species Alisma plantago-aquatica. The sequence goes on from OY856410.1 coordinate 769,376,351, forward strand.
ACTTGTTTGATCATTCACATCTAAAGGTTTTATGGCAAAGGAGTAAAGAGGTGAGACACACCAATAAAGTTTCTAAAAAGAGAGGTCAATGATTCCAACCACCCATCAAATGTTTTGCATCACAACAAGGAAAGATGCTCAAATAAGACACCTAAGAGGAGACAAGTTCACACTAAGTTTGAGAAAACGAGGATGGAGATCATTCATAACCATCTACCACGTTTAAGTAGTAAATCAATCCATAAGTCTAGGTGTGAAAATGCAACAACAAAGCACTTTAATGAAATGAAATAACATCTAGAAAGTTTCACAAGCAATTTAAAATTTTAACTAATGAAATCATAGAGTCTAAATTGAATTTCTCTTTCGCATATTTCCCTTCACTTTTTCTAATAATAATTTTAAACCTGAATTGGACTGACTACTGGTTGACATTTCTATTTTTTTCCCCTGAACTCGTTGGGACTTTTACCATCCAAGAAGAATCCACTACAACATGACTTACCATATAAGTCTTAAGTTGTAACTTGGTTACTTTAAGACTTCTAAGTGAAATTAAACTTTGTCTGTAATTAGGTTCTTACATCTAGCTTGATGGTGATTAAATAACGCCTATAAATGGCGGTCAGGTCTTTCACACCATGATTGTTGTGAATCTAAAAAATTACTACAAGGGCTTGAAATTAATGTACACATAGATGTAGTTTTGTTTTACCACATGGGGTGGCTTAGTTAAATAAATTGTTGCCTATTGAGAGTTGAATCCAACCACTAACTCATGTAAATAAGACTTCCACGACTCTAGCCAACTACTTTTCTTGTCAAAAGTTAATCAATCATGCATTATATATACATATTCAAGTTTGTCAAATACTAAAAGCATACATATTTGAGATGAATCTTCTTGTGGTGGTGGGGGGGGGGGCTAAAGCGGTAGCCCCCAACTATGCCTGGTGCCCCAATTATAAGCCATAACTCCGTATAAGGTGGTTCCACAAAGAGATTACACTTTAAAACTATTAAATATGTAAATAATTGAACTAAATTAGTACCACCAGTACCTAGCCATTTAGTGTCATATACTTGTTTATAGTAGAGAACTAGTACTACCTAGCTTGTTAGTGTTGGGTACAAGCTATCTCTGCGGTTAAGGTCGTTCTCCGAGTGATACTAGTAAACCAATCAATTAGTCATTTCACCCATACTTATTGCCGATTTGACTTGTTTATCCTTCTCTTACATTGATTTCTTACTTCTACATTTTCACTATTTCACTAAACTTTTCACATGTAGTGTTGTATTGAGGGTTTCTAATGACAACTTTAAATGAAAAACCCTAATTAGTGCAATTATAATTTCTAATGAACATTTATACCAATCTCAATCAACAACTGCATAAGAGAATTCATTCCAACAATTATCTCTAGTTGGCTATACCACATGACGAATATACTCAAAACTCTAGCATGCAACACTTAGTCGTGTACAACTAGAAAACTCTAACATATCCACATTTCAGATACAAAGCATTCCAACTAAGTTTCACATATAATTTTGACCTTTAGCTTCTTCGTATATTGCTCTTTTAACCTCTCTAGCAGTCTTTGTGTAGACTAGGGGTGGGCATGACCTAGTCAAATTTGGTCGGACCCAAAGTCATAGACCAAACTACAAATAGTGGCCAACAAAAATTTCAAACCAAACTTACCCGCTGGCAGGTCTAGACCAGACTTGACTGCAAAAGTATGGTCAACTTTGGTTAAGTTTGTCCAAAACCATTACTATTTTGTAAGTGGTTGTACACACTTAAATGGATGTCAATTATGGGCATTGTCAGCAATTATAAAGCCTACGATTTTCCATTGTCTACAAAATCTAAAGAGGAAGTGGACACATGTTGCACCAAAAATGAAGTAAAAACATCAAGGTCTGCTTTTGATCAAATAATTGAGATGATTGGGTGATGGTTCCGTTTGTTTATCACTCAATTGTCATATCATCTTTTAGAATTGTTACTATTAGTTTATATTTTATAAGAATATATATTATAATATTATTTTATATATGTATTAGTATGATGATATATCATTATTGAATTGTATATAACATAATAAACACATACATCTTTTAATTATTCATATTATATAACCTGTCAACTTTGGCCTGACCGGTTAACCACTCACCCTGACTTTGACCAGACAACATAAAAGTGGTTTAATTTTTTTTTGGGATCAAACTTGACTGTACTACCTACCTAAATCAGACTAGACCACAATGTTTGGTGACTGTAGTTTGGTCTGGTGGTTAGGGTTTGGTTTTGTGCCCTGCCCTAGTGTAGACAATTAGTGGCTTGATATTCATTAGTCAATTGACATATACAAGTCAGCCAGCCAAATACAAATCATATCGACTTCTGAATACAGAAAACACTCCTCAACTTCGGGTTTAGATTTGGCAGTATATCTATGCACTTTAGGTATACAGAGGTCGGTCCGTACTAACTCCCGTTGTGCCTATCAATAGCAGCTCCCGATGGGTCCGGCGGTACGTCACATGCCTCATTAAACACACATCATATCTTTATCTGCTTGGACTGCAACAAAAGTGGGTCTCGTAAGGTGGAAGAAAAGGACGTGGCATCTGTCCATATAATATAGAACGACATATCTAACCTAATCTGCATCCTGGTTTCTGTCCCTCTCCCGAGCAAGAATGGTGGTAGAGTTCGGGAGTGGTTCCCTAAATTAACGTGTCAGCTACCCCATGGGGTCCCCATCCAATGTGCGTTGCAAACAAAAGAGAAAATTACATCCATCTGCGTCTAAAGAAAACGCTTGTTACGTGTTATGCGTTTGTGGTATTTTATATTGACATCTCTTTATTGCACTGGAGTTGTGGTCGGCAGTCCCTGTCCTGATGGGAACGCATCAGCTTCCTGGAAGAATAAAAATCGTGTGTTGTTTAGGTTTATCTCATCAGTCATTTAGGATCCACCTATCTTGTTAATCTAATACTTGCCAAGTTTTGGGAGTATCTCCTCGGTATGTCGCATGATCTAGCATCGATTCCCCCTTGAGGAAGGTCCATGGGAAGAATAAATTTGTGTTTTGTTTAGGTTAATCCCATAAGTCAGTTAGGATGAATCTCACTAGTTAATCTAATTTCTGCACAATTTTGGGGGTATCTTCTCGGCATGTGGTAAAATTTTGCATCAATTCCCCCTTGTGGTATCCCTGTTAATACGGCCTACAAACTTGTAACTACATGATGCCGTCTATGAGAACAACTAGAAGGGGGTTATCCACTAGTGTCCTAAAGATCATTGTATTTTATAATGGAAAAAAAACTAAAATGACACGTTTGGCCATTTTAATTCCCATAATGGCACGTTCTTGAACTTAATTCTCAAAATGGCACATTTGGGGGCAATGCATCCCCTGTGGAGACGCATTGCTCTCTCGCGAGGCAATGGGTCCCAGACCAAGACGCATTGCTCTGTGACAGAGCAATGCGTCCTCGATCGGGACGCATTGGTCTTCGGTGGGGCCAATGAGTCCTGATGCGGGACGCATTGCTAGTAATGTGTCTCACATGGGGACGCAATGCGTCCGCATACATGACACATTACTACCAATGCGTCTCCAGGCAGGATGCATTGCTATTTTATAAAAAAAAAATTCATTATTATTTTTTAATGCATAATGTTTTTATATTAACAATATTGATTATATTTGCATATTTACTATTTTTTCACTTGTATTTGAATGTCTATAATATATCCAATTATTATAAATTTGTTAATTTCAATAGCTCCGAACATGCATATGGATTATAGAAGTGGTATTGCAACCAACACTAGTTGCTTCCTAATTGATTATATAAGAAGAAATTAAACTAAAAAAAATGAGATATCATTAAAAATAAGGTTAAAACATGAACCAACTTGACGAGAAAATAATACACAACAGAACAATCTGATAGATCCAAAATGAACCAATATGATAACATAATATGATAGATCCACATACAAGCCAAATAAATGTCTGAATAAAGGCATATATACAGCACTACACAACATGTATGTATATTAACACTTGTATTTGAATGTCTATAATATAGTCAATTATTATAAATTTGTTAATTTCAATAGCTTTGAACATGCAAATGGATTATAGAAGTGGTATTGTAACTAATACTAGTTGCTTCCTAATTGATTATATAAGAAGAAATTAATCTAAAAAAATGAGATATCATTAGAAATAAGGTTAAAACATGAACCAACTTGATGAGAAAATAATACACAACAGGACAATCTGATAGATCCAAAATGAACCAATATTATATCATAATATGATAGATCCACATACAAGCCAAATAAATGCGTGAACAAAGACATATATACAACACAACACAACACAACATGTACAAAACTATGAAAATCTAAGCATGTCCTCCACGCTCACAAAGTCCTCGCCCACCTCGATGTACATCTGGCTCCTGAGTACCGAAGTCGTCTGGAGATGCCTCAATGGGGGACAACTGCGTAGTAGTAGACTGATGAGGACCAGGAAAGTAATGAAAAGCTGGAGGTGGGGTGAGGGGTCTCTGAATACTAAGATGTGGGGCATCAGGTGGGGTGCATATTGAGAAATCAAATGGAGTCAGTGAGTATGTGACATAGGATGGTGGTCGACTGTCATGAATAACGGGTGGTGGGAGTGGAGTGTATGGAATAGAAGAAGGACCTGCTCCATAGTAGGATGTTAGTGGAGGTGGGGTGATGTATGAGGAAAATGAACCAACTCCTGAAAAGTATGGCCATGTCGGTCCCCATGCCATGAATTGATAAGTGGGAGTGGGCTCAGCAGTAGTAATCATAGGAGTAGGAGTAGGAGTAGGAGTAGAAGTAGGAGTAGGAGTATGAGTAGGAGTAGGAGTGGGCTCAGGGTTGTGGTATGAGTGGGTATGGGATCATACAGGCGAGCGTAGTCGGGAAGACTGTCAAAGTAAGTCCCCTGGATGCCATAGATGTCATCTCTGATCTGTGCAAGGGCATGTTGTAAAGCCGCTCAGATCCGCACATGTGATTCCACCTATTCAAACAAAGTATGTACAAATAATAAAGACCAATTACATATATTACGAATAATAAAGATAAATAATAATAATTTGTAAATGAAATATAAATGATACTCACAAATTGGTGTTGATGATAACTTTGTGGGTAATATGTGGTCGGAAGTTGAGCTGGAGGGGGCAGTACGTATTGGGGATGATACCATCTGTAGTGCGCATGTGGACTAAAGACTGTCTCCGCTGGTGGAGGGCAGACTAAGCTCTCACGTTTGTTGTTCCACAATTGCACCTCCCGCCTATAATGATGCAACCAGTCCTCAGTCGCATGACCCCTCCCATCTATCCTACTAAGGCGTGGCAACTCCAGAGTAGGTTGTACTTGAATAAATCTGAATTGTCCAAGTACTCTGTCAGGGAAGTGCCACTCTACTATTGTGTAGCATAGTAAAGGCACTCGCGCCAACCAAATATCCTGACCCTCTCGACATAAGGCTGGAAGTCTCTCCAGAATATTACCAGTGTAAGTAGTTAATTGTATCTGTTATTCAAATAGATACAACATGTATCATATAAAATAGAGTAAATTGTATAAAAAATACAACATATATCATATAACATGTTAGTAGAAGTAAGTTAGTTATACCTGAGAGGGCAAAATCTGGTCAAATGTTGAATCATAAAATTGGACGGATCCTCTCATAGTATCACTCCTTTAAAGAAATGTATGCCACCTATTAAATTGACAAACTAAATTTAGATAAACATTACAAAATGTTTGGACAAATGTATAAAAAAATTGTGTAAATCTTTACCTGTAACCCAAGGGAACATTGTCTGGCCACTCCCCCCGGTTCATAACAATTGAACATGGGCGTCCAATTCTTAACCTCTCCCAACACCACATCTGTAGTAGACATACACAACCAGATAGGTGGGCGGTTTTCCTAGATCGGGTGGTAGCCTTGTACAACTCCCTATACAAGTATGCTAAAGTTGCAGCACTCTAAGATAGAGTGATGCAACTAGCAAAGTCAGACAGAAGCGGGAGGTACTGTACATGAACCATGTCCCTGGTACTATCAGGAATAAGGTAACTACCTAAACATTATAGTAGATATGCTCTAGTGTATCCTATCCTATTTTGTATTTGTTGTTCTTCATCTCCCAAAGTGAAATCCATATCCCTAAAGGTCTCACACAATCATATCAAGGATATATGCCCCTTAGACATCCCATCTGGTGCATTTCCTAAGAAACTCTCACAAAGGTGAGACCATGAAGAAAACTGCCCCTCATATGCACCTAAAGGATATGAAGCTATAACCGGTGCCCATCAATCCTAAGGCCTAAAAGAACTGCAACATCTTGAAGGGTTACACTCATCTCAAAAGGGGGAAATCTAAAAGTATTGGTAGAGTTGTCCCACCGGTTAACTGAGGCAGTGATTAAATTGGGATCAAGATGGATAGGTTGTAGCCTATGAACAAGTCCAAAACCAGCCAAAGAAATGTTTTCCAAAACACTCAGGTCATTAATAGGCCACTGTGACAACATAAAGTGGTGCTGAGAGAGTCGAAAGGATGCTTGTCTAGGAGCCATATCTATGAAAAGTACAAATATTACATTAAATAAAAAGTGCAAATATTACATTAAATGAAAAGTGCAAATATTACATTAAATGAAAAGTACAAATATTGTACAACATAAAAATTTGTCAATATTCTTCATTAGATAAGATGAAATGAATTCAAATACATGAACTACCAAATAATATTAAAATACAACATGAACTACTAAAAGAGAAATATTACAACAATTAGTTACTGCATTTGATTCAATATCTCATCTAGAGGTTCATAAAATGGCCACATTTGATGTACAACTCGATGTATCTCTGGATGTGATATAGCTAACTGGTTTTTAACTTGTTCATTGATTGGCATTGCTTTCTGTTTTGTGTGATCCCAATACCAACCAGGTAGCTTAAGAAGTTCTTCATACATGTGAAACATTTGCTTTAAAAATTGCCAATGAAATTTTGCTTGTTCTTTTGTCACTATAAATCCTAACTTGTTGTACAATAAATCTAGTACGTCATTTCAGTCATCATCCAATAGAGTTTGATGAGCTATTTTTCCCTGTAGGCACTTTGTAGCTATTATTTGGATTAACTTTACAGACATTTGAAATGTCCATGTCCTTCGATGAGCCATATATAAAAAAACCCATTATAAATTCATTCTTTTAGTGAAATTGCAAACATTACATGACTTGAGTAAATTGAAACATTACATGACTTGAGTAAATTCAAATTGCAAATATTACATGACTTGAACAAACTAAAATTGCAAACATTACATGCCTTGAGTAAATTTAAAATAGAAAACATTACATGACCACACATCATATTACATTAGGACAAGTGCGTCTATTATGGCCCTTTCTGCCACACTTATGACAATAATATATATATATATATATATATATATATATATATAATGATTTGGATCAACATCCATAGTTGAAGGCCTGATTTTTCTCTTTGGTCATCCAGCGTGCCTTCATTTCCTTGGGGGTAATAAGGGATAAATGCCTCTGCTTTCATCAAAATGAGGACAATACCTCTTGTCAGGGGTACCACGAAATTCAGTTTTGTATGCGTTTAAATAAGCTTCATTTGTGTAATATGGGCTCACAAGTGCATCAATATCATAATTGATAGATCTTGCAGCTACCCAAACATGAGTACATGGAAAATGCCATTGTTGTGGAAAACCACAACTGTATTCACTTACACCATTTGGACGCACGAAGACTTGAAATCGATGTTCGTCTATGTCATCAGCAAGCCATTCATCATTGTTCACGCGGATGTTTACTGATAGTTGTCGTGCATCCTGTGATACATCAAAAAGCTTATCATGAAACCTAAAGGGCCATTTAAAACCTTTTTGTGCACGACTATATGCTTGATTACACCTCTCCAACCACATTATAACATAGCGATAGTATGTGCCAACAATAAGTGGATGTATTGGTAAACCTCTAACACCTTTTAAGACTCCATTTAACCCTTCAACATGATTGCTAGTCAATGACCCATACCTGTAGACTCTGTCATATGTGAGAGACCATTGTACTGGATTTTGGGCTATCAAATACTCCTTAGCCGCTGGTTCTATGGTTTCTATATCAGCCATTAGACGATCAAATTCATGTGTATCCGTTGTGGATCCCACCTTCCACAAAAGTTCATTCAACTCAGGTGACTTGTACTTTTGATGGAAGTTCTCATGAAGATGTCGAAGACAATAACGATGTTGAGCCCAGTTAAATTTTGACCCAAGTGGTGGAAAAATTACACTCATTCGATCAGAAATAATACACAGATCTGTACGGCGTGGAATGATAGGAATACAAGTTTGTAGAGAACCAAAGAACCACTCCCATGAGTCCTTATTTTCTGCCTCGACAACAACAAAAGCAATTGGAAATAGACCATTATCAGCATCTATGTCTCATGTAATGAGAAGTGTGCCAAAATATTTTCCTGTTAGAAATGTGCCATCGGCAGTAAGAACATGCCTGTAATAGGCCCAATCCCCCACAACTGGACCAAATGCCCAGAACACCCGCTTGAATCTACGAGTGCTTTTAGTTTGAAGGATATAATCATCCACAAGGTGGGAATATATAGTTCTTGGAATAAATTGTGACAGAGAAATCAGGAACGGAAACAAAGTATGATATGATGATTCTCAATCTCCAAATATTTTACAGACAACCTTCCTCCTCGCTAGAAATGCCTTCTTATAAGATATATGGAGCCTTAGTTCAACATTCACCTTTTCACGAATTTCTCATGTGGACATATCCAATCTTGATACTAGGATTGACATTATCATACGAGTAATATAAGATGATGTGACTTGGTGATGGTCCTCATTCAGAACAATTAGTTGACAATTGTGGCTTGTACTATAACATTTTACCTTCCACATGCCACCTGCTCTTTTGGACTGGCAAGCGGTCAAACTCCAAGGACATCGATGGTCATGGATACAAACAAATTTAAGATGACGATTATTTGAGCGTTGTGTCTGATATTGGACATTCTGTTGTACCGACCATTTTTGGATCGTCTCAACCATTACAGCTTTGGATGCAAATAAAGCACCCTCATATATTTCAGTGCTGGAAGGGTTGTAATTGAGATGAAATTCCTGACAAAAATCTTCCACCCATTGTTCATCTTGAAAAGCTTCATAGTTGGTATCAATGTGTTCATATTGGGGCCATTCTTTATCAAATATAGATGGAATGGAACTCAATGTAGTAATAGAGTCAGGGAATGGATGTACATGCTCATCATCAGTTTTAGTGACTCAACATCATGATCACTATTATTATCACCTTCCTAATCACTATCATTATCACCTTCATGATCACTATTATCATCACCTTCTTATTCACCATCCTCAACCTCAACACCAATACTCTCAATAGTAGGATTTTGAGAGAATTCAGGTGGTTGATTCCATTCAGCAGTTACATTACTGCTACATGGTTAGGATTCAAATTGATTCAACAAACTAATGAAACTAGATTGTTGGTGGAAAGATATTTTTTCAAGAAACACATCAATATAGGCATCAGATGAAAGTGCAAACAAGGTTCTATATGCATCATCATCATCAACTTGTATGAGCATATGATCTTCTCCAGGGAAATGATAGGATATATTGATAGCGAAGTGGTTGGGGTTGATGTCAAGTATTGTATGGATATATGATTTTAGTTCGGATAGGGTATTGATAAGTGAAATATTTATTGGTCTAACAGATCGACTAGAATAAGACCCATCTGAGAGAAATTGACCATTATATTGAAGCTTGACTATCTGTGAATGTGAACTAGATGTCATGTTCCTATCATTGTAAAATAGTAATTCAGATTTTAGAACAGTAATTTAACTTTGGAACAATAATTAACATGAATTAATATTTTATAGTATGAATTAATATTTTATTGAATGAATTTTTTCAAACATTGACATCAATTTTAGAAGAGTAGTTAAGATTTTATAACAATAATTTTGAATTTGAAAATAAATTTGAAACAATATTTTTTCTATAACATTAACATTCTAGAACAATAATTTTAGAATTTGGAACAATAATTTTGGAATTTGGAAGAATAATTTTAGAATTTGGAACAATAATTTTTTGAACAGTAATTAACCTTCAAGTGTCATTTTCTATAACATTATTTTAGTAATGAAGAATCAAATAATAGCATACAATTATTTTATTTTTAATATTGCATAATAATTTTATGTACAAATTTTTAATCTAAAAATATAGTAAAAACATTACCTCAAATGACGAGATCTCAAAACCCAAGAACAGAAAGAAGAGAAAGAATCCCGGCCAGACAACAAAGCAATAGAAATTCAAACAGCGAAGCAATAGAAGAATAGCTCCAAGATCGCCCGGAATCAGCTCCAAGCAATAGAAATCTGAGCACACCACTCCAGAGAAATGGAAGTAGAGAAGAAGTTGAAGAAATGGATGAATGGTGTAGGTTTGGGGGGTGATCTCGTCTCCTTTATATAGGAGACCAATGCGTCCCCAACGAGGACGCATTGCCCCCCCCACGTGGCAGTGGGCGCGGCCCGCAACGACTACTTTTCAACGGTCAGGGGAGCAATGTGTCCCCAGTCGAAACGCATTGCCTCAACTAGCCGTTGGGACGTCCGGGGACGCATTGCTCCCCGGTGGGACCAATGTGTCCCGAATCGGGATGCATTGCTCTGTCGCAGAGCAATGCGTCCTGGTCCAGGACGCATTGCCCTTGTGTGGGGTCAATGCGTCCTAGTCCGGGACGCATTACCTCGCGAGAGAGCAATACGTCTCCACAGGGGACGTATTGCCCCTAAAATGTGTCATTTTGGGAATTAAATTCAAGAACGTGCTATTATGGGAATTAAAATGGCCAAACATGTCATTTTGGTTTTTTTGCCTTTTATAATTCTAATCTTTGTCCAGTTTCGGCGGTATCCAATCTTTTTCCAGTTATCATAGTATCTGCTGAGCCACCACCTCTTTTAAGCAGTGCAAAGATAGCCCGTGTCTCGGTCCAACCAACCGCACGCCAAAGTCACAAGCGCAGGCACGCACAGCCCCACCAAATTATTGGATATCAAGTTGGTGTTTTATTTGCTTTTTGAGGAGCATAACATGAATTAGGAGTGGGTTTTCTTGACAAAGTGAGAAAGCTTTGGATCCTGCAGAAATCCTGCTCCCGTTTGGTAAGCAAACATGCTGCGGGTGGGTTGACTTCCAAGCATTCAGCGATGAGGACTAGTAAATGTGCTAGCGAAGGAAGGTGGATAGCAGACTAGCAGTGTCAAGCTAGTTAGCTTGCGGAGCAAAGGGGAAGCTTCGGCCCAGATATAGCTGGCTCAGCTGTGAAGATAAATAAGCAAGGTATATAGGAAGGAGCGCGTGGCGGTCCAGAGCCTATGAGATGGACAACTCATATGATATGATGATGAGTCTGATATGATATCTAATTGGACTTGAGTGACATACAGTTTACCTGTAGATGACGAGTCTAATCTGACATCTCACATAGTATGCAAGGAAAAAGAGCACGTTGAATAGAATACTCCTAAAGCATGTAAAATATAACAAGGTTAACATGTTAAGAGTGGCCAAATTAAGAGTGCAAAAATAAATAAAATACATAAGATAATTCTCACAACCCATGGCCCCGAGCGCAGCATTGGCACGACCCACCACGCGTGATGCATGATGGGTCGCGCATGATGTGTTCATGCATAGCCTTCATAACATATGTATTATGATTATAATAGTTTTTTATTGGTGCAAAAACAAATAAAAGACACGGAATATCTTATGATAAACCACAATCAAGCCCGAGCCAAGCTTGGCACGCCCTACATGGCATGGTGCATGCGGGCATGGGTGTTTGAACAAATGTTCACTTGTCATCCAATATACAAGGATGAAAAATATGGAAAGCGAATTCTCACTCACATGTACAAAGGAATAAAATCTACTTCACTCCTACTCACATGTACTAGGTGCACATATTTTGGTCTTATCCAATGTATATTACAAATCTAACAATCCCCCACAACTGCAAAGGGTACCGTCTGTCATTTATCTTATAATATTCTTATTTTAGCAATGATTCTAGGTTCTTGTGTGATAGACAAATTGTAGAATGGAATATCATTCATCTTACAATATTCTCCTATGGGGATCATATATTTGGGCTCGAAACATGCTCGAGTTATCCCATCATTATTCGCATATGAACTAGGTGAATATACACCCTTTAAACGAACCTTGTGTAAGAGTGTCTAACAACACACAAAAATCTACTGCAATTTTTAATTTTTGATAATTATATAACCATGCATCCATATCAAGTACCATGATTGACTTTACATACAACCTAAATACCATATTTTAGAGGCACAACAACATTCACTTAGTTGAGCATGAAATGTCTCCTAATATAGAATCCAATATGAAACCCTAACAACAATAAAAAAAATCAAATTTCGGTCTCCTCACAACAAATTAGGGGAACTCCTACTGTATGGAAGAACTAATATCACATATATAAAAAATAGGTACACGACAAATAAAAATAACTAAATATTTGTTACATGAATGGAAGGTACGTGATTACAAAATGAATTACAAATTTGTATACCACAACATACATAGTATCTCTATAGAGGAACTACTTGCACACCATACTATAAGCAAGTTGCATGTGTTCCATTGCACCAATCTCATCTCCATCTCAGTCTTGTTCTACACCCAATTCTTAAAATTGTAAAACTAATAGGTTCGTTGTAAATGTCTTCGAACATGGTAATAACCATAACCATATGGACACAATCAGGAACACAAGGGAACATAGTTAGATGCAACTTGTACGAGACAATTTAAGACCAATAACTATGGTTGTTTCATTAGTACCATTGATATCCATCCCAGAGGGACCATAATATATATTCAATGCATAACTTAATCATGTTATACCTAAGCCTAAAGCATTGGAAATAGATATGTGTGACGCTATTCATGTTTTAAGTGTGTGTAACTCGGGCATATATCAAGTAATCGATGAGACACTATAACTATATCAAACTTGGTAAAATTGGTCAAGCAATGTTAATTAAACACATTGATTATAGAAAACAAAACATGTATATGTCAATAGGAACAAGAAGTAACCCAAGTACCTCATATAGAGAGTACCTAAATGTCTATTACCTCTAGTCCTCTTCTTCATCCTTGGACAACTTTGGTATCCCCTAGAACATATATCACATGTGCAAACTTTTACTTGAACCATTAAGAACATCATTAAGGTTAAATTTTTGGGTTCACTAAGCACATCCCTCAATTACCTACACAAGCTCATATTTAGTATAAATTTTCACATTCTTAATGTTCTAATATGTCGTGTATTTCTTCATTCAATAACAAACCTACTATGGGGTTCCAAAGCTACCTAGGTTATCAAAAGGTCCCAAGACTAAAGAGGCATTACCCTAGACAACCATATATTTCCAATGTTCTCTAGATCTATATCAGTAATTTGATATTAGCATAACCATAAGATCTCTATTTGTATATGTATTATTCATAAATATGTGATTTACACTACTTTAGGCTTAACCCTAATATTACCATGGAACCAATATCTACAAAGTCCTCCATAGGACCCCTAGTCCATAATGTATCACCCAAAAAAGGCCTACCATGAATACACACATCTAGTTTAGCATATGGTAGAACTACTATAGGGTGACCAATATACACACTAACTATTAAAAACCTATATAAAATCTACACCTAACCCCAACCCCAACTCAAGGTCGGTAGCAACTACAACCACTAAGGGGTAACTAGCCTTAGAAAGGAACGACCATAAGGCCCAAACCCTTGTTTTGCCATAATATTGTTGTTATTGCCTAATTGCGTGATTTATTGGATGGTTTAATATGATAATGATTTTCATTATTCTTGTGTTTTTATAAGAGCTTATCGACCAAAAAAGTGTATATATAAGGCTTGGATGCTTGAAGAACATGAAAAATGCCAATTGAATTGGTTATAATCGACCCTAGAATGTGTAACAGGTTCGAGTTAGTACACCTAAGTTAGACTCAATTTTGGCGTTATGAGGGTGAAGCCTAAATTCATGACATGTAAAGCATGTCATGAATAAGAGAAAACCCCAAAGATATACGATAAAAGATGTTCATGCTTGTCAATTTTGTTTTTATCTGCTAATTGCTAATACCTTGTATGTGTACATTCCCACATTTGGGTTTGGTATATGAAGTTTGGATTTTTCTTAGTTGAAAGAGAGTTATGATCTTTGACCTTAGTATTGTTTGTGTTCCCTATCAAGTTGATCTCATTTGAGTGTCCTTGGCTTATGTTTGGATGCTGAACTTGGGTGAGGCGGTAAACTCAACCTAAGTTTGTGTAGAAAAGGGTATGTGATTGATTAGGAACTCCAGTAGTCCCATTGTGCATGAACTAGGGCCGACTTCAGCAGTTTTGGCATCATTGACTAGTTTATGCCCAAAGTGGAGGTTGAGTTGGGGGTCGTTGGCTGAGTTTTTGTGTGGCCAACTCAGACTAAGTTCCCAGAAGGGTTTAATAGTGTTGTGGTGCATTTAGATATCATTACCTGATGTGAGCCAATGGGCGTGGGGAATCTGATCAAGCTCCTTAAATATGTTTACTTCCTTCAATATCTATTGGTTAGTTAGTGTCAGTCTTGTCAATTTTTTGGTATATGTATATTTTTGATCTCTCATTACTCACAAAGTAAACTTCAATTCTCATTTTCTGAAGTGGTGAAACTCGTAGGATTGATGAAAGGGCAATCTGCAGGTATCTTGACCTCCCTTGGCCTTGAAGATGACTTCTCTTGGGTAGATATTAGGGAGAAACATTGCTATAGGTTGTTACTTCTCTCCTTCATTATTATTATTTTTCTCCTATCCTTTATGCCTAGGATGAGATTGTTGACCTAAGTGTTATACATTGTCCATATTTTGATAATGACTTAACCATTCCATTCATATGTGTCTAATATGTTTGTTTAAGATTGATTTCAGGCATTAGGTACATGAAAAGGATCAAATTGCTCAAGCCCTATCTTGTTTTAGTTTAAGTCAAAAGCAATGCAAATGTGCAATTTAGTAAATCACTCCAAATCACCTTAGAACATTTTTGTAATCATTTGTATTGATGATATGACTTGTAACTAAGATGAGAAAAAAAAATGGGACACTTAATTCCAATGTTTGATCACTCAAAAATCATTTTGGAAAATTCATCATAGACACTTCATCAGTCGAGTTACAATCTCGACCGATCCTTGATGGACTTTTAGAATGATGTTGATCGGTCGAGTTGTCTATCCACAAAACTCGATCGACGGTCCCTCTACCCAAGATTGATTGAAGTGGATTGATCAAGTTGCCACTAGGAAAAACTCAATTGATGGTTTAAATTGGTCTGGACACATAGTGGGATTGGTTGAGTTATGTTTATTGAAAATCGATCGATTGCACTGTGCTAAAAATGTAGAAAAAGTGACTCTAACTATTGGAGGGGTGCAAAACTCGAAATTATATCTGTTGCAACCCTCCAAATGGCTAGATAACATTCATGAGTATTCCCACACTATAGTGGACACCCCTAGATATAAATAGGGCCTCTTGGAGTTCATTCCAAGGTTGCTCATTCATGCTATTCAAGATCCTCGCTGTAGTCGAGTGTTACTAATCCACTTGAGCCCCTCTCTATTATACACCTCAATTCATCATTATGAGTGAGATAGGTCCTGTATGAAGAGAGATAACCATTTATATGCTTGTAAAGCTCTCAAGCTCCATCTTTCCCATCCCTTTCTCAAAAGCTCTTGCTTGGTGAAAGCTTCTCTGAGAGAAGGAGAAGGAGCAAGCTTCTTCAGCTAGAGAAGAAGGTGCTCAATGCTACTCCGAGTGAAGGAGAAGATCAAGGCAGAAGATCCAAGGAGTTGAGTGGGTAAATCCTCAAGGCCAAAATTACATTGCATGAAGGGGAGGTCCTTGGTGAAGGCATGCAACTGATTGCATGAGTGGGTAAGACCCTTTTGAGGTAGAAGACTAGCTCTTGGATAGGTAAGCCATTGATTGTAAGGTTGTTGGTTCCCTTGGCCTCAAAGGGAAGTTGGGTATCCTTGTCCCAGAAAGGAAGTCCATATGTTGTAACTATTATAAGTGAATATAAGGAGTAGACATCTTAGAAATACTAGAGCTTGACCTCTCTAGGTAGTGGACCAACTCTCTCCTAGTTAGGTGAGTCGAACCACTCTAAAACAACTTGTTCACTTGATTATTTCAATGTCTCTCTTCCTTTCTTTGTATGTTTCAATTGCCATCAAATGCACTATTTGTAATTAAACTTATTTGAAATAACTTGAAGATCTAATAAGTTTTATGTAAGTGTTTTAGCTCTATTCACCCCCCTATAGAGATCTTAGACCCAACATATGATCTTGATCTTTTTTAGAAATGGAGTTCTATTTCTATTTTAACCTCATATCTTAGTGACCAAGGTATAAGAAGGTGCTTCCAGGTTTGCTAATACCCATGTTCTCATGGATTTGGCATGAAGAAGCTATCTAGTTCATGTTTGGAGGCTAGAACACGGAGAAGGAGGTGGCAACATCCATCATCTTCTTGTTGTATCGTGAAGAAGAAGCTCATTTTGACAATATGTAGGTAAGTTTCTTGATCCCTCTTTGTTTATATATATGCACACATATATATGTACATAGGTATATATGCATATATATGCAATGGATTAAATACACAAAAATATAATATTTAGATATGGTTCTTGCTAAATCTATTAAGTTGAAATCCATACTTATCTTAGAGAATAAGAACATTAGTAGCTCATGTGTGTTTTTTCCTATCTGCATATATGCCCTAATGATGCTTAATCTTGAAAGTAGAACTTTGAATGACTTTCCTTGCTTTTATGGATGTTACAACGTTGTGAAAAGTCTTATACAAAACTATAAATGCCCTTTCTTAGCCAAAGGTTCATTTGAAGTTTAGATCGACCAATGCCTGAACTCAATCTATGAATTCAGCCAAGTTCCCCATGGGATGAATGATACATATCTTATATGCCCTTTTATTGCTTAAAATGGATGAATATTTTATGAATTAATTCCTATCCTTATTATTGGTGATATTACATGTCATTCTTTCCCTAAAACGGATCAAGTAGATGTTATAGTTTTACAAACAAAAATTGCCTAGTGAAATCTATAGAAGGGTGTAGAATATGACTTTCACACATAACCTCAATTAAATGATGAACTTAGGGTCATATATACATGTATGTGGTATCTGTTATATAATTTAGTCTTAAGTAAGACATGAACAAGGATGTATATCTAATCCATAATCAAATACGGGTGGATTTGTAAAAGAGGACATCCTTATATGAAATTATTCATATGAAATGGTCTTCTTCCCAAAAGTAGGTTCTATTATTCTACTTCTCTTCTCTTTTTTACATGATCTTTATTAAACAAGATCAAGGGTGATTAAAAAGTACAACATTAAGGGTTACATGATACATGTAAATTCATGCTTTTAATACCACCATGGGTTTATGGCAAGGGATGATTTCTAAGGGCAATTTAATTCTTGAGGTAAAAAAGAATTAGGATATGGAATGGAATATGAACCACTTGTTGGTATTAATAACATGATTTGATACACTTACTTTCAAATTCTTCCACACACAATATGATCATTATGCAAGCCTTGGAAAATAAATGTAAGCATGTTTAGTTGCATTATAACTGGACGATTCATGAAAGTTGTAAGTGTCAAAATATTTCTTAATAGCCCCTTAAATTTGTATAATGATCGTTACTTTTATTACATGTTATACCTCACCCTAAGTTATGACTTAAAAAATCAAACATGAAAATTTACCTATCATATGTGTTCCTTACATGAATATTGACTATAAATATTGTGATGAGAAATGTTCATATTTATGCCTTGATTAATGCTAATATTGAAAAGTTATGGTATAATGGGGCATGTAAGCCCAAGGGATAGCTACAAGTGAGCATAGTGACGACAAAAGGCATGTTGCCTAATGATGATGTTGGAATGAATGTAGATGAATGCATGGTATTGCATGTTTATTATATGTAACCCCTTTTAACAGATTGTTCAGTTTATATTATACTTACTATTTCTCTATTATTATACTGGTTATGTTGATGACGATAATCCAAACATTGTTAGATGATTTGGACTAAACAAGATAATGATTTCATATCAACTAGATCAGAAAGAGGATTAATTGGACTAAGTAATAAGTGAAGTCCTAATCATATAGTGTATACTCTCGCACCATGGAACTTTCTCAATGGTCTAAAGTTAGGGAGGGAAATATACATCCATGTAGCTTGCTGAAGGTTGTGAGAAACTACTCAAAGTTGTATACTATTGAGTATATTTAGGTGACTGAGAAAAGGTATGGTCCCTTCGTTTCTCTAAGATTATCCTTAATATAGGTTTGGTTGAGGTCGTATCTCCAATGATTATGGTAGTCTTTCAAACGTGTTTTCGGGCGTCCTTGTTTTGTTTTGAACATCAAGGATTCTCTTGACAAGTTTGATTTGAAGTCCTATAAGGATTTCTTTCTTGTCTATAGCACTACTATCAAGGCATATAGAGTGTATAATATAGAACTGTGTAAAGTAGAAGAATCTAAAAATGTTAAATTTGTTGAGAATAACCCCTCTATTTCCAAATATATTATTCTAAATGATGATGTTGCAGGTAAGGTGATTCCTCTCTTAAAAGAGCTCAACATCGGTGATAAAGGAAAGGAGGTGTTAGTTGATGAAGAAGAGAAGAATGAATAAAAGAAGGATCCAACTCCTCATTTTGCAAAGAATCATCCAAAGGATCTTATCATAAGCAATCCTTTTGAAAGGGTGAAGACGTAAGCTACACTCAACAAAGAACAAGCAGAAAATGCTTTCATCTCTCAAATGGAGCCAAAAGATGCCAAAGAAGCTCTAAAAGATGATGAATAGATCCTAGCCATGCAAGAAGAGTTGGAATGGTTTGAAAGAAACAAAGTGTGGACTCTTATGCCAAGACCAAGTGATAGAAAGATCATTGGAACCAAATGGGTCTACCACAACAAATTGGATGAAAGTGGAAAAGTGGTAAGGAACAAAGCAAGGTTAGTTGCTCAGGGCTACAATCAATAAGAAGGTATTGATTTTGATGAAACATATACACCTGTAGCTAGACTTGAGTCAATTGGGATGTTTCTTGCTTTTGCTAGTCACAAGAATTTTCTTCTTTATCAAATGGATGTTAAAAGTGTGTTTTTGATTGGTACAATTGAGGAGGAAGTGTATGTTGCACAACCTCTAGGATTTGAACATGATAACTTGTCTATCCATGTTTATTTGTTGCAAAGAGCTCTGTATGGACTCATCGTTCTGGAACGGCGAGGCACACCATACATTCTTCTTTGATGTGCGGACATGTAATGCTTTTGTGGGACTTTTGAGCATTTTGTTTTTATGTTGGTTGGGGTGGTACCCACATATATGTAAGCACGAGCTGTAATAATTTCTAGTTTTCCCACAAAGAGGAGAGTGGTATGAATAGAAGATCTCCTGGCTTTAGAAAAAATGGCCTCAAACAAGCACCTCGAGCTTGGTATAAGAAATGAAAGAACTTTTTGTTAGATAATGGATATATCATGGGAAAAGAATATTCTACCTTATTTCTAAAGCACACTTCTAATAATTTTTTTATCAATCAAATTTATGTTGATGATATCATTTTTGGCGGAACTAATCTTCATATTTGTAAGGAGTTTAGTGATCTTATGCAGAGTGGATTTGATTTGAGCATGATGGGGGAACTCACTTTCTTCCTTGTCTTCCAAATCAAGAAAACTAAGGAAGGTAACTTCATCAACAAAGTCAAGTACACAAGTGAGCTACCAAAGCACTTTGAGATGGAGAATACTAAGTCGATGGACACTCCCATGTCAAACGTGATAAATGTGTATTTATCCCTTTTATTTACATATTTTTTATATTTGTTTAGAATTGTTTTGTTATTTATTCTCTTAGTTTCATAATTAATTGTGTTATTTTAGATTTTTCTCTATAATTGGAGTTTTAATTATATTTTCTTGGGTTTTGTAGGAAAATTATACAATTTGCAGCAGTCCTGAAATTCATATATATCCGTCACCAAAAGTGACATAACTCTTGCATTCAAACTCCAAATTGAGTGTATAAGTATTCATTGGAAAGGGAATTTAATTTCCTAAAAGAAAATCCTATTATTTGGGCCGCTTTTGTGCTTTTGATGGGAGATAAATATATTCGAAATCGCTACTGCGAGAATCTACATTAAAGAGAGTTACATGGTCAAGATAATTAAAGACAATCATCTTTCGATTTGACCAGATCTAGAAAATTTAAAAATTAATCTCCCTCTCTTTTTTTCCCCTCTCTTTTGAGGGAAGCTTACCCCCTCCCCCTCCTATAAAAGGAGGGACTCTTCACTTGTAAAAGTATTCCATTCTTCATTCCATTTCATCTAATTTTTAGTTGTAGACCACATCTTGTATAATGTTGGATCTCATTTTAGTTTGTGTTTCTTCTAATCTTATTATGTCTGAGTAAATTTCTCTAAGGCATGGGAGTAGCCCCTTAGCCTAGTTCTATTCAATATAATCAGTCATATTCCTCCATCGAACAAATGTCTTCTCTCTGTTTCTTTGTGGTTATTTGGATGATCTGATATATTCTTATAGAGTGATATGATCATGGATCTCTGTAAGAATGAAACAATAGTCCCTTAATTATGATTATCATCTTTTCATCTATTTAATCTTATTCTTGTTATAATCCTTGGTGACACAACCACCTGAACCTTGGGTTTGAACGCCAGTTTGAATTCACATGCTTTTTGATATGACCGTGGATAATGGCATGTTGGACGGTTGGGCAATGATTCGTGAACGCCAGGACCAATGGGTTCACAGGAAGTCTGACCCTTGTGAGTTTGTCCATAAGGACATGTAAACATAAGGTCTTGATTTGATCCTTGGAGTTTAGAATTTGATTAGTTGAATAGGAACGTGGTTTTGGTGGTGATCTTCTAGACCCCAGATCTTTATTTCTTGATTAGTTAAACTTTATTTCAACACTTTTATTTTTGTTCTAAGTTTTAACAACTCTCTCAAATAAGGATTTAATTCTTGTACTTGCAATCAGATTTGGATTTTGACTTTTCTTTTCTGCCATCCCTTGGATCGATACCTATCTATATTAAGTTGACTTGTTGTTCACAATAAGTTGACAACCGGGTTAGAAGGTTAAACTCTAGGACTTTTCCTAGTGATTGTTGCGTGTACAATGACGCACATCAATTTGGCACCATTTTCGGGGACAACACAGTTATTTTTCAGATCTAGTTTCCTATATATCTTGTATAATCCTTGTTCATATTCTCTGAATTTCATAACTTTAGTCTTTTTTATAATTTCTTTTAGATTTTTGTAATTTCTTTTTGCCTTCCGAGCACAATTCCGGAAGTGTATCTCCTCTTTCTGCTGAGTTTCCATTCCAGCAGTACTACTTTCTAGTTACTTTTTTTTATAATTTTAGTTATTTCATAATTTCTTAGATTTATAATTTTTAGTTCTCTTTGTAATTTTGACTAACCTTTTATCTCGTAATCTTTCTTCTCTCGTTCGTTGATTGACATATCTTTCAGGACCTTTTCTTTTCAAATGGAGTGGGCATCCCAATATCCCCCACAATGTTATTATTGTGGTTTTTACCACCATGCATCTCTTGCCTGTCCGACTCTACCTCATGCTTATAATAGCACCCATTTTAATTGTGAGCCCTTTCATCCTGGTGGGTACAATGTGAATCTACATTTTTCTGAGAACCATTATGGGGAACCTTGCTATCCATATTCTAATGGGGGATATGATCAACAAAATTTTGTGGGGTGTAACCAACAAAACCTTGGGGGTTATGATCATGTTTATGAAACCCAATGTAATCTTCAACAAGAAGAGAGACTTAGGGCCCTAGAGAAGATAGCAGTAGAAGGAGAAACAAAACTAAAATCCAGCCAAGCCTTCTTAACCGCCCTACTAGAAGCCTAAACCCAAAATATAGATTGTTCAAATATATTTCCTCATGATTTGGTGACACCTTATAATATTGAATCTTCCTACCAAGATGGACGCAATGGAAATAGCAATCCACCATCTTCTGGAGATTATTATGAGGAGCAATGCCACCCAAAACAATATGAGAAGTACTATGGCCAAGGACACTATGGGGAGTGTGGCGAGGATGACCAAAATTTTGGGGTGTATAAATCCTATGGTGAAATGCAAATTAATCTTGAACTGGAAGAGAGACTTAAGGCCCTAGAAAAGATGGCAGCAGAAGGACAAGCAAAACTTGAATCCAGTCAAGCCATGTTAGTCACCTTACTAGAGGATCAATCACAAACTCCCCCTATAGAGCTTCAGCAACCCAAGATGGTTCTTCCTGATGACGATGATGACGATGATCCTTATTTTGTGTCATATATGTCAGATCCTGAAGAAATAGCACAAACCATGGAGCCATATTTTGTGTGTGATGAGGACGTTGGTATCCCTATCTTTCCTTTAGAGACTCTTTTACTTGAATATGGAATGTCAAAGTAGGAGAGTCATTATGAAGATCCAACAACTTCTCCCATCCTCAACATAAATCTGAATGATACCATAGACCAATACCCTTCTTTTGAGTCTATTTTGGATAATGAGAATCTAACCCCCTTTATGATTCTTCGCGAGTCGTCACAGCCAATTTCCATCTCACACATGGCTGATCTAGAAGGGGAGATACCACCATTGGAAGAAGCCCACACACCCCCTTCTGTTGTTTGCAAGGAAGACATCATCATCCATCCTAAATACTTGGGGAACCCTTGTACAAAAAAATTAGAGACATATGTTACCTCAACAATGAAACTTACCAAACCCAATGTTGATGGCATTAGTTTTAAGTAGAAACAAAACAATATGTAGGTCATCATGATGGTGGAAAAATTTAACCAGATCCTCCACCCGACTCAGTTCATCATGCTCCAGTGGTATAACTGGTCGGGTACCCGTCAACCTCCCCCAATCCACATCCATCTTCAACACTTCCCTTTCTATCGAAGGAAGATCTATGGATATTATTAGAGGGAATACTAGGTGAAAGAAAATATGAATACCCCACTGAGCTTCCACAATTACCCTATCCTAGGGTACACTATGAAGCTCCTCAGATAAAGGTCCCAGCCCTCATACACATCCCCTTCAGCTGGACATTTTTTGAGCTACCTGGGCCACTTGGAAATCCTCGCTCTTCTCTTCCCTCCATCTCGGGTTTTGATTTTGCTCGAGACGAGCAAAAATCTAAGTCCGGGGTGGAGGCGGGTGGTATGTTTCTGTTCCACCCCCCCTTATCTTTTTTTCTTGCATTATTTCTACCTTCTTTTCAGTTTTTAGTTGCTTTGTTCATGGCCATTATCTAGTCGGCCATGTTTTTATTTCTTTTGTTGCAAAATGGCCTTTATCTAGTCGGCCAATATGAATAGATGTTTATCATACCCCTTTGAATTTAGTAAATCTTTTACAAAAATTGTTTCAAATTGCCATATCTGAAACCACCATGTCACCTAGGATCCCAAAATAGCATCACTCCTTAGAAAAGTTGGCAAGCTGTATGGAATCAATCAAAATCAAACACAAATTTTCTCTATTTTTAAAATGTTGATTAACTTGATATAAATCTTGTATAATGTGATTGACATGAATGTTCTTTCTGATGTAATGACACTTTAAAAAAAAGGGAGAAAATAAATGTGTGAAGTTATAAGCACAAGGACATCTTTTGTTTCCCCCTTATTTTCTTTCTAAAAAAAGAGAAGCAAATAATCACCACCAGACAAAAATTAAGTCTGGGGTGGCATGCTTCCCCTAAAAAAAATTACATACCCCACAAAGGGGCGTACCATCAAAAGATGCCAAAATTACACATGAAAACAATTGTGACCAATGTAGCCACAACTCCACAAATTTAAATCCCAAGTCGAATAGAGGAGGGATAAAAAAAAATTCATCACTTCCTTCATTATTTTCACACCCCCTAATTTCATCTTGTTCTTGTTCAACAACTCACATAGAAAAAATACATTAATAAAAATGAGAGTGACAAAGTAAAAGTAAGATGAAGCATGTTTTTCTACAAAATCTTGATTTAGAACCAAGATATGACATTCGTTTTTAATAAGGAATATAGAATTTTGTGTTTTGTGGTTTTAGGAGATTGGGTTGCTTGGCCAAATTTAGAGGAAAGGAATAAAGTGATGTTACAACGGTGAGGATAGACATGTTGTCAGTATAAATTAGAATAATTTTTTATTTTATTTGTTTGAGGACAAACAAGGATTCAAGTCCGGGGTATTTTGATAAATGTGTATTTATCCCTTTTATTTACATATTTTTTATATTTGTTTAGAATTGTTTTGTTATTTATTCTCTTAGTTTCATAATTAAATGTGTTGTTTTAGATTTTTCTCTATAATTGGAGTTTTAATTATATTTTCTTGGGTTTTGTAGGAAAATTATACAATTTGCAGCAGTCTTGAAATTCATATATACCCGCCATAAAAAGTGACATAACTCTTGCATTAAAACTCCAAATTGAGTGTACAAATATTCATTGGAAAGGGAATTTAATTTTCTAAAATAAAATTCTATTATTTGGACCTCTTGTGTGCTCTTGACGGGAGATAAATATATTTGAAATCGCTACTGCGAGAATCTGCATTAAAGAGAGTTACATGGTCAAGATAATTAAAGACAATCATCTTTCGATTTGACCAGATCTACAAAATTCAAAATTTAATCTCCCTCTATTTTTTCCCTCTATTTTCAGGGCAGCCTACCCCTCCCCCTCCTATAAAAGGAGGGACTCTTCACTTGTAAAAGTATTCCATTCTTCATTCCATTTCATCCAATTTTTAGTTGTAGACCACATCTTGTATAATGTTGGATCTCATTTTAGTTTGCGTTTCTTCTAGTCTTGTTATGTCTGAGTAAATTTCTCTGGGGCATGGGAGTAGCCCCTTAGCCCAGTTCTATTCAATATAATCAGTCATATTCCTCCATCGAACAAATGTCTTCTCTTTGTTTCTTTGTGTTTATTTGGATGATCTGATATATTCTTATGGAGTGATATGACCGTGGATCTCTGTAAGAATGAAACAATAGTCCCTTAATTGTGATTATCATCTTTTCATCTATTTAATCTTATTCTTGTTATAATCCTTGGTGATGCGACCACTTGAGCCTTGGGTTTGAACGCCAGTTTGAATTCACATGCTTTTTATATGACTGTGGATATTAATGGCATGTTGGACGGTTGGGCAATGATCCGTAAACGCCGGGACCAACGGGTTCATGGGAAGTCTGACCCTTGTGAGTTTATCCATAAGGGCATATAAACACAAGGTCCTTATTTGATCCTTGGAGTTTAGAATTTGATTAGTTGAATAGGAATACGGTTTTAGTGGTGATCTTCCAGACCCCAGATCGTTATTTCTTGATTAGTTGAACTTTATTTCAACACTTTTATTTTTGTTCTTAGTTTTAACAACTCTCTCAAATCAGGATTTAATTCTTGTACTTGCAATCGGATTTGGATTTCGACTTTTCTTTTCCTCCGTCCCTTGGATCGATACCTATCTATACTAAGTTGACTTGTTGTTCACAACAAGTTGACAAACGGGTTAGAAGGTTAAACTCTAGGACTTTTCCTAGTGATTGTTGTGTGTACAACGACGCGCATCAAAATGCCACAAAGCTTGATAGAGATGAACAAGGAGAAAACGTAGATGAAAAGATATATAGAGGTATGATTGGAAGTTTACTTTATTTAACTGCCTCTAGACCTGACATAATGTTTAGGTGTTGGCATGTGTGCTCGCTTTCAATTAAGTCCCAAAAAATCACATCTTATAGCGGCCATGAGGATTTTAACGTATCTAGACAAAACCCCAAATTTTAGACTATGGTATCCTGATTCAAGGGACTTTACTCTTACTGCTTATAGTAATGTGAATTACATAGGATGCTTGATTGATAGAAAGTGCACAAGTGACACTTGCTTCTTTCTAGGACCTTGCCTAGTTTCTTGGTTCTCCAAGAAGCAAAGCACTATGGCTTTATCAACTACTGAGGCTAAATACATTGTAGCTAGAAGTTGTTGTGCCCAAGTCCTATGGATGAAGCAAATTCTCCAAGACTTTAAAATTTATTTTGATGCTTCTCCTATCTTTTGTGATAATACTAGTGCAATTAACCTTACATACAATCTTATATTTCACAGTTAAGCTAAACATATAGAGGTCCATCATCATTTTATTCATGATCACATTGCCAAGAAGGATATATATATCACGCATGTGGATACAGAGAATTAGTTAGCGATATTTTCACTAAACCTCTAGCTAGAGAGCAATTTACTTTCATTATATCAAAACTACTTATTACTGCTCTTGATGATTTTGACACGATTCCTAGGTAGTTGTTATTTGACTTATATGTTTCTTGCTTAGAATTGATCATGTCTTGCTTGATATGTGTTGTAGTTATCTTGTTTCTTGCCTTATTTTACTCATTTTGGGTATTTTTTGTAAAGGCTTGTCTTATCGCAAAATAGTACCCTATGATGAGCGGAATGTGCCTTAATATGTCTAAAATGCATAATAGGCTAAAGAAATAAAAATTAATTAGCACCCTAGAGGATAGAAATTAAGTTTCTATATTTTTAGACCGACTACCTATCGGTCGAGTTGCCAACTTGACCAATCCCATGCCAAGGTCAAGGGTTTTTCTCTTGATCGGTCGAGTTTCCCAGTCTCAGAACTCGAGGGATGGCTAGGTTGGATCAAACTTAAATTAGGTTTTGGCCGACATTTTTCCCTCTCAACTAGAGAAAAGTATTTTGATTCCTAGCTCAGGCCCCTCCTGACCTCAACTCTAGGTGTGACCATACCTTCCCTTTCCTATCCTAGCCTTTACTATCTCTCCCACACCCTTCCTAGGTGGTTAGATGGCCTGTTGGTGAGGTTTTCTCCATCTTCTAGTTGTTTTTGCCTCTCAATCCGACCCTCATGGCATCCAACTAAAGAAAGAGAGCTACCACAGGTAGTGTACCTTTGTCCTCATCCAATCCTTGCCTGATATCCTTTGACGACACCTTGTTTGTCTCCTCTGAAGCTGTCAATCGTTACAAGGAGCTCCTCCCTAGGAACCGTTTCCCGTTTAGAGATCTTTTCCGTTTAGAGATCTTTTTGTGACTTGTCTAAAAAATAAGGAGGTTATCTCTGAGATTGTCAATCTTTTCAATACCCATCACCTAGGTGCTCTATGCATAGAACACATGTTCTTTCATAATTCCATTACAAGCACCAAGGTGGTCCATGAATTCTATGCAAACCTTTCATGGAACTATAACACTTTAGTTCCACCTCCTAATAGCCAGGTCATCCTAGACTTCCATGATCGTCAGAATCAAATTCACAATCTCTAAAGATTCCTTGAACATCTTTTTTAATGGAACAAAGGTTACCAACACATGGAGGAAGGATTATTCTGACTATTTTGACATGTTGGACCCCCGAGCTTTCTACAAGCACTTCAATCTTACTCTTCCTGACATCCATAAGTTCTTGAAGAAACCTCAGGTACCCTATAGGAAGAAATCCATCTTGCCATCCTTTTTGCTAGATCTCAAGAATAGACTACTTGCATTAGTTGTTAACTAGCAATGTCCACCCCAAGAAGAATAAAAAAGAAATTGCAGAGAACACTGTTGTGATCATGTATTGTCTCTTGAAGAACGTTGGAGTCAAGTGGTCATGATATATTCTACATCACATGACATGTTTTGACTCCAGGAAGAACACCCATGGTACCCACCCACCCTACCCTGCGCTGATATGTGGTCTTTTCACTTTTGCTACCCAGAAATCTCTTTTCCATGGTCTCAATTACAAAGCTAGTCATAAAGGAGTCTGCATTAGTGAAACCACAATTAAGAAGACCTTTCTACCTACCTCTTCCACCACACATGGAGCCTCTACCTCTACCCAAGAGCTGATTATGCTACCTATGCATATAGTCTCCTCCACCTGCTGCTTCCGCTATCACATATGTTGTTGATGGTGGACCTGCCCCTGCCTCTGGAGTGCTTCTTCTGTTGGCTTTTCCTACTGACCCTCTTTCTACCATGCTTTCCATCATTGGCACTTCTACTCCCACCTTTCCCCAGGCACGTGAGTTACATGCTCTTGGTATGTCTTGGGATGAACAGAATGCCCTTTGGCCCAGTTGTAATTTTGGTCCTCCTGCCAATGAGGAGATGCCAGACCGAGCTGATGAGGATGCTACTGATGATGATGAATCCACTGAGGATAATGGCTATGATTTTGGTTCTGACGATGGATTTGTTGGTGCCTGTAGTGAGGAAGGTGATGTTGTTGTCTCTGTTGCACCGTCATATGATGACGAGGATTATGAGTCTGCCGCTAACAATGATGTTGTGGATGATGACCCAGTAGATATAGATAGCTTAGATATAGCTTATATGTTTTTGTTCCTTAGTCTCTATATGTTGATCATACATATCTTTTTATACTCTTATGCATTAATACATTTGGGCACTGTATCTGGATGTACTATTTTATTATCTCGCTATTATATCATTGGTTTGTGGTTCTTGTATTGAAGACATGTTCTAATATTGTAATCTCAATCTTATGTACCCTAACTCTTTGGTTGACTCTATATCTTGTGAGTTTGTGGTATGTTATTCCATATTTTGATTATGACATTGGATTGTGTATTTCTCTTTACCTCGTCTCTATTTGATGTGTGTTATGTGGTTGATTGCTTTATCTTATATGTTTTGAGAAGACATGTGCTTTAGCTTTTCTACCTCCTTGTCTTTTTTATATGACAAAGGGGAGAAATGACCTCAGCCATATTGTTTTCTCGCTTGTATGTTCCTTTTCTTGTCAGTTATCTACATATCATGTGACTTGCTAGAGAACCATATAGTGTGTATATATGATTTGGTTATTTGTGGAAGGACTAACCATGTAGGTATAGGTAAGCATAAATTGAGGGGGAGAAGTTCACATTTTTCAATCATGTATTCCCTTACAATATCACAAGGTAAAGGATTAACTTTCACATCCTTTCTCAAAGGTGAAAGTTAAATTGCAATATCCTTTTCAATATGTTGAGGAATGATTTGTCATTGTCAAAAAAGGGGAGAATGTTGACCTAAGTGTTATACATTGTCCATATTTTGACAACGACTTAACCATTCCATTCATATGTATCTAATATGTTTGTTTAAGATTGATTTCAGCCATTAGATACATGAAAAGGATCAAATCGCTTCAGCCCTAGCTATGTTTACTTCAAGTCAAAAGCAATGCAAATGTGCAATTTGGAAAATCACTCCAAATCACCTTAGAAAATTTTTGTAATCATTTGTATTGATGATATTACTTGTAACTAAGATGAGAAAAAATAAGGAGCACTTAATTCGATCACTCAAAAATCATTTTGGAAAATTCATCACATGCACTTCATCGGTCGAGTTACAATCTCGATCAATCCTTGATGGATTTTCAGAATGATGTCGATTGGTCGAGTTGTCTATCCACATAAGTCGACTGGCGGTCTCTCTGCCAAAGACTGATTTAAGTGATCAGTCAAGTTGCCACCAGGACAAACTCAACCGATGGTTTAAATTGGTCTTGTCACATAGTGGGATCGGTCGAGTTATCTTTATTGAAACTTGATCAATTGCATTGTACAAAAAATACCAAAAAATTGATTCTAACTATTGGAGGGGTCCAAATCTCAAAATTATATCTGTTGCAACCCTCTAAGTGGCTAGATATCATTCATAAGTGTTCCCACACTCTAGTGGACACCCCCAACTATAAATAGGACCTCTTCGAGTTCATTCCAAGGTTTCTCATTCATGTTGTTTAAGATCCTTGCTATAGTTGAGTGCTATTAGTCCACTTGAGCCCCTTTCTCTCTCTCTAGTCTACACCTTAATTCATCATTATGAGTGAGATAGGTCTGTGTGAAGAGAGTTACCCATTGTATGCTTATAAATCTCTCGAGCTCCATTTTCCCCATCCCTTTGTCAAAAGCTCTTGCTTGGTGAAAGCTTCTCTGAGAGAAGGAGAAGGAGCAAGCTTCTTCTGCTGGAGAAGAAGGTGCTCAAGGCTACTCCTAGTGCAAGAGAAGATCAAGGAGGAAGATCCAAGGAGCTGAGTGGGTAAAGCCTCAAGGACGAAAACTCATTGCATGAAGGGAGGACCTTAGTGAAGGCATCTAGTTGATTGTAAGAGTGGGTAAGACCTTTGTGAGGTAGAAGACTAGATCTTGGATAGGTAAGACCTTGATTGTAAGGTTGTTGTCTCCCTAGGCCTCAAAGGGAAGCTGGGTATCCTTATCCCAGAAAAGGAAGGTCATATGTTATAACTCTTATAAGTGAATATAAAGAGTATACATCATAGAAATCGTAGAGCATGACCTCTCTAGGTAGTAGACTGACTCTCTCCTAGTTTGGAGAGTGGAACCACTCTGAAACAACTTGTTCACTTGGTTGCTTCAATCTCTCTCTTCTTGCTTTGTATGTTTCAATTGCCATCAAATTCACTATTTGCAATTAAACTTATTTGAAGTAACTTGAAGGTATAACAAGTTTTGAGCAAGTGTTTTAAATCTAATCACCTCCTCTAGAGCCCTTAGATCTAATAAAGATGCTCTTGATCTTTTTTAGAAATGGACTTCTATTTCTCTTTTAACCTCATATCTTGGTGACCAAGGTATTAGAAGGTGCTTCTGGGTTTGCTAATGTTCTCATGGATTTGACATGAAAAATCTATCTAGTTGATATTTGGAGGCTAGAAGATGGAGAAGAAGGTGGCAACATCCATCATGTTCTTGTTGTATCATGAAGAAGAAGCTCAGTTTGACAAGATGTAGGTAAGTTTCTTGCTCCCTCTTTGTTTATATGTATACACACATATATATGTACATAGGTGTATATGTATATATATGTAATGTATTAAATACAAAAAAATATAAGATTTATATATGGTTCTTGTTAAATCTATTAAGTTAAAATCCATATTGATCTCAGAGAATAAGAACTTTCTAGCTCATGTGTATTTTTTCCTATTTGCATAAATGTCCTAATTATGCTTAGTTTTGAAAGTAGAACTTTGAATGACTTTCCTTGCTTTCATGGATGTTACAATGTTGTTAAAAGTCTTATATGTAATGGTAAATGCCCTTTGTTGGCCAAAGGTTCATTTTAAGTTTAGACTAAACAATGCCCTGAACGCAACCTATGAATTCAGCCAAGTTCCCCATGGGATGAATGATACATATCTTATATGCCCTTTTATTGCTTAAAACGGATGAATATTTTATTAATTAATTCCTATCCTTCCTATTGGTGATATTACATGTCATTGTTGCCCTAAAATGAATCAGGTAGATTTAAAGATTTAAAAACAAAAATTGCCTAGTGAAATCTATAGAAGGGTGTAGAATATGATTTCCACACATAACCTGGAGTAAATGATGAACATAGGGTCACATTTACATGTATGTGGTATCTATTATATAATTTAGTCTTAATTAAGACATGAACAAGGATTTATACCGAGTCCAAAATCAAATACTGGTGGATTTGTAAAATATGACATTCTTATATGAAATTATTCATATGAAATGGTGTTCTTCCTAAAAGTAGGTTCTATGCTTCTACTTCTCTTCTCTTTTTTACATGATCTATATTAAATAAGATCAAGGGTGATTAAAATTTACAATATTAAGGGTTATATGATACATGTATATTCATGCTTTTAATACCACCACGGTTTGATGGCAAGGGATGATTTCTAAGGTTAAGTTAATTCTTGAGGTAAAAAAGAATTAGGAGATGGAATGAAGTATGGGAAATTTGTTGGTATTAATAACATGATTTGATACACTTACTTTCAAATTCTTCCACACACAATCTGATCACTACCTAGACCTTAGAAAATAAATTTAAGAATGTTTAATTGCATTATAAATGGATGATTCTTGAAAGGTTGTGTCAAAATATTTCTTAATAAACCCTTAAATTTGTATAGTGATTGTTACTTTTGTTACATGTTAGGTGTTACCCTAAGTTATGACTTACAAAAAATCAAACATGAAAATTGACCTATCATATGTTTTCCTTACATGAATATTGACTATAAATGTTGTAATAAGAAATGCTTCATATTATGCCTTGATTGATGCTAATATTGAAAAATTATGGTATAATGGGGCATGTGGCCCAAATGATAAGCCCAAGGGATAGCTACAAGTGAGCATAGTGATGAAAAAGCATGTCACCCATTGATAATGTTGGAATGAACTTAGATCAATGCATGGTATTGCATGTTTATTATATGTATCCCCTTTTACTGATTGTTCGAATTTTATTATACTTACTATTGCTCTATTTATTATATAAGTTATGTTGATGATGATAAGCCAAATACTATTAGATGATTTGGACTAAACAAGATCACAATTTCATATCAACTAGATCAGAAATAAGAGTAATTGGACTAAGTATTAAGTGAAACCCTAATCATATAGTGTATTCTCTGGCACCATGGAACTTCCTCAGTGTTCGAAAGTCAAGGAGGAAAAAATACATCCTTGTAGCTTGCTGAGGGTTGTGAGAAGCTACTCAAAGTTGTATACTACTGAGTATATTTAGGTGATTGAGAAAAGGTATGGTCCCTTCATTTCTCTAAGATCATCCTTAATATGGGTTTGTTTGAGGTCATATCCCCAATGATTATGGTAGTTTTTCAAATGTGGTTGATAAAATTTATGTGATATGATGGTGGTATTTATAATGGCATGTGTACCCAGGGCATCACTTGATGTAGTAGGATGTCTTTTGAGCCCTTCCTAATAGGTTTTTGGTAGATAAACCCTATGTGTCATATTTGCACTGACGGATACATGGCAAGATCCTTGTGAAAAATACCACTTCTTAGATTAATGGTGTCTTAAAGAGTTAATATTCTAAAGCTTGTAATTTGGATGGCACAATCAAGATTAATCAAGGAAAGAGTTTAACATGATAAACGACCAAGTAGGTTATAATTATTTCTGATCATGTGTTTGTAGGACATTCCCAATGGCCTTTTGAAAACTTGTAAGTTTTTCTATGCTTATTTACTTGAGAATGTTGATATATGATATCTATTTGTTATAATATATTGAAATATAGTATATATTGTAAGAAATGTACCTCATTATGAACTATGATATTATATCACCGGATCACACTTCATCTTGTCCTTTGCATTTATATCCTTTTAGAACATCTAAAGTTATATTGGAAATCAAAACTAAAGACAATGTGTCTCGAATTAAGGAGGAATCAAAATCATATTTTTAAGGAGGAATGAAGTCTAGGGTGCTTTCTTATTTCTAATCAGGATGTGATGCTCTCTAACTACATATCCTGGTCCCATGGAATTTGGACTACTCTTACTCCCTAAGGTCTTTCCCCTTATGTGGAATGAACCTCCACATATCAAAACACCACTCCTTGAAAGAGAATTTGAGTCTCATGTAATTCCTTATATAACAATTTCTCTCTTGTTTTTTGTGTATCAGCATAATCAATATGTGTACCTAAACTTACTTGCAGGCTATTTGTACCTTGCATATTTTTACTTGCATGACTGCTTGTATCTCACATATTTTCATGCATGCCAATCTTTGGTGACTAATTTGGGTTACCAAACTCATTTGTATATTACAATACTAATGCTTCCAAGTAATTCACTTTTCCACGAGCATCGTCATATACTAGTATGGATTCATATACTCACATTGAGATGATAAAACATATGCTTAGGTTTTTCTCATTATTATATCTACATCCTTCCCTAGATCAATACTCATTAGGATCTAGGTGTTAACACATCACAAGGTTGCTATAAAAACTTCCATATATATACATATAATATATATATATATGCATGTATGTATGTATGTATATATATATGCCCTACTAGGTAGTATTCCAAGTCAAGGGAAGAAATATCATTTCTCATTTTTAGTGTTGATACCTTCACTCTGAGTTGTTTGAAAACTTTAAGGGTTTTTCCATGATGTACCATTCTTTTGAGTTCAGAACATATTGCTTGACATATAACACTATGTTTAAGTAAAGTGACATCCATGGTTCTGAAACTATGGTATTCTCTTTTATGACTTCCGCCCTTACCTTCCTTAATAGGGTTCTCTTAACTTGTCTTGATCATGAGCATAACTATCAAGTTGGATTGTTCTTTTTGACATAAATAAACCCTAATTAGTCCATTACATTTTCATTATAATCCATAAGGTATGTCTATTAGTGTGGTACCAAGCTATGGGCTTTTTTCAGAGATGTAAGGCAAAGCTATTTGAACTAGGGTTTTGGGTTCATAGAAAGATGGTCTAGGAAATTCTACCTTTTTTCTAGCGTATAAGAGTTGTCTCTGAAGTTACTACTTATGTACTTATCCTTGTATCTTGGCTCAATCAACTAACTCTTGTATCTTCTCATGTGAGTAGGGCATATATAGATGCATGGTTGTGCCCTCAAATTCACCAGGGTAGGTTAAGAAGAAACTTCACTTATACAAATACCATCTTTAGCATCAGTACTAATAGCCATATAACATTGACTTCGTACCAACATCTAAGTGGGAAACACTACACCAAGGACCTTCTTTGTCGATTTTGGGGGAAAGGAAAAATTGACGACATAGGGCCAATGTCAATTTCTATGAAAATAGAAACCAATGACTTAGAATGAGATCAGTAAGTATCACTTTGTTCTTTTGGTTTCTGACAAAGAACCGATGCTATAGTCAAGCCTTTATCGCTGATTACCATAATCAAAACCGACACAACATATATTTTTTACTTTTAGAAACCCCAAAGACATGTCATCAGTTTATTTAGAAAATCGACGCTGTAGACCAGCTATGTTGCCAGTTTCTAGTAAAAATTCACACTATAGGTCAGCTGGTAGCACGATATTTTTGGGCAACATGACTGTTCTATAATAGTTGTATCATCAATTTAACAAGAAAAATGACAAAATAGTTGGTCTATATTATCTATTTTCTAGAGAAACCTACAACAAAAATTGTTCGTATTCTAGGTCTATAGACCTATTGTTCGGTTTTTCAACAAGATGTAGAACCTGTAGTTCATTAGAACTGTGGGTTCCATCTTGTGTTCAGTTTAACAATAGGTCAACAGATCTACAAAACCTGCAATAACAAACACATACACAATTCATCAACCCACATACATATCCATTCTTCAATTCTATTCTCTTAAATACTTGATTCCATTCGCATGCACACACACAATTCAGAAAACATACATACAAGATCCATTCTCATGACATATAAAAATGCAATTCTCATTGTATTCATTCATCTTCACATTCATTCACATAGATTCATATATACAAACATCATCCACATATGCACCAACTATTCACTTGCATCAAATTTAAGTTGAAAAAAGTCATAACCACCACATTTATATACAAATAATGACATCAAGGTTTATAAGCTCATATTATATCCGAATCAAATTCAAAGTTGACTTCTTTAGTAAAGGTGTGTACCCATTATTCTTGTATCTCATCTATCTCTTGTTTTGTATAGGTCTTTGTCGTGTCAAACAACTGCAAAGAGAATCACATAGTTCAAGAGTTTGATTTGATTTCATATTATCAAATGAGATTATTTACTTATGATTAAAAATACTATATAGATTATCTTATATATACAATGGATGTCTACTATCACTTGTCTAACAATAAGGTTCATATACCAAATCATGTGGTATCTGCACACCCAACCATTGTCTTGTATAGAGCATTTTAAATCTACAACTATGCAAAATGTTAATAAATAAAACTAAGCATAGACGACATAGATATAGGAATTAGAAAACTACGTCAACATTATTCCAGCTTAATCATTTATTTTACTTATCTACCTTAGTACCAACCTTTTTTAAATATTTTGTAGCCCTATAATTTAAAATCGCATAATTAATTGGATTTGTAAATACCATGTAATTAATGATACATACATTAATATTTGTTGAGGGATATAAAAATTTACTCACATAAATAATGCATTTTTCATTGTGTGTCCTCGAATGTCTACTTTGTCAACTAAAGGATCTACATAATACACAATTAGTATCTTAGGGACAATTACCAACAACACACAATGATTATTACGGAGTGAAAAGAAGGCAAACAAAAGAATATTCAAAATTCATAATGAAATGTAGTTCATAAGTCAAAATTATAAGCAAAGTGCCAAATCTTCCCCAACATTAACAGGAGATATAATCACACTCCTTCTCGCTTTACCAAAATATCTAAATACAATATAGAACTAATCACGAATATATTTCAGGTCTTTATCTACACCGCTAATCAATACTGGAACTAGAAATACCACATTCGTTAGTGATAACCCTCCACATACCCTATATAAGTAGTTGCAAAACATATATGTATGCATTAGTATATAATAAAATAGAACAACATATATTTTCACATATATAATGAGGTATTTAACTATAAGGTCTCAACATATCTAAAGTTCTATCACTGTTGTATTTAACTAAGAATAAATATACATATCCACAATATTTGTCAAGGATACACTAGTATCATGAGCTTGACCTGCAATATCTTTGATATGGACCATCATAGTAAACCCTTATTCTAAGTCTCTTAGCCATGGTGCCAACCCCTGTAATTAGGACCTAGCTAGTCGAATTGGTTCTTTGCATTCCAAACAGGTAATTAAATATCTCTAGGAGGAAGTGGAGGATGAACTGTAGGGGGTTTCTTAGGTGCTACGATCTACATATATGTTCTCATATCAATTGTCAATTATATAAACAACTAGAAGAGAATCACAAATACAAACGCAATAAAAATTCAACATTCATCATTATAGACAACTCCCAATTTGGGCCACGCAACCACGTTACCTTCTGCATCACCTACCGTCTCATGGTCGGTGTGGCCATGGAAGTGGTGTGTGTTTCCCAGTGCTATAAACAAGCCTAATGGACACATAAAATGCATCGCTGGGCATTGGAACACCATGAATCATGTCATGAGAAGGGGTGGATAAGCGTCACCTAGTGCAATGACATAGTGTTCTAGTAAAAACCAACATGGACTCAACCCCTAAAAATTTGTATATAGTGTTATACATATTTAAACCAAACATATTATAAATTCATCTAAAAGACTATTATATCAGAAAAAGACTTACGACAGGTGTGCCAGATGGAGGGTCCATGGGATTACTCTGAACTACCTCTATCGTAGGGGGTCCACCTCATATGAAGAGAGGGTGACACATGTACTGTCTGAGGAGATTGAGAGTGAGAAGCCTAATATTATCTCATTGTGTCTTATATTCCCTTTGCAATCATGTCTTGCACCTGCTCCTATGACTTGACATATATGTATTTCTCTAATGATCAAAAAAGGATCTTATACTAACACGAGCCCCATCAGCCCTAACACAGCCAGAATGCTCTGGAGTACCCATAGCAACCGTCAATTCATCACTTTGGCCCTCAGGGATGAATTTACCTTCTTTTCTTTGCTTGTATAGTTCCCTCTAACCATCACCAATACTAATTAATCAATAAAACATAGCAATCAAGGTCAAAAATGAACATGCACTCTAAGAGTTGAATTTTACCATTTTTGCAACCATCTCAGTGGTTTTGGGGTTGGGTATTTCTTCATATCACCTTGTCCTCATAGTTATCCACTCCTTGTGGAGAAGTAAAGGTGCAGGAGTAGTAGACAACTTAGTAGACCCAGGAGTAGGAAACTCATAAGAAGACACTTCCAGTCTCTTTTGCCTCTGGATTGTGTAGCCACCTAGACCCAACTTGTGATCGTGCACATTCTTTGCACACCTTTTCTTTTGTGCAATGTGTAAGCCTGGCTGATACAAACTATATGTTAAATACGCAATGTAGCCATAAGAATGTATTTTAAATACATAATACATTGAATTCATCTCACACATAAGTTCTTCCTTATGTAGTCTTTCATGGAAGGATCAACTTATGTCAAGATTTGATTGTTATCTTCACATTTCTGTGAGTAATAACCGCTTGATATTGAGTGAAAGTACTATGATTATTCCCAATAGGATTCCATGCATCATCAAGGTCAGCAACCAACTTTAGTCATTTACCCCTTTGCACTACTAACTTGTTCATCAAGGCAATGTCTCTTTTACGTACATGGTCACGATGTTCCTCTACAATGCCAACAAGATCCTCAGGGTGCACATCCTTAGGATGCTCATCATATAATTGTCAAGAAACACATATAAGTGATAGAGAATGTTAAATGCACATATATGTAATAACTGTGATAGAGAATGTAAAATGCACTATTATGTAATAAAACAACACAACTTACATTGTCATGGTACCCATCCTCATGATCCACATTCTCATGGTGCTCATCCTCATGGCCAGACACAATCTAAAAAGGTCATACTAAATATAATCAAAGAATGAAATATAAGTGATAAAGAATGTAAAATGTACATGTTGTAGAGAAATATGGCATCAAATAGGAAGCAAAAACAAAAATCGTATTGACATATTTCCTATTAACAAGCAAATTACATCAATAACTATGCAATTGGGAAGGATGGTTTCACAAAGAAATATCTGGTCCTAGAGCAAGTCTAGAAACAATCCTCATCGATGTAGATGTGCACTCTGTCTTAGATGATGGTTGTGCAACTCTTGGTTGCATTGGGACTCGTCTGATTGCTCCTCCACTGGAACCATACTCTGACAACTGCTGCAACATCTCCCTAGAAGCAACTAAAGGACTCCTTCCTCTAGAGTAGTCCACATGGACCAACTAAAACTCCTATCATCCTACTAGAACAGACAAGAAGGATTTGTGCCTCCTGTTGGTGCACTAGTCACCAATCTGCTCTCCTACAAAATGATCCTCAGTTTTTTCTCTCCCTTGTCTATCCTTCCCTAGTCGGGTAGGACTTGCCTGGACTCTCATGGTTACCACAACCAAAGAGAACACCAATTGTTAGAGCAACTGATTCTTAATTATCTATATTGTGCTATGGGAAGCCCCCAGTACCCCTCTATTTATAGGTGGGGTTTGGGTCCAGGTTTCCAGTCGATGCGAGAGTGGAAAGGACAGGAAGATCTTAAATTTTCACAACAATTGTGGAAGTTTTGCAACTTGCAACAGCCGAGACGGTCGCCCTTTGGGGTGTGATATGGTCATCTAGTTGAGTGAGATGGTCGTTTCACACTTTCCAGTTTTACACAAAATTGGTAACTCAATTCCCATAAATGTTGGACATTGATTTCCTTGCACAACAAGTAAGTACAAGAAAAACAAATAGGGCAATGTCTAGAACCTTCCCTTGACCAAACTACCATCTTGTCCATGTGAGACGGCGTTATCGATCACCCCGACAATCGTCTGATGACCCAAGTCGAGCCAGCCAGTTGGTTCGGTTCACTTGTTAGCCTATTTCATCTCAAAACAACCCTGACCTCTAGATGTCTGTCTCAACATTTGAGACGGCTGTTTGGCAGTCTCCAGACACCCGTCTCAACCCTTAACATGACCATTTGGTAGTGGTGTTAAGTTGTTTGTTGCGTGAATCAAATACCTAAACACTTTAGTACTTAATTCAATTGTCATTCAAGTTTTGAACTCCTCTTCTAGATAAAGTTCCTATGTGTGTGACCCTATAGGTCCCATATCACATTGGCAGTGAATGTCCATAACTAGTTGATGACATCACAAGCAATGAGTGATGCCTAGTCGCACATCAATGCTATCCAAATGAATGGAAATTAGGGGGGCAACTTCAACCTACAATTTGTGCATGGTGTTATAGTGTTTGTATAATTTCCTTGTCACTAATATCCAGATTGAACTAGAGGCATGGAGTAGTCATCCTCATATTATTCAATCTTGTTTCTTGAGCCAAAGAAGACTGTATGTGATATATGTAAGCTCAATATCATATATTAACTCACATGTGTATGGCCATACTTTTCTCAATCTCACTAATCAAGAGGCCTTAGATATCATACTCCTATAGGAGGGACAAATCACATCTCTATCACTCATAGTCAGTCCCTATGTGTCAAAGTCACCCAATCATCACCTTTATAACAACCCAAGTTTTAGGACTGCATTTGATGATGTCAAAGTGTACCAAACGACATGTGTTGAGTGTAGTGATTTCAAGTCTAAGAACCAAAACTACCACCATCACCGTGAGAGCTGACTATAACTTCCATGATGATGGCTTCCATGTGTCACTCTCACGGTGGGTTTGTCTGATACACTGTTCATTAACATGCATCTCTGTTCTTGGTTTAATATTGCAATATCATGACTAATGAGACTCTGTTATCAACCAACTCACACTCTGATCTTATGTGTTATTGTTGTCTATCTACCTTCCACAATAACATCCGATTAGGGACATAACGATAATGTATATACTCTTAACATCTGTATGATCTCATTCTTTAGGTCCTCAACCTAAAGACATATGTCATTGAATAATATCATTCTCTACACATTTATTATGTTATTCATTATTTCATAACTAAATATACAAAATAAATTGGAAGCTTGCCTTTGTTATTATCAAATGAGGTATCTAATGCCATATCCCAATCATCATATGATTGGATCTTTGGGCATACATACCAATAGACTCCCACTTGCACTTAGAGCTAATCACCCATGGATCTCATCTCGAGTGACCTAACATGACCATCATGATTCTGTTGTAAAAGTGCTTTTATAGCAGGTTCAGCAAAATTTTCTTTAAGTTGGTATTTTACAATTTTCACATCTCTTTGATGTACGACTACTCGTATGAGATGGAAGTGTCATAGTATGCCATCTGAGATTTCCAACCTTACTAGTATCTCCATTGTTGTCATTAGTATTTCTACTATCTCATTAATGGTTGGAACCTCGCACAAGTTCACCCATATGAACTTCTTGATCCATAAAGCATCCTCAGCTATTCTTATAACACATTAGTTCAGAACCCTTTCTAGCTTACAGTTATCATTTGATGTCAAACATAAATTTAGATTGTGATAATTTTGTTAGTTTGGAAGCTTGCATGGGTGTAACCCTTTACATACAACTCTTCTTTTTTATCATAACAAAGGAACCAATCGTTTAAGTGCTTCACAAGCACCTAAGGATATTGATTATGGTAGTCCAGTGACTCTCACTAGTATATGACATATACCCTCTAGTCATGTCCAATACTTACAAGATTTCTAGGTGTATATATGTCTTCTCATTATGTCAATACATATGAGATGATTGGATATCCTCTCATCATGTTCAATATATACAAGATTATTGGATATCTTCTCATCATGTCCAATACATACGAGATAATGGGTTATGTACATAACATGGAATTCAAGTTAGATCTGATTGCAAATACATATGGCATATATCCATGGGTTCCTAATCTTCATAAGAATTGGGACATTAGGCTCTTGACAGATTAACTCCATAGAATATGGACACGTTTTCTCTCATTGAGTCTTACATGCTGAACCCTTCAACATTTTTCCAATGTATGTGCTCTTATTTAGATCAAGAAGCTTTCTAGATCTATCTCTATAGACCTTGATCCCTATCACATAGGATGCTTCACCTAAACCCCTCATATAGAAGGTACTTTCCATGCCAGATTTTAACATATGCAGGATAAGGACGTTATTCCCCATCATTATGTGGAATATAAAATATGCTCCCACGAAATCTTTTGTAACCAAAGATTCCATCTTCATTTGACTCAAGTCAAACCCTTTGACTATCTTGTAAAATAGAAGATTCCATCTCTGAGGTGCTTGCTTCAATCCACAGATTGACCTTTGTAGCTTATAGACTTTATTTGCATAAATGGATTTATAAAACCATTAGGTTATGTCACATAAACATCCTCTAAATTATTCCAATTAAGGAATGTGGTTTTAACAACCATAAGCAAAATCTCACAGTCATACCAAGCTACAACAGTAAGCATGATCCAGATGGACTTAACCATGGTAATTGGTGAGAGACTTCATCAAGTTCAACACCTTGAACTAGTTTGAAGATCTTTCACAACCAAATTTCTATCCATGTTGGTCTTCTTACAAAAACCCAAATGCACCCTATGGGTTTTACCCCTTTAGGTGGATCCACCAAGTTCATACCTTGTTGGTTTCATGGAGTCCATCATTGATCTTATGGCCTCAAGCCATTTCTCAGATTTTGATCCCTCAACAGTTTCTAGGTAGGTTCTTGACTCATCTCTATGATCAACTAATTGCCTTCTTGAGTTATAAGATATCATAATCTTTCAAACTCAACGTGTGTTCTACTAGAATTATGAGTTCTGTGTTTACATAAGGAACTTGAGTTCAACAACAACTTTTGATTCTCCATATTCCTATTGTACCTTTTTAGGTTCAATGTTTTCTTATTTGTCTCAAACATTTCGAGTTTTACCTTTACTCACATTGATATCTTTGGAACTTATTTCCATTTAGGAATTCAACCATCCTAGCAACAAAAGTTTGTTGTCATGCTGCAATATAAGTACTATTCAACAAGACAACATTCATGTGATTTGTGGATAAATCCTTTTGAGAAATATTTTCTTATACAAGCTTTCAATCCTAATCACTAT
Organism: Alisma plantago-aquatica; assembly: GCA_963693085.1. NCBI lineage: Eukaryota > Viridiplantae > Streptophyta > Magnoliopsida > Alismatales > Alismataceae > Alisma > Alisma plantago-aquatica. The sequence goes on from OY856410.1 coordinate 769,419,582, forward strand.
AAAAGACATATTGGAATGTTTCCCACACCATATCTCATGTGGTGTCTTTTGAACCAATTTACACGGTACATTGTTTTAGTGCAAAGCATGTGCCTAAAAGAAATTGTAAGATTAGCTAGATTTTATTCATAATCTCATCATGACTTAACGAGTGTGGTACCTTCATTCTGTCACATCAATATGTTTTAGGTGGAGTTCAATGTGATACACTATCAAGATCTCTCCAGAAGGTCATCAAACTCTTGGTTTATGTATTTCAACATCGATCATATCAAGGTATCTTAATACTTTTACCAAGTCAATTATGTACTTCATTTATGATCTCCTTGAACACTTCAAGAGATCCAAACTCGTATTTCATTAAATACAAATTTCAATATCTACCGATCGTATCAGTAAATATAATGAGGTACTTGTATTCAGTTTAGCATTCATTCTAAAAGGTCTATGTACATCAGTATGTACTAGTCCTAATGGAATAGTCAATCTCCCACTACATCTATTGAAGATGATTTTTTCATATTGCACAACAAATAAGACATGCATGTCTCTATTGGTTCAATAACCAAAAGATTCTAGATAACCATCATATGGATTCTATAAATGTATTTCTCATTTATGTACTTTTGATGACACTGCTATAGGTATTCCATGTTTGAGTCATCAAATCATTCAATATATGTGTCATAAACATAATTGTCTTTAGAATTATCAAGTATAGTTTGTGAGACATAGGGTACTGCCATAAAAGATCATATCTTCCAAAATAAAACATAATGTTCTTGTCATACAAGACATATGATGTTTTGATCAATGGAAAGTACATAATAGCAATTCACTAATTCTATTATGTGCTCATGAATGACAACTCCCAACTATAAAGGCAAAAACCCTTGCTCCATATAGTTCTAGCTTACTTCTTCTCAGGTCATGAAGTGGAGATCTCTATCTCTATCTTCTTCATGAGATCCTCTATGAAGAGGATAATTCCTTTCAATTGTCCAAACAAGTGACAATGGCAGCACTTTCTTTTCTTTATCTTTCAATTGAAAAGGATAGATTCCTTTTCCACTTACCCTTCACCATATATTGAGTGTAGAAGACTTGGACTTAAGCTCAAACTCATAACACTTCTTAGCCTTGCCTTTTCCCTAGGACTCACTTCCGTTGATCATCATCACAGATTTGTCCTTCTTCTTCCTTGCTTTGGCATCAACATGCCAAGCATTTGATGAACTAATTATATGATTCATGCAATGCTTGCATAATCATATTCATGATAAACTCTTGACCTAAGAGAAATCCTACTCATTCCACATGTTCAAACATATTGAGCACATGGGGTTCTACAGGACCTCCCTTCGTTAGTTTGCACTCAATTAGCACTTTGGAGACATTATAACTTCTTTGTCTTACATGATTCTTAAGATGTGTTACCATCTTGAAAATTTCCATGTTTTTATGTTGTTCATGCCACTCAAAGTTCATACAATAGAGCATTAGGTATTCAAATGTCTATGGCATCTTTGGCATGCTTCAAAGAAGCATCCATTTAGCCTTAGGAGCATTTGGAGCGGGTTCCTCTAACATTGGTCTATACTAGACATAGAGATTTTGATCTTTAATGAGAACATTTCTCAAAGTCCTTAACCAGTTGTGGAACTTTATCCTATTTTGTCCTTCTAAAGGACTGGTCACAATTTGAACATATTTTGTGTTTGACATTTGATTCTGCAAAGAAATATTGCAACTATTCACGAAGGTTACCTAGAACAATGTATCCAAAGCACTATTAGGGGGGTTTACAACCATCTTGGGTGTACAAGCAAAGAAATTTGAACATATGACTATCTAGTTCTCAGGTCCAAACAGCGTATGGACACCTCCAGTTGGTCGGTTGGGCCACTAGACAATCAATTCATCCTCTTATCATCTGGTTTCCTTGATCCTCCAGTCGATCGGGTCGTCTCATGAGTCGCTTGTTTCACCTTTGTCTAGATCGTCATCTCACGTCTGAAACATAAATTAAAACTATCATATTTCTTATTACATTGTATATGGGGAAAAACTCAAGTTATATTTGTGGGAAATAGGAAGAAGAGCATTAATTTACATTTGGAAAGGAGAGATAGGCTCAGTATGCAGACCGATTATCAACAGGAATAAATAACCACAACCATGCATACACAGATCTGGGATTTTAGCCATAACCATGCTTCACATCCACCATCAAAATTGATTTTATGGAGACACGTGTAAATTGCATATATATATTATGTGTGTATTTGTTTGGGTTCTTTTTTGGTGATAAGACAGACTTGCACATCAACTAGTTTAAATATTCACATCGCATGCAACAAATAAATTTGATAAAAATAAAATCCAAACATATCGATTATCCCAAAACATAATTAATTAGCATGGCTCTTATACCACTATAGGGAAATTCGACATCAGATAGGCAAAGAAAATAAAAATTTTAGTAACATATTTCTCATAAACCAGTAGATCGCGTCAATAGCTAAAAAATTGGAAGGATGGTTTCATGAAGATATATCTTGTCTTGGAGCAATTCCAACAACAATCCTCGTCGATGTAGATGTACACTCTGTCTTGGACGATGGTTGTGTAGCTCCTGGTCACTTCTGGGACTCGTTTGACTGCTCCTATACAGACACCAGACTCTGAAAACTACTACAACAGCTCCTCAGATCTCGCCACAGACTATGAGTTGATGTTGCCCTCTTCGCAGTAGCCAAAGGACTCTTGCCTCTAGAGTAGTCCACATGGACCAACAAGAACTCCATTTGTCCTGCTAGAATGGACAGGAAGAAGTTGTCCCTCATGTTGGTGTACTAGGCACCAACTTGGTCTCCCACAACAATAATCATCAATTGTTTCTCTCCCTTGGCTATCCCTCCCTAGTCGGGTAGGACTTGCCTAGGCACTCGTGGTTATCACAACCAGAGAGGACAACAATTGTCAGAGTAACTAACTCTCAATTGTCTGTTTTGCTCTCTGGGAAGCCCTCGGTACCACTCTATTTATAGGGGGGTCCAAGTTCCCATTCGATGCAGGAGTGGAAATGATAGGAAAATCTCAATTTTTCACAACAATTCTTGAAGTTTCACAACTTGCGACAGTTGAGATGGTCATCTGGGACACGAGACAGTCGTTTTGCACTTTTTAGTTTTACAGAAAATTGGTAACTCAATTCCCATGAATGTTGGACATTGATTTCCTTGCACAACAAGTAATGTATAAGAGAAACAAATAGGGAAATATCTAGAACCTTCCCTCAACCAAACTGGACCATCTGTCCTATGCGAGACGGCTGTCTCGGTCACCCAGACGGTCGTCTGGTGACCCGAGTGAAGCCAATCAGTTGGGTTGGTTCACTTGTTATCCAATTTCATCTTCAAACAACCCTGACCTCTATACATCCGTCTCAACATTTGAGATGGCCATTTGGCAGTCTCCAAACACCCGTCTCAACCCTTGACACAACCATCTGGCAGTGTTGTCAAGTTGTTTATTGTGTGAATCAAATACATAAACCCTTTAGTACTTAATTCAACTGTCAATCAAGATATAAACTCCTCTTCTAGGTGAGTTCCTATGTGTGTGACCCTATAGGTCCCATATCACGTTGCCAGTGAATGTCCATAACTAGTTTATGACATCACAAGCCATTAGTGGTGCCTAGTCGCACATCAATACTATCCAAGTAAATCAAAAGTTGGGGGCAAATTCAACATACAATATATGTATGTTACAGTGTTCATATAGTTCCTTTGTCACTGATATCCAGATTGAACTAGAGGTGTGGAGAAGTCATCTTCATTATTATTCAATATTGCTTCTTGAACCAGATCAGACTGCATGGGATATATGTTAGCTCAATATCATATATTGACTCACACACGTATGTCCATACTTTTCTCAGTCTCGCTAATCAAGAGGCATTGGATATCATACTCCTGTAGGAGGGACAAATTCCATCTCTAGCACTCACAGTCAGTCCCCATGTGTCAAAGTCACCCAATCATCACCTTCATAACAACCCATGTTCCATGACTAAGTTTGATGATGTCAATGTGTACCCAATGACATGTGTTGTGATTTTAGGTTGAAGAACCACAACCACCACCATCACTGTGAGAGATGACTATGACTTCCATGACGATGACTTCCATGTGTCAGTCTCACAGTGGGTTTGTCCGATACACTATTCTCTAACATGAATTCATCTACTTGGTTTGATATTTCCATATCATGACTAATGAGACTCTTTCATAAACCAACTCACACTCTGATCTTATGTGTTATTGTTGGCTATCAACCTTCCACAATAACAACCGATCAGGGACATATTCTTTAGGTCATCGGCCTGAAGACATACGTGATTGAGTAATATCATTCTCTAGACATTTATTATATTATTCATTAGGTCATAACTGAATATACAAAATAAATTGGAAGCTTGCCTTTATTATTATCAAATCAAGTATCTAATGTCATATCCCAATCATCATATGATTGGCTTTTTGGGCATACTTACTAACACATGTCGCATATGAAACATATATAATTGCATTACAATTATAAAATTCACATCTAGATTTTAAAATATAAAATGCATGCCTCTAGTATTGGTTGGATCTTTGATTAGTTAGTATTCCTTCTGGGTGAGCTCCATGTATATATAAGTCAGCGTTAGCTTCAACATGTGGTGTTCGCAAGACAAATGAGAATAGACTGAAGTCATCATACATGTCATGTTACTCTTCTTCATCAATAGGATGTGCAAAGAGCTACAAGTTTCCATCAAGAATGATAGACCACTTCATTTGCAGGATCATCAATGTAGAATACTCACTTCACCCGTGATGCCATTATGAATGGTTCACTCTTCTAGTCAATATTTTTAAAATTCACTAATGTGTAATCCAATTCATGTACTACAACTCCTTTGGTGTTATCAACCTAATTACACCTAAAGACAAGAACTCTAAAATATGTGTAGTCAAACTCCCATATGTCTTCAATGACACCATAATAATCCATTTTAACTTCACGTGGACTCTTATCCATCACACTAGAAAAATACAATGAAGACGCTTGAAGGGTGACCCACTATTTAATACGACACTCTTATTGTCTAGATGTTTTGTGTAATACAAATATCCATTTATGTCAAACCCTCCATAAGACATAACATTCATTTTTGGTCTAAAGGAGAATATTTTGATATTTTCTGCAAAATTATTTGGTGTTTGATATAGTTGATAGAAGACTTTTTCTTCAAACCACCAAATAAATATCCTATTATGCTCTCTAGAAAGCCACATTGTGCTAGCTTTGGAATATTTTGTCTTGATAAAATTGGTATCTCAGTGATACAAATTCCCACTTCATCGATGTTGTGTTTAAGTGTGCTTGTTCCCAAAACTCACAACTAATTACTTCCACTCATGCTCCTAAAGTCCCTTTGTCGCAATAGGGATCAATATTCTTTTTTTTTGGAAGGAGCTTCCTCACAACTCAGTGTGCCATTGCAAAAGTCCATAACCTCCCTATACACATAACCTTCAATAATACTCCCTTAAAGCTGATAATAGTTTTGAACATCACCTTTAAAAACACTCATATACCACTCAAAAGGATACATTCAATGCAAGAAAACCAGACCCAACATTTTCACTTCCCTAGTCAAATGGACAACAAGATGTATTGTGATACCAAAGGAAAAAGGAGGAAAATACATCTCAAGCTATAAAAAAAGGTAATGAATACTTCTCTTTGCAACTTATCAAGATTCTCTAGATAAATAACTTTGTTGCATAGAGTCTTGAAGAAGAAACAAAGCCTGGTGATTGCAAGTTTTACATGTTTTGGTAGTATAGATTGAATAGACACTGGAAATATTTACTGTACTAGAGCATGACAATCATGAGATTAAGACCTATGAGCTTTTAATCATTCATTGATATCAGTCTACAGATATCAGAAGAGTATCCCTGTGGTACCTTAACATTAAGCAAGCACTCACAAATAGTTCTCTTCTCATGTCAAGACAACATGTAACTAGCAAGAGGTACATATGTTTTTTTATCACTGCTAACTTCTATTGTTAATTATTTCCTTATATCCATTTCATGTAGGTCCACTCTAAATTTGATTTCATCTTTAGTCTTACCTTATTATTCAATAGAGTACCAATGATGCTATCATAGACATTTTTCTCTACTTGCATGACATAGATACAATGCCTAACTACCAAAGAACTCCAATAAAGAAGATCCCATAATATTAACCTCTTCTTGAATAAAGATTTTTCACTCCCTCTAGGAATAGTACATTGTCATCTCTTACCAAATGTATTGACAAAGTCTTTTACTCTTTCATAAAAACCTCCCCTAGTATAGGTTTAGGGGAACTTTGTTCCTCATTTGATCCATTGAATGCTTTGTGCAACCTCTGGTAAGGATGCACTTTTGGAAGAAACATTCTATGACCAAGATAGACATGTATTTCCACTATGTTTTAATCGTATTGAATCATTGTTCTTCTCATATATAGGGCATGCTTTGGATCATTTTATGTTGTATCCATACAAATCCACATATGTTGTAAAGTCATTAATAGTGCAAAGCAACATAGCATGCAAATGAAATGCCTCTCTACATCAAGCATCATAGGTCATCACATATTCTCCCCAAAATTCCTTTAAGTCATCAATTAGAGGTTCAAGAAAAACATCAATATCATTGCCAGGATGTTTGGGGCCTGATATCGATAAGAACAACATGGCATATTTATTTTTCATACACAACCTTAGAGGAAGATTGTATATAACAATCATAACAGGCCAAGTGCTATGTTGGATGCTTAACTTGTCACACGGATTCCTCCTGCCAATACAAAGATCAAGTCTTAAATTCATGACTTCTTCACCAAATTTAGGATACAATAAATCAATTTTCTTCTATCTTGAGGAACCAGATGCATGTCGTAGGATCCCATCATTATTTTTCTTTGCCTCTTCATGTCAAGATAAATTCTACACATCCATGGTATTGGTAAACAAGAGTTTTATGGTATTATAGAGATACCACATCACCTTGGTAGGGGAGCTAGTTTCAGACTTACATGAAGTCATTATTTTGTACCTTAACACTCCAAATTTTGGACAATCTTACAAATCGGTATAGTCCTTTTGAAATAAGATACAGTCATTTGGGCATGTATGTATCTTCTTATCCACCATTCTTGTTGGGAACAATATTTTCTTTCATTCGTATGTTGAGATTGAAAGCTCATTACCTTCTAGAAGAATTACTTTCAGCAAAGACAACAATGACGTGAAGCTTTTGTCACTCCATCTATTGTTAGCCTTTAGAGTATATAATCTCAACATAGAGCTTAGATTTGTAAACTTCGTACCTAAGTATAACGGTCTCTCAGAATCATGCATAATGTTTCAAAATGAGGAAGGTGGATCAATATTTACCCCACAACTATCTAGCTTCGCATCAACCGTGTCTATCGGAATTTGTTCCTTCACATCTACATCATCATTGGCAAATTATTCTTTTTTTTTCAAACCAGGGCTTTATTTATTGATCATGTGCCCTAGGACAGGAAGAAAGCAAGGATATTGTCGCTTGGACATTACAATTCATCTAGGATGGCTGTAGAAAGGTAGAAAATGCATGTATAGATCTTAACACATTTTTTGCTATGCCATCTGCAATGACATTATTGTTTCTAGGGATATAGTAGAGCATGCAACTATTGTTTTTTCTGAGATCCCGATATCTCCTGAGAAGGGGCTTGAATCTATCAGTACCCTCAGCTCATCATGTTAAACATACCACTGCTTGCTTGGAGTCAGATAGAATGATGTAGTCAGGCAGGTCCTTCGCCGCGCACATAAGCACAGCTTGGATGATCGCAAGGATCTCAGCTTCCAAACTAGAGCAGGTTGCAGTAGGAAGACCTGCAAAGATGGTGTTATTCCCTGTGTTGTCGCAGATGAAGATGCCCAGGCCTGCATGACCAGGGTGTGTCTGATAGGTGGCGTCCACCATAGCAAGGTGTCTGTGCGGAGGAATAGTAAAGCTATGTGACTGTCGTGGCGGGTGTGAGATGGTCCAGGCTTTGTGGATTGATTGGGACCATTCCTGGATGAACGTAACATGGCAAGCAAGAGGAACTACGAGCTTCTCATGCACAAAATTATTTCTCAGGTTCCATTTGTGCCAATAGGTGACCACACAAAGGCAATTTCTTCTTTAAGAAAGTACTTATTGTAGAAATCTCTCCATGTCAGTACCATTATGTATATCTATGTACAATCTCATTACACATGACATGACTTTTGATTTCATCAATAGTGTCGAATTTCAAGTTGTGACTGCAATTCCTACATGGACAACATAACCTATATCTAGGTTGTTTCCTATGTTCCTCCACAAATCTTATAAACTAATCAAAACTAGTAATAAAATATGGAGTGCAACGATTTGAAATGGACATCCATGAATGATTTGTTCTATGATCATAGAGAAAATGAGTATTGAATGGGGTATTTAGATATTAGGATTTAGAGATTAGGGTTTAGAGATTAAGGCCTATCATTTGGGGTTTAAGGTTCATAGATTAAGATTTAAGATTTGGGGTTTACAAATTAGGGTTTAGTAACTAATGTTTACCACTTATCTCATTCTTGAACATTCAATCTCATGAGTAAGTGTATAATGTGTATTCATTTTTCAAGAATACTTCGGTAGAATTTTCCCACAGTTCTTCAAGTAACCAATCTAGATGGGAAAATACCCACCTACATATGTACTTAGAGAACCAATGAGGAAGCGCTGATGAAACATTTTGAAAATCAAATACACATTATACACCTACATCCTAAGTGAGATCAAGTATTCAAGAATAGTCCCAAACTGGGGACTATCTAAGATTTACTCCTAATGAGTAAATCTCAGATGGGTTTCTAGTTGACACCATGATTTAGAAATTTGGGTTTACAAATTAAGGTCAATCTTCATGCCACACATTTGTGGGTCATTTGTCAGAATTTATTTTCATAAATTAGGTAAAGATTTGCTCTGATAAACAATGCTAGACATGATTATATAGCTAAACAAAGTTCATATGGAAGTTTATATGAAAAATTCTAAATAAACCAAACATACAACTATACTTCTATTTTTAAAATTATAACTAAACAAATGAAACAAATGGATATAAATGTGCTTTAAAAATTATAGTTAAACAAACAAAAAAGTAGCTAAAAACACACCTTCTACGCAGAGTAGAGAGGGGTTGGTGAACGGTGCCAGCTCAAGCAGGCAGCAACAATAACAGGAGGAAGAAGACAGTGGCGACAGTGGCGGTCAAGGGAGTAGAAGCAGCTGTGGCGGTCAGGGCAGCAGAAACACCAACGGCGGTCAAGGCAGCAATATTATCGGCACTGACGAAAGTAGTAGTAGAGGTTGAGACGATGGCAGTGGCGCCAACAAGGTAGTAGTAGCTACGATAGAGAGCAGCGAGGAAGAAAGAGCAAATCACCAGAGTGAGGAAGAAATACCAAATCACACGATGTAATTGAAAATGAATGAGGGAAGGAAGTTTTTGCAGGTGCAGTTAAGTGTAACCTAGTCATCTGTTGTTACAAAAAAATGATGACTAATAATTTATTCGTCGGTTACCTGGGAAAAATTGACGTCATAGCTCAATCTATGTCACCGGTTATCCACCAAAAAACTAATGCTACATGTACTTATCCCTAATAAAAATGCCAACCTCACTAAGACTTTCTTCATTGGTTTCTAGAAATAGATTGATGGCATAGCTCACTTTCTATTATCAGTAGTCAACCAATAAAATGACTTCATATATACTTATCCCTATTAAAAATGTCAACCTCGCAAAGACCTGTGTCGTAGGTTTATTCAAAAGAATAAAAAACATAACCATATTTGTGAGAAATATTTTTTGTGGGCGCGTGGCAGAAATCCTATTTTTCCAGTTCTTTTGCAGAAGCCAACACTACATATTTCTTGGAGGTAAAAATTTCTATGGTGGGCTTGATCTATGATGTTGGTTTTTTTGGAGTGAAACCAATGGTAGAGCCTTTTTGGAGGAAAACTTATTATGTGGGAAGGACTTTCTCATTGATTATTCTAAAGCCAATGCAATAGGCCTATATCAAAATTTTCTTTTGAAAAATTGAATTTCGTGGGCTATCTGAGATGTGGTTCTTCACATAGAAATTGTTGCTATAATAAAAGTGGCACATGTGTTTTTTCTTAACCAAAAAGACTTAACTAGTAGTAATGTTTGTGTTATACCAACCAACGCTATAGGCATGCAACATTGGTTTCTTATAAAAACAAAGGTTAAGGAAAGTGACATCTGAGGTCAAAAATTTACTAGTAGTTTTTGTCAACTTAATTATCTTCTATCCATGGTCTAATTATTCTTGCACTATGTAGGTGTCATCGTTCACTTTCTTGTACTCATGTGTATCAGGGATCATATGGACATTTTTTAGGGTATGGTCCTATCCTTGAGAGGTATTAGTCTAGGGCTTATCCATACTTGAAGTGGCATACTTATATAACAACTATCTCCACCTTGTTGACTCAAGGTTAAATGACTATTCCCTTAGTTTAATAATGACTAAACTATTCCACTTATTTGTGTATAGTTTTCTATTTGACTAATTTCATATTAGATAGACACACTCCAAATGCTTAAACTTGCACATCCTAATTTGGAGAAATCAAGAAATACATGCATAAAGATCAAGATTGAAGAATAGATTATTTTCTCATAGATATTTTATGTAAATCACTTGTAATGATCGTATGAATTGTAATTAAGGTCATACTTGTAATAGATTCAATTATAGATGAATTAATATGCACTTGGGAGGGTCTAGAAAACCCTAAAATAGTAAGTGCAGTTGGTAAATTACCGCAAGGTATAAGTCAACCAACAACATTGTTCATAGGGCTTTCTAGAACCTTTTGTCGCCCAAATTGGTAACTCGATTGACCAAAAAATGGCCTAGAAAACAAGATCTGTCAACTATTTTCCAAAGTAACTCAAACGACAATATTGTAGCAGCTCTGTCAGCCAAATTTCCCACAAGGTAACTCGAATGATAGTATTGTAGCAGCTCTTTTGGTCGAGTTTCTCAAAAGGTAACTCAAATGATAGTACAATAGTAGTAATTTTCTAGAGTGAAATATAATCATTAGTGGGGCGTAAAAAGGTGAAAAAAGATCTATTTGACACCTCAATAACAACTAGAATTTGTCCTAAACGGTTCTAACTGCTTGGAGGCATCCTAAACTACAAATAGCACCCTTTGTGTATCATCCAATTGTTATCCAAGAACTATAAAAGGCTCCTATACTATAGTTGAGAGAGATTTGCCTCCAAAGACCCTCCATCCACTCTCATGATCTTAATGAATTGCTACATCCATTAGAGTAAGTAGAAGATTTGTAAGAGTGTTATTCCTACATATATTTCTTATGAGGCTCTGACTTCCTCCACCTCTCAATCTCTCTTTCTACCATGAAGATAAAGATTCTCTCTCTTGTCTAAGAGAGGAGAAGAAGAAGGGAAGGAGTCCCTTAGTGAAAAGCTTCTCCTTGGTGAAAGTGAAGTCAAAAAGTGGGAGATCCAAGTCAAGAGTGGGTGAATCCTTGAAGGCGGAAGACTTTTTGTAAGAGTGGGTAAGTCTTGGAGAAGGCTGAGGACTCACTATAAGAGCAGGTAAGTCCCTAGTAAGGTCGAAGACTCTTGGTCATTGATAGGTAAGTCCTTTGTAAGGTTGTTGGCTCCCTTGACCTTAAATGGAAGACTAGGTACCCTTGACCTTGAAAAGGGTGGTGTTATGTTGTAACTCTTATAATGTAATATAAGGAGTGAGAGATGGTTACAAATCCTAGAGGATGTCCTTTCTACACAGTGGATGTACATATCTTTATTTGTATGTTGGAACCACTATAGGTAACTTGTGTTTCTTTGTGTTTGTTCAATCTCTCTCCCCCTTGCTATGCATCTTTAGTTGCAGTCAAATTTTATATTTGCAATATTATATTGGGATATAATCCAAAGGTCTAATGAATTTTGTTTAAGTGGTTTTAGCTCTCTTTACCCCCCCACCACTCTAGATCCCATTACAGATCCAACAATTAGTATTGGAGCAAGGTCTTCTCTAAGAAATACTTCCACAAGTAGGAGAAGATGGGAAAATTTCAAGAGGGGAGATACTCCTTAAACGGTATTAAGCAAAGGGAAGAAAATAAAATGAAGAAGAAGGACAAGTGAGAAAGAGGTCGCAAAGGATCCATTGACACAAATGAAAGCACTAGTGGAAGATATATAGGAAGTAAAGATGGAGGATACCATTGTGCCCTCATGCCAAGTTCTATTGAAGGATCAAATGAAGTAAAATTAAACTATTTATATAAAGAATCTATATTTGAAATTATTCATGCTACTTGTGCCTTTCTCAAGTCCACTTAGCATAAGAGAAAAAGGCTTGTTGAATTGTTGATTCCTTGCATGAAGAAAAATATGGTTTTAGAAATCTTAAGAGCCTTAATTTAGAGCTTGAATTGAAGCTAAATAGTGTTGAGATGGAAAAGAATACTTATCTTCTTTAAGTAAATACTCTAAAACTTGAATATTATAGCTTGTATGATAAGATTTAGTTTTTATAATCTCAACCTTTTATGTGTCGATCAAATGTACAACATGCTACTACTATTGATTCTCTCTTAATTGATATGTATGCTCTTAAGTGTGCTAATTGTAGAGAAATATGGCGATAGAGCAGGCAACAGAAACAAAATTTTAATTGCCATATTTCCCTTTGAACAATAGTTCACGTCAACAACTATGTAATAGAAAGGATGGTTACGATGTTATATCTGGTCCTGGAGAAAGTACATCGACAATTCCCTTGTTGTAGTATGCACCTTTCTTCAAAGTTGCACTTGGACAATATTTGTGTCTCCCTCCTAGTTGTTCACCATGGACATTAGTGGAATTTGTCCTCCGAGTGGTAGGAAACAACCTCCTTGCCTCTATAGTAGTCCACACTGACCATCGAGAACTCCAGTAGTTCTAGAAGAACAGACAAGAAGGAGTTGTCCCTTCTAGTTGATGTGCTAGCACCAACTTGTTCTCCCACATTTGTTCTCCCTTGCTATCCCTCCATTTATCGAGTAGGATTTTCCCGAATTCTCTTGGTCACCACAACCAGAGAAGACAACAATTGTCAAAGCTAATTGATGTGTCTGAGAAGCCCCCAGTACTCCTCTATTTATAGTAGGGTTAGGGTCAGGGTTCCCAGTCTGAGCAGGAGTTAAAGTGGATGGAATATCATAAATTTTGGCAGCCTACAAGTGGCGAAACAATTGGTTAACAGGTGAACCTATCAATTGGCATGTGAGCTGATTGGTTCAACCCCTGAACTGTTCGTTTCAATATGTTTCTCAATTGCAATTTTATTGACAAATAATATCTGATTAATGCTCAACATGACGTCTACACTAATCCTTGATAGTATCTAATTGATCAAGGACCTGGGTGGTTCATCACATGAACTAGTTGTTTGAGACCATGAGCTGGTCGTCTCATGCTCCAGCTCAACCAATATTCAGCTAATGCAGTTTCAATTAACCTGACACTCCAACAGTTTAGTTCAACACTTAAACTGGCCAGTTCAGAGTCGATTAATCAATTTTCAATTGTTGATGTTTAAATTGAATACCTAACTATTTAGTAGTCAAGTTTAAACCTAATCTATGAAAAAACTCCTATTCCAAGTGTATTATATGTGTGTGACCCCATACGTTCCAAGTTGCGCTGGCAAAGAATGTCCATAAATAATTATGACATCACAAGCCATGAGCAATATCTAGTAACACATCATTACTGCCCAAGTAATTGAAAAGTTGGAGAACAACTTCAACCTATAATATTTAATTGATGTTACATTGTTTGTATAGTTCCTTTGTCTCAGATATCTAGATTGATCTCGAGGCATGGAATCATCATCCTCTTCAACATTCAATCTATGCTGCTTGAACTATTGCAGAATGACTGAGATATATGTCATCTCAATTTCACATGCTGACTCACATGAGCATGGCCATGCATTTCTTAGTCTCTCTTATCAAGTGGCCAGGATATCATACTCATGTAGGAGGGAAAATCTGATCTACATCACTCACAGTCATCCATGTGTCACAGTTCACCCAAGCATCTCCTTTGTGGTAACCCTTATTCAAGGTAACAATGGATGGTGTCAAAGTACATCAAATGAAATGTGATGAGTGTAGCGATTTCAGGTCTAAGAGCCACAATCACCACCAACACTCTGAGAGATGATTCTGACTACCATGTAATGGTTTCCATGTATCACTCTCAAGGTGGGTTTGTCTGAGACATTATTCTCTAATAAGTATCTATGTGTTTGGTTTGATATCACATATCATGACTAATTAGATACTGTCATCAACCAACATGCACTCTAGTCTTCTATGTTATTGTTGTCTATTAGCTTTCCACAATAATATTTGACTAGGGACATAATAAGAATGTATATACTCTTGGCATATGTATGATCTCATTATTCAGGTCCTTCACCTGAAGACATATGTCATTGAGTAATATCATTCTCTTGACATTTATTATGTTACATCATTATCTCATAAATGAATAAAATAAAATAAATCAGAAGATTTCCATTATTATTAATCAAATCATTTACAAGATATGCCATTACAATCATCATACGATTGGATCTGTGGGCATACATACCAACACTAATGAGGACCAAGAGCTTAATTTGCAAGGAGTAGAATGTGAAAATAGTGTTTATCTTTCTAAGATTACTTGTCTTGAAAATGAACTTGCTTCCTTGCATAGTAGTGAAAGAGCTCTTGATCCTGATACTATCATTTCAAATAAAGAGAAAAAAATTAATGATCTTACTTTAAAAAGGATTCTATAATGACTAAATCTCATTGCTTAGAGGATAATCTGATGAATGTTAGAGATAATATTGTTGAAATATCTTATACTATTAATTATGTTAGTCATGATAATGTTACACTGAGATCCTCTTTGGAACAATTCTTATGTAGTAAAAAGAATCTAAATGACATCCTACATCATACTACCAAACAAATTGGTAGACATGGTGTAAGACATGATAGTATCCAAAGGAATAGCATGGACAAAGGACCTCTAATATTACATTAAGAATCCTAGTTCTGATGTTAAGGGCACATGTCATTATAGTAATAGTCATGGTCATATTTATATATGTTTTCCTTCTAGGAATGCACCCAAAAGAAAAATGATTTGGGTGGATAAGCTAACCCCCTGAACCCAAAAATATGATTGGGGACCATTTCATCTTTCTTCTTGTAGGTCACTTGCTAATGGATTGACATGATCTATTGATTTGAAAATTGGGTTGTTTGTCCACATAAAAGGAGAAGGTTGAGATGTGTTTGGGTTGGCAACAAGTGGAAAAGAAATGGTAAGAATAGAGGTAATGGTATTCTTCATCAAATACAATCATTGCTTAATTTTTTCAAGTTTGTATGCAGTTAGCATATAGTTTTTAGTTAAAATTAATATATTGTGATTCTCATTTCTTTCTTTCTCAAAAACTACATGTTATGATTTCATTGTGCATTACTAAATTTCTTATACATATTTGGATATTGTTTATATTTTTATCATGCCTCTAGCTATATTTTTCTATACACAGTGTGTTTTTGAAGAATAGTTGTTGGACATGCATTCATTAGTTTGTGAGAAGTTGTTTTCGGTCAAGTTTTTCCTAAGGAAACTTAGTCAAAAGACACCAATCAGGTCTTGCCAGCCAAGAAGTTCCCAAAAACTTGACCGACAACACTATGCACTAAATATACATATGATTTATGGATGAGAATTTACCTCTCAACTAGCCTTTCTCAACCAATAGCCTTATTCTATTGACACTCCCCTTGGTACCATTTATGACATGTATATTGTCATGATTTAAAATTATCTATCTTGCATACAACTCTATCTTTCTAATTTCTCTTGAAATCGGTATTTATATACCTTCCAATAGATTGTCTTGAGTTGTTATGCACATTTTGATGATGATCTATTTGAAACTTGTAGTTGTGATTACTTTCTTCTATTGTACTCTAAATTGCTACATCTATTTAGTTGTATATCTTGTTTTGATATAACCTTGTGTTTCTTAGTGATAGTCATATTTTGGTAATAATGCATATATCATAGTACGATTTGTTACCCAAATCCTCACTCTTAATGGCTAGAAAGAAAAAGGCAAGAGGACCCAAGCATCCATCTAAAAAATGCATTAGATAGCATATGCACGAACAAAATCACAAAAAAAAGTAAGGTATGAGACAATAAAGCATAAAAGAATGCTAAACTAATCCCTAACAAGATCGTAGGTCCCATATATAAACCGTGTGAATTCCATTTGTATGTCGTTATATATCATCAAAGTAAGAGTATATTATTATAAGTGTGTTAGCATCGATCATTGCTAGAGATTCATAGTATACATGTTACCTAAAATCATGAAATAGGTACACTTCAGCACAACGATGCCGAGTACGATGTGCAAACATATAAAACCACATGTTTAAAAGAACAAATATTGCTTGGAAAAAACATAATGTAATACCAAGGACAAAGAAATAACATTAAAGACTTCCTTATTAACGAAGCAACAACATTAAAGAAAAAGTTCATTTCCATTATATCAACAATATCATAAGCCCTTTGACCAACTTCTCAAAGGAAGGGGTCTGTGACGTTCTCAGGATTAGCTATCCTATTTCAACGTGAGGGACTACAAGACTAAACGTCAAGAGTTAACCCTATTCATAAGAGATCTCAAGGACATTTCCAAGAGATAACCCTTGTATCAATATGGTCTACCCTGTCTTTACAACTCAAGTAGGACACCCAGCCTTGTGTCCTTACTCTGAGAATATAGGAACATGTACAAGATTCTGTAATGGATATCTGTGATCATGTTTTCAAGTTTGTTCCACATATGTAATCAAGAATAAATCATAGTAGTCATAGGGAATATGTATATCAAATCAGTATATTAAGCCAAACATTTATACTACATACATACATCGAATTTTCAATACCACTAGTCTGGCCATTAGGAGGATAATGTGTATCTTGATAGAAGAAAACTAGCATTATACAACGTGATTATATTTTTAAAAGATTCCATTAAAGATATCATGACAGTACAAGAAAGTGTGATATGATTAATATCACAAGACTTAGGCCATATTAAACACATTCATCAAGGGTGGATGTTTCACCAAATCTAAGTTCATATTTCTCAGTGATTGATTTTGACATCTCCAATGTTCATATAATTATTCATCATCAAGCTACATACTACAACATATATCATTTTGAATTAGGTTGAACATCCTAGCAAGACCAAAGATTTCAAACTTAGGTTTCATGGATCTTAATTGGGAAATCATAAGATTTGAATAAGATTAAATCATTATTTATCTTAACATCAATATAAGTCAAATTTAGTCATTTTCATGCAAGATTGTCAACATTAGAGTACAAAAGAGATCATGTTGATTTAGTGCCATATAAACCAACAAGTTACTGATTTGAGGCATGATATATCATGGATCATCATTAGGGTAAGATTAGATATCCAATTTTGCAACATGCACATTAGGTCACATTTTATGTCATGTCTAAGTTACTTAGTCACAATAATGAACAAGAGTATTTCACATGATGTTTTCGTGTCACTAGTTAGTATGAGTATTGATTTAAAGGCCAATATATACTTTTGAACGTATTTGATCCACATAAGCACAAGATTTAAAGAGTCATCATGAAAAATTCATAAATGTCCCATTTAATGTCACATTTCATTTCATCAAGTTAAGATAGAGTTGGCGTATGGACAAATTCAATTCTTGACTCAATCATGCATTAATCATTACTCATCTAGAGTGATTACCAACATTCAAGGATAAAAAGATCATAGTGGTGCACAAAGTCCATAATTTTAGTAAAAAAGATCATCTTAAGTGACATTAGAGACACATTTCATAAAATTGAGTCATCAAAAGGGCTATGCAGGTCAAGTATGATTTATATAGCACATGATCACATAAGTCATTTATTAGGGACATCATAAGAAAATGGGGTCATGATATGATCAAGGTTCAACATTAATCTCCATTAGTATGTAAAAGTGATCAATTCGATTTCAATTTCAACATAACAAGAGCTAGGAGTGGAATTAGCTTCTTAAACTAGGCCATTGGATAGATCTCATTTCATATGTTAATTTTTATATATAATATTTCCAGTTGGCCTTATAAAGTATTTTCTAATAATTTTGGAATATTATGTATATATATGCATACAAGAGAGAGAGATATGTATACACATTGGGATGAGCCATGTGGTACTCGCCGATTGGTTGCTCGACACGGGTCCACATAAGAGAGAGGGGCACCGGGTCTGCATTCCTTTTACCAGTCAAATGGGGCTAGGAACTTCCACTCATCACCCATTGGTGTTAGGATGAGGTCCCTGGGTGCATCTACCATCGCACAACAATGGCAGACGATCTGCGGACATCTACCACCATCGTCAACCATTGCCCTTCCTCCTGCGCGCACAACCGCGACGATGTGCCAACAAGCTATTCACCAGAAGGGAGGGGTGAATGACATGTGAGGCATCTAGATGCCCAGACAAGTGGCCATCCAACCACGTCTTGACCTCTCGAATCTCCATATTCCCTTGGATATAGCCGAGGAGGTGAGTGGAGGTCACAAACCCTCACTAGAGTTAGGGTGCTGCCATGGAAGGAAGAAAGACGAAGGATGGGTAAAGGGCAAGATAGGGCTTGGGAGAGGATGGCAAGAGAGTGGAAATGAATCAAGAGAGTTGGCAGAGAGTATTCGAGGGTCAATTTTGCACAATGATAGTGCATGTGGGTGCGACATGGCCGAGCATACCCAACATGGGCGCCCATACTCACATCCATGCCCCTAGAATGCTAGAGCTAGAAGATGACTCAACAACAGTAGGATCTTCACATGGGTCCCTGATTGTTGGATCAATGCTCTGGGCATGTGAGGTTGATGGGCTGAGCCTAAGAAAAAGCCATGTCTGAGGTCCATCAAGGAGAAAAAAAAAGTTAAAAACACCAGAAATCAAAGGAATTTGTTTTAGCCATAACATCCTCCAGGAAACTCTAAATTGGATGAAATTTTCACCATCAGATCAAAAATTTCACCCTCTCTCTAATAGATAAGGATTTAGATCGAGGTCAGAATGTTTAGTTGTCTCAAAAATTCAAATCCATCCTCCAATTTAATAAAGCTATAGTAACTCATCAATCAAGCAATAAATAAATATAAAACATCAAATTGATGATTAGTGAGGTCATCAAGTCAAATTGAGTGCATTATGAGTCAAGTTGTGCATAGTTTTAAGTAGAGAGAAAATCCATGATGTTACATCTTCCCCTCCTTAGAAGGAATTTTGTCCCCAAAATTAAAGCAAATCCTCACAGGAATTGAGACTTAAATTTCCATAAAATATCCATCATAATACTCCACATATAATATCATCACCCTTAAATCATCAACATTCTTCCAATATCAAGAAACCAAACATCAATGTCCAAGAACAATCACAAATATCATTAAAAGATCACAAATTTGGAGAGGTCACCATTTAAGTCAAAAATAGGGATCTTTGATTCAAGATTAAAGCATGACATTCAATCCCAAAATTGAGGGTTTTAGCTTCTACATTGGCCCTAGGTGGGGTTATATGCCCATGATGTATAGTTTGTACTTCAACAATTCAAGACAAACATCATATTTTAGTATGGGGGTTTTTGTACCAAAATCAATGGAAGGTCCCATCCTAGTCCTCATGAGAGCTTATCCCTAATTTATAAGTGAGAGGTAAACATAATCATCATCCATATGTTCAAGAGTGGGAAGATGAAAGTCATCAATCATATATCAAGGATGAGCTCAAAATCCAAATAGGGTGGTCATAGGAGTCTAATCAATATCGAAGTGAATTATCACTAGTCAATATTTTGCAAATCAATATTGAGAGTCATGATTTTGGATAAAAAAAAGTCATACGTCTACAAATTTTGAAGCTGGGCTACAAGATTCTTAATAAGACCAAAGGTGTGATCATTCGTCCATAATCAACTATCGAGCAACATTTTGTGTTATCAATATCAATATCATTATCATGGTATTCAAGGTGGATGAATGATCTAGACCTAGGTCTTTCTAGGAACTTAACCACAAGCTATAGTATCATCATATTTCAAGGTCATCATCAATTTGAGATTCAATATCATCATAATATTTGACCTATTAGAGACTTAGGTCAAGAGATCAAAATCGTATGGAACGGGTTACCTTTCTAAACTCTAAATAATCAACAAGATGAAAATTTAGAGGCAATCATAATAGGGATGTGACCTAGATTAGGGGAGTAATGAAACAAAATACAACCCTATGCTAGCACATTTGTCATCATTAGTCATGACATATCAAGTCTATCAAATTTGAAAGAGCATCAATTATCAAGATATATTTCACAAGCTCATGAGAACAAAACCATTTATCATAATAGAGAAACCTTTTTTCAATATTATATGTATTCAAAGTCATAATATTGTTCCCTTTCTTTCATGGTCAAGGAAAGGGGGTATATTTGAAAACAGAGAAGTCAATATAGGTTGTTTCCACAATTTGAGATTTAAAAGGTATGATTGAGATCTCATAGTTGTCATATTATTTGAAATTGGGTTTTAAAAGGGGCATTATAGTCAATATATGTTTTTTCCTCTTTTATCAAAGTCTTTCATCATGATTCAAGAGTCCAAAGTCATAGTCATTCGAAGCATGATCATGATACATATGAAATAAGGGAAAAGTTTTCTTAATTATGTTTGAGGTTCAATCGACAATAGGGGCAACATGTACTTGATCAATAGGAACCTCATCAACAATGAGGTATAAAGCATGACTTCTCCTTATTTCATCATATTAAAATTAATTAACATTTACCTTAAACATAGGAAGCACATGGGTCGTATTTGGTAAAATTGAGTCTACATGATCCTGATTACTTAACTTCAAGAGTAATTTCACTAATCATAATCGAGATTTCAAATTAAGATCATATAATGGCATCATTATCATCTTAATAAACGTTTACCAATTCATTTCAATTTTAATTTTTCTACACACATAAGCTACCCATAATTGAGAGGTCATGTGCTTATTTGTCATGAGAGAGATCACATGTGGAGATGAGAAACTATATAATGATCATCTAATGGTGGATTAGGGTAGTCCATAAAGAAGGGATGAGATGTCAGATGATTCTCTCAGATTTGTAGGAAAAATCCTTAATCTAGACTTGGATTCACTTCAGTCAGGTAGGTATACAAAGGAGACCTCAACCACCACAGATAGGCATATCGGAGGTGCATCAAGCCCCATGCAATGACCTGCCTAGACACCTCAGCTTCACAATTATTAAACACACATAAAGAATATGTGATTACTTTGATACTATCTGTCATGGAACTGTTTGTTACCCAAATCCTCACTCCTAATGGCTAGAAATCCAAAGGCAATAGGATCCAAGAATTCATCCACAAAATGGAGCATATAACATATGCTTGAAAAAACCCACAAACAACAATAAGGTATGAGACAACAAATCATAAAAGAATATTAAACTAATATCTGACAAAATATTAGGTCCCATACATCAATCATGTGAAGTACATTTACATTTCAATATATGTATCATTAGAGCAAGAGCATATTATCATCAGTGTGGAAGCATCCATCATTGTTAGAGATTCATAGTTTACTTGTTACCTTAAATCATGAAATGGGTACACCCTAATACAATTGTGTTGAGCACACTATTCAAAAATATAAAAATGTAGGTTTAAGAGAGCATATATTTCTTGGAAAAAGCATAATGTAATAACAAGAATGGATCAACAACATTAAAGACTTTCTTATTAGTAATCATAATGTAATAACTTCAAAAAAAAACATTCACTTCCATTATACCAACAATATCATAAAGCCTTTGACCAACTTCTCAAAGGAATAGGTCTAAGAGGGTGCTCAAGATTAGCTACCTGATTCAATGTGAGGGACTACAAGACTAAACTTCAAGAGTTAACCCTATCCGTGAGGGACCTCAAGGTTATTTCCAAGATCTAACCCTTGTATGAACATGGTCTTCCCTATCTTGACAAATCAAGTAGGACACCCAACCTTGTGCCCTTACCCCGAGAATACATGTAGGTGCACAAGGTTGTATAATGAACATCTATGATTATATTTTCAAGTTTTTTGAACATATGTAATCAAGACCAAAACATAATAGTCATACATAACATGTAACTCAAACAAGTATATTGATCCAAACATTTATACTAAATACATACATACAATTTTCAATTCCACTAGTTTGTCTAGTAGGAGGATAAAGTGTACCTTGATACAAGCATACTAGCATTATACAACATGACTATATCTTTGGAAAGAATCCATCAAAGATGAGACGACTGAATAACGAAAACAAGATCAACGAATGTGGAAGCGATTAACAGCAAAATTATCAAAAATCACTAAAAATTAAAACTTTTTGTAAAGAGACCATCAAACAATAAAACTCTTTCATAAAGGAACATTATAAGTTGTTTACATCATGTTTCATTATTACATCTCTGTAACAGACACATCTTGAGAATTACAACATCAACCACCTTGTTAACTGTACAAGGTAAGGTACAAAATCTCGAGGCATCATGCCAAAATCTCAGATATACTCCTAGGACCTGAGAGTACAGAGACGACACAGGACATACTATCTACACAACTTGACAGTTAGTGTCTCCACCTGAGGATCACTGCTGTCCCAGAGATTGTTGCTGCTGCTGATCACCCACTGATGGATTCCTTCGTCCTCGGCGTCTACCTAAAAAGTCAAATCTCACGAGGGTGAGACAATTGAATAATTGTCCCAGCGAGAGTTATAACTCTCCGCCAGAAGCTTTGTTATTGCATTAAAGGAATTTCATAAGGCGTAAGAAATATAAACATTCAACAGCAGGTAACATTGTATATACTATGTGAAGCAGCATCCTTATAAGTAAACATTTCAATTATAACTTAATTGAAAGGAAAGACATATAACAATAAGAAATATGAAGAACATGTATACTAGTTACTTAACTAGAGCACTATAGACAATGTATCATCAATCATTGTTTCTCGTAGTTCAACCTAAGCAATATGTTAGGCGGCTGATTACATTTTACAAACATATTTATGCCCTGAGGAGATGAGTTACACCTCTCATACTCGAACCGACCATCATTAGATTGCAATCGGTACCATACCTAGGTCATCAGGAGAGCCGGATTCCTATGACCTCATCACTCCTCAGTCAGTATGAAGATCAAACGGTCTTGAGACCATTTGGTCCAAACATCTCAAAACCGCATGGACCCAAAAGTGTGTCAACACTTCCAATTGCTTTCGGTTTTCCAATGTTGAACCCCTCAATTGTTTATGCCATGGTTAACCACTTATCAATTGAGCCAATTAGGTTAATCCTCTACTAATTTGACCCTCAATTGATCACCAATTAGGGTTTGGATTGATTGGATTAGGGTTGGAATCGATCACCCTTCAACATGTATCAACATGAGTCTAATTGATGTTTGAGACTTTTGAACCATCTTTCAATTGGGTCATGACCTGCCCCAAACGGTCTTGGGATCGTTTGGATGTTCACCAAACGGTCTTGGGACCATTTTCCCATCATATCATCAAAATCAAAGTCAACCAATTAAGGTTTGGATCAATGGATTGATCACCAAATCAGCAATTGATTACACTTTAACTTAGTAACATTGGATCATCAATTGCTTAACCATACTCACCCCTAGACCTCCAAACGGTCTTGGGTGACCTCCAAACGGTCTTGAGACCATTTGGATGAGCTCCAAACGGTCTTGAGACCGTTTGGCTCATCCAACCCTTGGATTCTAGTGAAAAATCATTAGGGTTTGAGCTATTGAGTTGATCATCAAATCAGCACTTAATTGCAAAGTGATTTGGTACCTTTAGACCTTCAATTGGTCAACTATGCTTAACACTAGACCTCCAAACGGTCTTGAGACCGTTTGGGTGATTCCCAAACGGTCTTGAAACCGTTTGGACTAATTAACCCAAAAATTCAAATCAGCCAAGTTGAAAATCAGCACTTAATCCAATTAGGGTTTACCTAATTGATTAGCCTTCAACTCATGATTCCTTTGAAATTAATCCATCAAATTTGGTGAGTTATTAACCAACATCATTAGGAACAGGAATCTCAAATGGTCAACCCTTGGTCAACCCTCTCAAATGGTTTTGAAACCGTTTGCCCAAAAAGTCAAATTAATCAAGCTGAAAAATCAACACTTAATCCAATTAGGTTTGCCTAATTGATTAGCCTTCAACTCACGATTCCTTGGGAGTTAACCCATAAAATTTGGTGGGTTATCAACCAACATAATTAGGAATAGAATTTTCAAATGGTCAACCCTTGGTCAACTCTTTCAAATGGTTTTGGGACCGTTTACTCCCAAACGTTCTTATGAAACCATTTTCTCTTCAAACGATTTTGAAACTGTTTGCTTCCAAACGGTTTTGCAAACCGTTTGGGCAAGAGGTGGAGGACCGTTTGCTAAAGTAAGATTAGGATGAACTTTGGAATTAACGCCATCTTCTTCTACCTCAAGAACATGGACTGTTCTTCACGGATTTGGTTGCAAGAACACATAGAAGTGTCTAAGAAAGGAGATTAAGCAATGTTTTCATAGAAAGAAGATGCATAAGAAAAACTTTAAGGTTTAGAGTTATAAAACCCGCCTTAGGATCTGATCTAGAGCTCCAAGCTCCGTAGCTTTAATGGTGGTTTGAGCTCCAGGGGTCGTCCAAGGTCCTTTCTTCAAGAATTGGATGGAGAAGATGGCTAGAAACAAGAGTTGTGTAAGGAAAACTAACAAACCAACCTTGTAATGGGATTTCCTCCATGAATTCGAGCTAGATGGTCATTAGAACTTACCCAAACTTCTTGGTCGTCCTCCTCTGCTCCTAAGCTCCTCCTTAGTCGGTTCAAGCAAGAAGATGAGAAGAGGAAATGAAGGAAACGATCCTTTGCCTTGTAAAGGAGTTGTGCTTATATATTTTGGGTATATTTTCAAGGCAAGGTTAATTATTTCTTCTATTTCTCATATGGGTCCTTCTCCACTTCCTTGCCACGTTTCTCCCTTTCTCATCACATGCAAAGCTCTCCCTTATCCACGTTTTAGAGGAAAAGAAGCCAAACACCTTATTAAGTTGCACATATAAAAGGGGTCATTTTGCATACATATTGATTATTTACTTATAAGGTTATCGTTCTTATATGATTATTCAAATGAGACGCCCCCATCATTTTCTTTACTCTACTTGATGCTAAGATGCATGGTAGATACTCTAGAGGGTATATTTTACATGTTGTACCCTATATTTTGGGTAAATTGCACTTTACACCAAAACTAGAGTTTAAAGAACAAGGATTGCTCTACAAGATGTATCTCAGTGCCCAAACTTGGAGAATCAATATCACCACATCATATTCATTCTTATGATGTCTCATCATCAGAATAACACCTTAACATGTGCAATTTGCAAGTTAACCCCTTAGATTGGGTAATTTGCACATAGGTCCACTTCTAACAAAACAATATTACAGCATTATTCAAAAAGGATAGAAATGGAAGTATATGTTCCTCAAGAGTTTTAATTACATATCAAAAAATAATCACATGTTTTAAGCAAAACACCTAGGGTTAGTTCATAACCCAGGTCAGGGATGTTACAAATTATTCACCCCTTACAAGGATTTCGTCCCCGAAATCAACAAAACATATCAACAGGACATATCAAGAGAAAAGAGCAGGGTATTTCCTTCTCATCTCTTCCTCTAGTTCCCATGTGGCTTCTTCAACACCACAATGATTCCAGAGGACTTTCACAAGACTTATGTCTTTCTTTTTCAGCTTTTTAATTCTTTTATCAAGGATTGACACTGGTCCTTCTTCATAAGATATGTCATCATTCAATTCTACCTCCATAGGTTGCAGAACGGATTCTGTATTAGGATGACATTTCCTCAGCATGGAAATGTGAAACACAGGGTGTAACTTCTGCAACTCTGGTGGTAACTCTTGCTTATAGGCTACTCTTCCAATCCGTTCAATGATTGGATAAGGCCCCATAAATCTAGGAGCTAACTTCCCTTTCCTTCCAAATCTCAGAACTCCTTTCCAAGGTGAGACTTTGAGATACACTCTGTCTCCAACCTGGAATTCTAAAGGTCAACGACATTTATCAGTGTAAGATTTCTGCCTATCCTGTGCAGTTTTTATTTGTTGTTGTATTATTTTAATCTTTTCTGTGGTCTGTTGCACAAGATCAGGACCTAACAGTTGGTATTCACCAGTTTCATACCAACATAGGGGTGATCTACAACGTCTACCATACAAAGCTTCATAAGGTGCCATATCAATGCTATGTTGATAGTTGTTGTTGTAGGCAAACTCTATCAAGCTTAGGTGCAGATTCCAACTCCCTATAAACTGAAGAACACATGCTCTAAGCAAGTCTTCTAAGGTCTGTATAGTCCTTTCTGACTATCCATCAGTCTGAGGATGAAAGGTTGTACGGAACCTTAATTGTGTGCCTAAGGCTTTATGAAGTCTCTCCCAAAAACGACTCATAAACTGGGGACCTCTGTCAGAAACGATGGTGACTGGGACTCCGTGCAGCCGTACTATCTCTTCAACATACAACTGTGCTAGCTTCTCAGCGGAATAGGTCATTTTGACAAGCAAGAAATATGCTGTCTTTGTCAACCTATCAACTATTACCCAAATGGAATCATGCCCTTTGCTTGTCCTGGGTAGGCCAACAACAAAGTCCATGGTTATATGATCCCACTTCCACTGTGGTATGGGTAAAGGTTGCATTGTTCTTGCAGGCTTCTGGTGTTCAGCTTTCACTTGCTGACACACAGGACACCTTATAACAAACTCAGCAACGTCCTTCTTCATTCCAGGCCACCAATACATATCTTTCAAGTTTCGATACATCTTGGTGCTTCCTGGATGCATAGCATACATCGAAGAATGAGCTTCTTCCAGAACTAACTTTCTCAAGTTATCCACATCAGGCACTATCATCCTCCCATGATAACAGGCTACTTGGTCATCTGAGTCATGGAAACCATCTCATTTCTCATTACCATACTCCGATCTGATCTGTTGAACTGCAACATCAACTTGTTGTGCCTCCTTGATCTGCTCTCTCAGAGTAGGTTTTATATGCATCTCAGCTAACAACCCATCTAACAATGATACTTTCAACTGTACATTGTCTTGTCTTAAGGAGATAAGCATATCTCTCCTAGAGCATACCAAAAAGTTCAGTCGTGCTCTATCTAAGGCTGGTGTTGCTGATTTCCTACTCAAAGCATCTACAACCACATTGGCCTTCCCTAGATGGTAATCAATTGTACAATCATAATCTTTGATTAACTCCATCCAGCGGCGTTGCCTCATGTTAAGCTTATGCTGAGAAAAGATGTACTTAAGGTTCTTATGATCAGTGAAAATCTGGAATGTCTCTCCATAGAGATAATGCCTCCAGATCTTCAAGGCATGAACCACAGTAGCTAGTTCCAGATCGTGTGTCGGATAATTCTCCTCGTGTTTCTTAAGCTGTCGTGAAGCAAAAGAAATCACTTGTTTATCCTGCATCAACACACATCTGAGTCCATTCTTGGAGGCATCACAGAAAACTATGTATCCTTTTCCTTGTTCCGGTAACACAAGCACTGGTGCACTTGTCAACCTCTCCTTCAACAACTGGAAATATTGCTGACACTTATCACTCCAAGTAAAAGGAACATCTTTCTGGATTAACTTAGTCAAGGGTAAGGCTATAGAACTGAAGTTCTTAATGAACCTCCGGTAATAGCCAGCCAACCCTAAGAAACTACGGATCTCCGTCGGTGTCTTTGGCTGCTCCCATTGTAGAACAGATTCTACCTTTTTAGGGTCAACACGAATACCCGAGGCAGATACCACGTGTCCAAGGAAAGATACCTCTGGTAACCAGAACTCACACTTACTAAACTTAGCATATAGCTTGTGTTCTCTTAGCAAAGTTAGAGCCTGACGAAGATGTTGTTCGTGCTGCTGAGCATCTCTACTATAGATCAGGATGTCATCTATAAAGACAACAACACACTGATCGAGAAAAGGTCGGAAGATTCTATTCATGAGTTCCATGAATGCAACTGGTGCATTAGTTAGTCCAAACGACATAACTGTGAACTCATAGTGACCATACCTTGTCCTAAAGGCAGACTTTGGTATGTCACTATCCTTAATACGGAGTTGGTGATATCCTGACCTCAAATCTATCTTTGAGAAGATGGTTGCACCACGCAACTGATCGAAGAGATCATCAATCCTCGGCAGGGGATACTTGTTCTTTATTATTACTTTATTTAACTGTCTGTAATCAATGCATAACTGCATTGATCTGTCTTTCTTCTTAACAAAGAGCACCGGAGCACCCCAAGGTGAAGTACTTGGTCGGATGAAACCCTTCTCAAGCAACTCGTGTGGTTGTTTCTTGAGTTCTTCCATCTCAGCACGCACCATCCTATACAGTGTTTGTGCTATAGGATGTGTGTCTGGGATCAAATTGATTTCAAAATCAATTTCTCAAGGCGGTGGCACACCTGGAAGTTCTTCAGGAAATACATCTACAAATTCCCTGACTACAAGAACTTCGGTCGGGTTAGGACTATCCATGGTAGTATCTACCATATGGGCTAATAATGCATAACTTCCTTGCCTCATCAGCTTCTCAGCAACCATAGCCGACACAAGACAGGTGGGTAGAATCCTTCTCTCTCCTTGAAAGATCCATGTGTCACTATCATCAGCGAACACAGCTTGCTTGGATTCACAATCCAAGACAACCTTATACCTTTCTAAGGTATCCATCCCAAGGATTATATCAAATCCATACATCTCAAGTGGTATAAGATCCACTTGAATGCGATGTTTAGAAAAGAAGAAGATGCAGGGAGAACATACCTCCTGCAACACAGCAGACCCCCTCAACGGAGTTTCTAGCAACAAACTATCTGCTCTATGACTTATACTCAAGTTGCAGTCAAGAATCACTCTTTGAGTGATAAAGGAGTGTGTAGCACCCGGATCAATCAAAACGGATACAACGCAAGATGTAGACATATCAGAATATAACAACTTCATCTGACATGCAACAACCCGAGGGTTGATAACTGCATCAGGTGGATTCATCGCATAGAACCTCGCTGTCGCCTGTGGTTGATTCGGTGCTTGATGACTAGATGTCGATGACCCAGCTTGGGACGCTTGTCCACGTCCTCTAGTTCCTCCTGGAAACTGTCGCCTTTGTGATCCTTGCTGATTCTGTCTCTGATGTTGAGTCACACTCACCTCTCTAGCTCTACAGTCCTTCATCAGATGCCCCATCTTACCACATATATAACAACTTCTGTTCAGTTGTTGTGGTCTGGGTGGTCCTGTAACTGACATAGATGTTGAACTGTGAGCTCCTCCGGGAGGTAGGCTCCGTCCTCTACCCCTATTCAACGTTGTTCGGGTATTGGATGTAGGTGGCGGCATAGGTGCAGAAAACCTAAGTTTCTTGAATCTTTAGATGAAGATCCTTGGAACTGGGGATACATTCTCTTATTCTCGGTCTGTCTCTTCTCTGCTACAGACCTTTCTACCCTTCTGACAGACTCCATCAAGTAGGGCTGAGCATCGGTCCAAACCCGGACCGGACCGGACCGGACCGAAGACCGAAAACTGCAAAAATCTTGGACCGCAGACCGGACCGCTTCTAACTTGGACCGAACCGACCCGGACCGTTTACCATCTGGACTGGACCGCTCAGACCGAAATTTCTTTTGTTTTTACTACAGGGAAACATTTTTTTTTCTGTAGTAGATGTACAAGGATTTTACTTCAAATGCAACCTGGAAGAGATGGGAGGTGGGAAGACGTAAGCACAGAGGTGGTCGAGATTCTGCAGCCTGCTTGCTTCTCTTTTGAAAAGAATGGAACTAAGAAAACAAATATAGAAGGGAATGACCGAATGAGGTCGTTCTGGCGTTCTGCTGTTATACTATTATTAGTATTATACTATTCTGCTGTTATACTATTTATACTCACGAAGGAGTCAGGAAAAAAGACAAAGGTGTCCTCGCTTGAGGATATTGCTCGAACATGAACTGTATAGCATATATAAGTATATAACCTGCTTTATTAGAATATCAAACAGTAAAAAAAGCCAAATTCAAGTCAATAATTTTGTCTTGGTCAGCATCAATACATGCTTATATTGTTATACAACAAATTTAAAATATTGTTTGGAACTACAAACATAAATCCAACATTAAACTTCAAAGACAGGTAACATTAATATCTCCATGACATGAGTTTGTATTGACTACAACAAAATTACTAGACTCTAATCAAGTGCACAGCACTACAGAAGGGCGCAGGTTTCTTCCATCTTTTGCTTTCATTTTCTTCCTTTTTGGCTTTCTTTCTTCTCCGCAGGGCGCAGGTTTCTTCTTCCCTCCTCACGCTCCTCCTAAGCTAGCACAGGTGTTGGTATGGGGCGGGAGTGGACTGGGGGTGGTGGATCATGGATGGTGCCATGGTGGCGCACGACATACCTGGAGCACGCGAGGTGGGACTGGTCCGACCGGACTGTATGCGCACAGCGCACTGGCGAGGAGCAACTTGGGAGCACCCGGAGGCCGGAGCAGCGATTGGCCGATTGCGGTTGACAGCTGCGGCGCCATCGCCGTGGCGTGCTTGACCCTTGACTTGCTTCGCCGCTTCAGTCTTCCCTCGCCCGTTCGCCGCGGCGCCGCGCTGGTTCCGCTCCAAACGTCATGCCCTAATCGCCACAACCACAGGGAGACGGAGACGGGAGAGTCGGAGACCAACGAAAATACTGGAATAGTGGAATGAAATGAAGGGCTGGTCGACTCACACTCACTGACTGGGCCGATCTAATCTAGCAAATGCTCACCCAACCGGTCTGCGGTCCGGTTTTCGGTTTTTCCGGTTTTGGACCGGACCGGACCGGAGACCGAAAATACAAAATTTAAGGACCGTTGACCGGACCGATTACCTATTCGGTCCAGGACCGGACCGGACCGAATGTGCAGTCCGGTCCGGTCTAGCGGTCTGGACTGAAATTTGCTCACCCCTACCATGAAGGTAGCAAACCTTTCTCTATTCTCTAGGGCAGACACGGGACAAGTCAACTCAACGTTTAACCCTTTCTCGAAACGTCGGATCCTTTCTTCATCTGTGGTCGCCATGTGCGGACAGAACCGCAAAAGCTCCATGAACTTAGCCTCGTACTCGCTAATGTTCATTGGACCTTGCCTTAACCTCTCAAACTGAGAGATTTTCTCGTCCAGAAACGTCTTTGGGAAATATATGTTGATAAATTCCCGTCAAGAGTCTTCCCAGGCAACCTCCACATCAGGCCTCTTCTGTTCTTCCATGGTCCACCAATGACCAGCACTCCCCTTGAGAAGATAGACAGCATGTCTAACCTTCTCAGCTTCAGGGATGTTCAGGATTCTAAAGGCCTTTTCTAGTTCAGTTAACCATAAGTCGGCATCTGCAGGGTCAGCTGTTCTAAAATATTTTGTGGCTCCAACTCGGCGAAGTCATTCAAACGTCTTGTCGATTCCTTGTCCTTCAGGCTGGGCAGGTGCCCTAGGTGTAGGCATAGGTATCCTATCTGTTATATGTGTCATGGCAGTCATAAACTGTCCAAACATGGTCTGGATAGCTGGGTTCCCCATGTCAGCTGGATCGAACTGGGGAGGTTCAGGCACTGGTTTCTCTATCTCTGGGTTTCTTGCACCTTCTCTGGGTGCAGCAACACTACTCTCCGCAACATATTCTTCGTGAGGTCCATACATCCTTAGTCTTATCTTCTTCTCCTGAGGAGTAGAAGACACTATTAGACATATTGTAAGGCACTAGAACTGACTCAACATCCTAAGTCCTATGTCTCTGTAGACTCAGCGAACGTAGATCTCTGATACCACTAAATTGAGACGACTGAATAATGAAAACAAGATCAACGAATGTAGAAGCGATTAACAGCGGAATTATCAAAAATCACTAAAAATTAAAACTTTTTGTAAAGAGACAATCAAACGATAAAACTCTTTCATAAAGGAACATGATAAGTTGTTTACATCATGTTTCATTATTACATCTCTGTAACAGACACATCTCGAGAATTACAACATCAACCACCTTGTTAACTGTACAAGGTAAGGTACAAAATCTCGAGGCATCATGCCAAAATCTCAGATATACTCCTAGGACCTGAGAGTACAGAGACGACACAGGACATACTATCTACACAACTTGACAGTCAGTGTCTCCACCTAAAGATCACTGCTGTCCCAGAGATTGCTGCTGCTGTTGATCACCCACTGATGGATTCCTTCGTCCTCGGCGTCTACCTAAAAAGTCGAATCCCACGGGGGGTGAGACAATTGAATAATTGTCTCAGCGAGAGTTATAACTCTCCGCCAGAAGCTTTGTTATTGCATTAAAGGAATTTCATAAGGCAGAAGAAATATAAACATTCAACAACAGGTAACATTGTATATACTATGTGAAGCAGCATCCTTATAAGTAATCATTTCAATTATAACTTAATTGAAAGGAAAGACATATAACAATAAGAAATATGAAGAACATGTATACTATTTACTTAACTAGAGCACTATAGACAATGTATCATCAATCATAGTTTCTCGTAATTCAACTTAAGCAATATGTTAGGTGGTTGATTACATTTTAAAAACATATTTATGCCCTGAGGAGATGAGTTACACCTCTCATACTCCAACCGACCATCATTAGATCGCAATCGGTACCATACCTAGGTCATCAGGAGAGTCGGATTCCTATGACCTCATCACTCCTCAGTCAGTATGAAGATCATCATGCAGGACATCTCGTGTCTCTGCTATAATAGCTTTCCAGGGTATTCTGGCAACTTCGCTATTTAGAGCTACAGTGGCGTTCTGTACTCTCTTCGCCATCGAGGGATTTCTTGTTTATCTCTCATCGATGCGGCATTAACAACATCATCGGGAGATTAGTGATACATCTTCTCGGCATAAACATGTAATGAAGGATTGAGAGATTAATGATACATCTTCTATCAAATCCAACATTAGGATGTAAGGTTATTCACATCCATAACCCACACATACTCAAAAGTATGTGCTCCAGGAGTTCCCTTAGGAAAACCTATTTCACCATCATTGACACTGATGGATCTATGGTCAGGGCTCTACATGATATCGTTATATTTGATTAGTTAAGTACATTACTGCATTCTTTAGCATCAAGCATGTTTTCAAACATAAACCAATAAAACAAATGCTATAAAGAAGGAGTACTATTTGTATCAAGTTCACATCACATACTTTAAACATTGGGATATCAATCCCTAACCATCACATCATTGTGATTTAGGAATATGGGTGTTCAAACCCTTGAATCATCATAACACTTGTTACCAAGTAACATCTCATATCATTTGGTCATCTTAATAATATGACTATTGATTATAACAATGCATATATTTTTCATGGCTTATTCAGCCTATCAAGCTCATATGTTACCACTCACCAGGTAACATACATATCATTATACTTGAAGCATGTAAAGTATTTTTAATACACAAGACATCATAATCCTTACCTGGATATGATCACCTCTTTATGAAAACCTGCATGGTTAACATTTACTGATAACATTCACATTGTAACTATCTCAGGACAATACAAATTCCTTTTCAAATATATATATATATATATATATATATATATATATATATATATAGGACACCACGGCCGTGCTATCTTGCACGGTCGTACAAGAGTAAGCCACCATGGCCGTGCTTCATTGCACGGTCGTGCAACAAAGGATTCACCACGATCGTGTCATATTACCACGGCTAGTTTCTAGAGTTAGGATTCTCATTCAATCCAATTAGAGTTATTCATCATCTTAATTGATTAGGAATAGTGATTCCTTATCTCATACCTCATCATAGAGTTTCATGCTTAAAAGCATAACTCAGAATTAGGGTTTACTTGTTCATATCATCACATCACCCTAGATTAGGGTTTACTATTCATGTTACATCACATTACCCTAGATTAGGGTTTACTATTCTCATTGCCTCACATTACCCTAGATTAGGGTTTATTATTCATATTATAGTGAATTAAGATCATACCATTATTATTTATTAAGATTACTTTCATTCATGTCCTCAAATTAGGTTAAGATTCATTGATCATCATAATTAGGGTTCCCATGATCTCACTATGAAGGATCATACCCTAATTAGGTGTATTCATACATATTGGAGGTATTTTACTTGATTCTCATACATGTAGGGAGTATCCTCTCTCCTCTTTTCATTAGAGGATGTTTATATCTCTTATGATTAGATTAGGTTAAACCATCCTTGATAACATAAGTCGAGTCATCACTAATATGGTCATTAGGGTTTGCTTGATCAAGGGGTGTTGACTACTTAAACCCATCAAGAGTACTTTGGTAATGTTCACCATTGATCATAACATGCTTCAATCAACTAATTACTTATTCCCTTAATGTTTAGGTATCATTAGGATTTATATTAATCAACCATTAAACCATCTAAGCCTTTAAAGCATTAAGCATTCTTGACCTTAAAAGACCCCAAACGGTTTTGCACTTTCAACCTCCAAACGGTTTTGAAACCGCATGGAATGGTTGACCGTTTGGACCCTTTGACTTTTGAAACCATTTGGCCAAGTACACACTCAAGACCGTTTGCCCTCAAACGGTCTTGAGACCGTTTGGTCCAAACATCTCAAAACTGCATGGACCCAAAAGTGTGTCAACACTTCCAATTGCTTTAGGGTTTCCAATGTTGAACCCCTCAATTGTTTATGTCATGGTTAACCACTTATCAATTGAGACAATTAGGTTAATCCTCTACTAATTTGACCCTCAATTGATCCTCAATTGATCACCAATTAGGGTTTGGATTGATTGGATTAGGGTTGGAATCGATCACCCTTCAACATGTATCAACATGAGTCTAATTGATGTTTAAAACTTTTGAACCATCATTCAATTGGGTCATGACCTGCCCCAAATGGTCTTGGGATCGTTTGGATGTTCACCAAACGGTCTTGGGACCGTTTTCCCATCATATCATCAAAATCCAAGTCAACCAATTAAGGTTTGGATCAATGGATTGATCACCAAATCAGCAATTGATTACACTTTAACTTAGTAACATTGGATCATCAATTGCTTAACCATACTCACCCCTAGACCTCCAAACAGTCTTGGGTGACCTCCAAACGGTCTTGAGACCGTTGGGATGAGCTCCAAACGGTCTTGAGACCGTTTGGCTCATCCAACCCTTGGATTCTAGTGAAAAATCATTAGGGTTTGAGCTATTGAGTTGATCATCAAATCAGCACTTAATTGCAAAGTGATTTGGTACCTTTAGACCTTCAATTGGTCAACCATGCTTAACCCTAGACCTCCAAACGGTCTTGGGTGATCCCCAAACGGTCTTGAGACCGTTTGGGTGATTCCCAAATGGTCTTGAAACCGTTTGGGCTAATTAACCCAAAAAGTCAAATCAGCCAAGTTGAAAATCAGCACTTAATCCAATTAGGGTTTACCTAATTGATTAGCCTTCAACTCATGATTACTTTGAAATTAATCCATCAAATTTGGTGAGTTATTAACCAACATCATTAGGAACAGGAATATTAAACGGTCAACCCTTGGTCAACCCTCTCAAACAGTTTTGAAACCGTTTTCCCAAAAAGTGAAATTAATCAAGCTGAAAAATCAGCACTTAATCCAATTAGGTTTGCCTAATTGATTAGCCTTCAACTCATGATTCCTTGGGAGTTAACCCATAAAATTTATTGGGTTATCAACCAACATAATTAGTAACAGGATTCTCAAACGGTCAACCCTTGGTCAACTCTTTCAAACGGTTTTGGGACCGTTTACTCCCAAACGTTCTTATGAAACCATTTGCTCTTCAAACGGTTTTGAAACCGTTTGCTTCCAAACGGTTTTGAAACCGTTTGCTTCCAAACGGTTTTGCAAACCGTTTGGGAAAGAGGTGGAGGACCGTTTTCTAAAGTAAGATTAGGATGAACTTTGGAATTAACGCCATCTTCTTCTACCTCAAGAACATGGACTGTTCTTCACGGATTTGGTTGCAAAAACACATAGAAGTGTCTAAGAAAGGAAATTAAGCAACGTTTTCATAGAAAGAAGATGCATAAGCAAAACTTTAAGGTTTAGAGTTATAAAACCCACCTTAGGATCTGATCTAGAGCTCTAAGATCCGTAGATTTAATGGTGGTTTGATCTCTAGGGGTCGTCTAAGGTCCTTTATTCAAGAATTGGATGGAGAAGATGGCTAGAAACAAGAGTTGTGTAAGGAAAACTAACAAACCAACTTTGTAATGGGATTTCCTCCATGAATTCGAGCTAGATGGTCATTAGAACTTACACAAACCTTCTTGGTCATCCTCCTCTTCTCCTAAGCTCCTCCTTAGTCATTTCAAGCAATAAGATGAGAAGAGGAAATGA
Source organism: Alisma plantago-aquatica (assembly GCA_963693085.1). Lineage (NCBI taxonomy): Eukaryota > Viridiplantae > Streptophyta > Magnoliopsida > Alismatales > Alismataceae > Alisma > Alisma plantago-aquatica. The sequence goes on from OY856410.1 coordinate 769,456,603, forward strand.
AGGAAACGATCCTTTGCCTTGTAAAGGAGTTGTGCTTATATATTTTGGGTATATTTTCAAGGCAAGGTTAATTATTTCTTCTATTTCTCATATGGGTCCTTCTCCACTTCCTTGCCACGTTTCTCCCTTTCTCATCACATGAAAAGCTCTCCCTTATCAACGTTTTAGAGGAAAAGAAGCCAAACATCTTATTAAGTTGCACATATAAAAGGGGTCATTTTGCATACATATTGATTATTTACTTATAAGGTTATCCATCTTGTATGATTATTCAAATGAGGCACCCCCCTCATTTTCTTTACTCTAATTGATGCTAATATGCATGAGAGATACTCTAGAGGGTATATTTTACATGTTTTACCCTATGTTTTGGGTAAATTGCACTTTACACCAAAACTAGAGTTTAAAGCACAAGGATTGCTCTACAAGCTATATCTTGGTGCCCAAACTTGGAGAATCCATATCACCACATCATATTCATTCTTATGATGTCTCATCATCAGAGGAACACCTTAACATGTGCAATTTGCAAGTTAACCCCTTAGATTGGGTAATTTGCACATAGGTCCACTTCTAACAAAATAATATTACAGCATTGTTCAAAAGGGACAGAAATGGAAGTATATGTTCCTCAGGAGTTTTAATTACATATCAAAAGATAATCACAAGAATCCAGGTCAGGGATGTTACAAAAGAGATTTAAACTTAAAAGAAAGTGTGATGTGATTAACATCAAAGGACTTGGTCCATATTAAACAAATTCATCAAGGGTGAATGTTTCACCTAGTCTAAGTTCCATATTTCTCAATGATTGATTTTGACATCTCCAATGTTCATGTAATTATTCATCACCAAGCTAAATCATACATCATATATCATTTTAACTTAGGGTGAAACATCCTAGCAAGATCAGGGATTTCAGACATAGGTTTCATGGATCTTAATAGGGAAATCATAAGATTTAAATAAGCTTAAAGCCTTATTCCTTATAACATCAATTTAAGTCATATTAAGTCAATTTCATGCAAGATTGTCAACATTAGAGTACAAAATAGATCATGTTGATTGTCATATAAACCAACAAGTTACTGATTTGAGTAGTGATATATCATGAATCATCACTAGGGAAAGGGTTGTACAAGATTAGATATCCAATTTTGCAGCATGCACATTAGGTCATATTTTAAGTCATGTCTAGGTTACTTAGTCCCAATAGTGAACAAGAGTGTGCCACATGATGCTTTCTTATCACAAGTGTTTATGAGTATTGATTTAAAGGCCAATATATACTTTTGAGCATATTTGATCCACATAAGCACAAGGTTTAAAGAATCATCATGAAAAGTCTATAAATGTCTCAGTTAACGTCCCACTTTATTTCATTAAGTTAAGATGGAGTTCAAGTATGGACAAATTCTCTTCTTGGCTCTATGCATTAATCATTATTGATATAGAGTGGTTATTAACATTGAAGGGTCATAAGATCATACTAGTGCACAAAGTCCATGATTTTAGTACAAAAGATAATCTTAAGTGACATTAGAGGTACACTTCATAAAATTGAGTGATCAAAAGGGCTAAGCATGGTCAAGTTCGATTTGTATAGCACCAGATAGCATAAGTCATTGATTAGGGCCACCGAAAGAAAGTGGGATCATCATATGGTCAAGGTTGATCATTAATCGACATAAATACGTAAAATAGATCAATTACATTCCACTTCCAACATAATAATAGTTATGAGTGGAATTGCCTTCTAAAACTAGGATAATTGGATAGATATCATTTTGTATATCATTTTTCATATATAGTATGTCCAATTTGGCTTTATAAATCATGTTATATGTTTTTTTAAGATTAGCTATATATATGTATACAAGAGAGAGAGACATGTATACCCATTGGGTAGAGCCATGTGGCGCTCGCTGATTGGTTGTCCAGGTTGGGTCCACACAAGAGAGGGGTGAATGGTCCACATTCCTTTGACTGGTCAAATACAACTGGCCACTGCTACTCATCGTTTATTGCCATTTGGATGAGGTCCCTAGGCACCATCCACCATGGCATAGTGATGGCAGGAGATCTGCGGACGCCCACAACCATCGCCCACTGCTTCGGCCCTACGCGTACAACTGTGGTGGTGCGTCGGCTAGATGTTCACTAGAAGGGAGGGGTGTGCTGCATGCGAGGCTTCTAGCTACCCAACCAAGTGGTCGTCCAGCCATGTTCCGGCCTCTTGAAGCTCTAACTTCCCTTGGATATAGCTGAGGAGGTAAGTGGAGGTTGTGAGCCCTCACGAAAGTTAGGATGGCATCATGGAATCAAGAAGAAGAAGAAGGACGAGTAGAGGGTGAGATAGGGATTGAAAGATGATGGAAATATAGGGTAAATGAAGCAAGGCAGTTGGCAAAGAATATTAGAGGGTCAATTTTGCACAAGGGCAGTGCATGTGGGTGCGACATGGCCAAGCATGCCCAACATTGACACCCATACTCGCATCCATGCCTGTAAAGGGCTAGAGCTAGGACATGATTCTATGACCATAGGATCAGTGAGGTTGATATTGGCCATTAGATCAATGCTCTGGGTGCGTGAGCGAGATGGGCTGAGCCTAAGAAAGAGCGATAGTGAGGCCCATCAAGGGAAAAAAAGAGTGAAAAAGACTAGAAATCAAAGGAATTTGTTTTAGCCATAACTTTCTCTAGGAAACTCCAACTTGGGTGAAATTTTTAGCATTAGATCAAAAATTTCACCCTCTATCTAAAAGATAAGGATTGTGATCAAGATAATAATTTTTACTTGTCTAAAAAATTCAAATTCATCCTAAAATTTAATGAAGCACTCAACCTTATATGATTGGGTTCAAAATCACAAATTAGCCATCATAACTCATCAATCAATCAATAAGAAACTCCAAATATTCAATTGATGATTAGGGGGTCACAAGTCAAATTGCGTGTGTTATGAGTCAAGGTGTGCATAGTTGGAGGAGAGATAAAATCCAAGATGTTACGACATATTTTCTAGTGAGTAATATCCATTCATGCCTCTGAAATTGCATATTTCTTTGTAGGGATATTTCTCTACATCTCAATATAGGTTGTTCTTAACTCGTACATATTTTTCTATGACCTAAATCCTACTAGTAGACCTAAGTTGTGATATCATCTACTAGTAGTCCATCTACATGTAGTTCTAGTTTTGTTCATTTGTTGGTATCCAACTATAATACTCAAGCTTGTTTTTTGATTTGTAAATCTATCATCTTGAGTTACTTGTTTGCATACTATTCCCTTGAACCACATCTAGGGTTGTTCAAGTGCATGTCTATTATTTTTTGACACATTGCTTAGACAAGTTCTTAGTTTTTTTTCTCTTCTAATCTCCCTATTCTAAGAAGTTGTGTTTATCTCTTCAACCCCCTCACTTTTAAAATGACAAAGGGGGAGAATATATATCTTATTAAAAGGGGAGAAGACATATATGAGGAGAAGACATAGTTTATATAAATGTTATGAAAGCTAACCATGAAGGAGATATAGTACCAATTAAGGGGGAGTACGTAAACTCCATTAGCATCAATTGAGGGGGTTCATATGAACTCAATTCTATTGAAACCCCTAGGTTTATACAAAGATATGATTTTACTTAAATACTTTTGATACATTTATGGATGGTTTGTCATCTTCAAAATGGGGGAGAATGTTGACTCAAGGTTAAATTGACTAATCCCTTATTTCGATGATGACTAAACCATTCCACTTATTTGTGTCTAATGCTTCTACTTGAGTGATTTTAGATTAGATACAAACACTCCAAATGCCTAAACTTACACATGATAATTTGGAGAAATCAAGTCATACATGCATAACGATCAATATTGAAGAATAGATAATTTTCTCCTTAGATATTTGATGTTACTCGCTTATAATGATTGTATGATTGTAATTAAGCTCATATGTGTAATAGAGTTAAATAGGATGAGTTAAAATGCACTTAGGGGGTCTTGAACCCCAATATATCAAGTACAATCAATTGAGTTACCCAATCGATTGAGTTACCCCAGGGTACAACTCAGCCGACAACACTATTCACAAGTCTTTGGAACCTTTTGTCAGCCGAATTGGTAATCGGACTGACCAAAAAATGGCCCAGACAATAAGGTCTATCAGTTGACTTTCCCAAAAGGTAACTCAAATGATAGTGTTGTAGCAACTTTGTCGGCCAAGTTTCCTAAAAGGTAACTTCAAACAACAATACTATATTAACTCTATCGACTGAGTTTTCCAAAAGGCAACTAGAACTGCATTATTGTAACAATTATTTTTCAGAGTAAAATATAGCTCGTTAGAGGGGTGTGAAAAGGTGAAAAAAATATCAATTGGACACTCCAATAACAACTAGAATTCATCCTAAATGGTTCTAACAGTTGGGAGGCATCCTCAACTATAAACAGGACCCCTTAGGCTTCATCTCATGGTTAGTCAAGCACGATGATGCTCCTACACTAAATACTCGAGAGAGATTTGCCCCAAAGAGCCTCAGTCCACTCTCATGAGCTTAATCACTTGCTACATCTATTAGAGTGAGTTGAAGATTTGTAATAGACCTAGTCCTCCATGTATATCTTGCGACGCGCTCACTTCCTCCACCTACCAATCTCTCTTTATACCATGAAGATGAAGATTATTTCTCATGGCTAAAAGAGGAGAAGAAGATGAAGGGAAGGATTCCTTTGGTGGAGGTGAAGTCAAAGGAAGAACATCTAAGTCAAGAGTGGGTACATCCTTGAAGGTGAAAGACTTGTTGCAAGAGTGGATATATCCTTAGAGAAGGACGAAAACTCACTGCAAGAGTAGGTAAGTCCTTGGTAAGATGGAAGACTCTTGGACATTGATAGGTAAGTTCTTTGTAAGTTTTTTGGATCCCTTGACCTTAAAGAGACGACTAGGTACATTGGACCTTGAAAAGGATGATCTTATGTTGTAACTCTTATAAGGAATATAAGGAGTGAGTCATGGTTGAAAATCCTAGAAGATGGCCTTTCTAGGTAGTGGGTGTAAATCTCCTAGTTTGGAGGTTGGAACCATTATAAATAACTTGTGTTATTTTATGCTTGTTCAATATCTCTCTCCCTTGTTACACATGTTTAGTTTCACTCAAATTTCATATATGCAATATTATCTTGGGATATAACTTTCACATCTAATGAATTTTATTTAAGTGGTTTTATCTCTATTCACCCCCTCTACAACCCATTATAGATCCAACACACCTACCATTTGGGTTTTCATGTGCTTATGTACCACCTTCCATCATTCGTTCCTATTGCCCTAGTTCATAAGCTTTGATCAAGGTGTACAACTAACTTACATAATATTGTTCTTTTTGTTTATCCAACTCATACTAAAGTTGTTCATATATGGTTACTTTCCTCCATTGATAACGTATACCCCAAGATTAGGGTTTCTAAATATATCTTACTTATCATTAAGTTTTCTATATCATCCATCTTACTTAAGTAATTTGCACGTGCGTTGTTTATCTCAACTCATCCTAAGTTCCTATAAGTTTATATGGTCTCTCTGCTTAGGAGAATTATAAATTACATATAACATGTTTCATATATATCTATTTATAAATTTCAAAGTTTCATTTCATATGCCTTAGTCGACAGTGGATCCTTTAACCTAATTCTTTAAAACCTTAACTTAGAATATAAGTTTAAGGTATAGAAAAAGGTACCATTAGGGTTGAAAAGAATAGAGATCAGAAGGAGACAAGTTTATGAGAAGACCTATAGATATTTTACTTTAGGTAAATCGTCAGGCTTTGTGCAGGTAGGACATGCAGTTTTGACCCAGGAATCCTCCTAAACCAACTAGTGGTGTGGAAGAAAACAAATTCAACTCCTAGATTTCAATCCAACCTAAACACCAACACCCCTTGGAAATATCCTAATAGTCCCCTTATGATTATATAGAGTTTATAAACTAATATAATTAAAAGTCAGTTATATAAATCTAGGTTATGATGCCAACTGTAACGACCCCTCCTCCTATTATTAGCATTACAGATGGAGCAGAGAGACAAAGGGCATTTCCCAATACTTCTAGGATCTAGATTTGCAATAAACAACCAATAATCATCAATAATTCCAAATCATGGTATGGTTTACAAGTAGGGATCAAAGATCTCCTCTAAGGAGTTACATAAGTATCAAAAATGGGAAACTAGTTATTCTAGTAAGGAACTAGCTAAACCATCCTTGTATCATCAACTTCACATCTTGTGGATTACCCACCTTGGAGTCTAAAGCATCAGATATGCAACTAACCTAAAATGATGGCAAACAAAACATGGTTCAACAGAAAACTACTTTGTGTATGTGGGTGCAACAAAAAATATGTGCATGTAATATGAACAACATATATAGCAACGCAAGATAAAAAATTGTAGGTGGTGAACTGCTCAATTCCAACTTACATTTCCAACCTATGAGTATTCCATCTTGTTTGGCATTTCACCCCTTATTCCAACACTAGACCCTATGGAATTTTCCCCAACAACGGGTTCCATAGTGACTGTCCCAACAATAGGCTTGCTTCACCTTATCAAATTGTATTAATCATTCTCTTAGTTAACATCTCTATTATTTTGATCATGATTATCTCCCTAGATCACCCTTATGATATTCCTTGTCAGGTTCAATTATAATCTTGAATATATAAGAGATCACATGTATCTTTGTGAATTGCATGTACGGAACCAACCAAGGAAATTTTACATAAAGTTTAAACTTTGTGTGAACTATGGGCATCTTAAAAACCATAGCATGGTCAATACTGATTACATATTACTAAACCATATATCTTATTTAAAAGTAATATGGTGTTCAATTGACTGAGGACTTATGTCCAAATAGGATTTTATCTAAAAATACATAATCAATACTAAAGTTTTAGTAACTTCTCAAATGTACTTGTGTAGGTTTTGAGGTTAGGCATGGATCTAAGGTCATAGGGTTGGTTATATTATAGGGTTTGGATTGACAATCATGGTTTGTTTCCATGAAACCCTAACTTTGGAGTAGAAACCCTGATCATTGTATCAAACTCTGAACTTCTTCATTCACATTATTATATCTCTTTTCCTTATTCATATTAAGAGATAACACAATAGTCATTAAGAATATAGTTATTCATTCACATGGTTGATCCTAATATTCAGAGATGTGTGAAGTACTTGAAAGCATATAATATATAGGTTTGTATTAAAGGATCCATTTAAAGGGGTACTAAAAGTACCTTTGAATTTGTCCTAGAATCATATTATGAAACTACCTTTATTGGATTTTACTCATTATTCTGTTTAAGAAGACATATAACATGACTATGTTATGCTCTATACATTATTTGCTAGAATTCTTACAAGAAAAAGACTATTATGGCCAATGGTAGGAGCCCCTATCGTTGGGCAAGGTTGTCTTTTATTGCATGGTCTAGCATTTTAATTTTGTGGAAAAGACCTCTTCCACTCATGCTTTATGATTCGGTCTTCACACTAAGGGGCAATTAGGTCATTTGCCTTTTGAGAGTCTTTTTCCTTTGCTCGAGCCATGGCTGCAGTTCCACCCAATCTAAATGGAGGTCAATTTGCTCGACTATGTGGATCGGGAAGAGGTTAGAACCTCAAGAAAAGGAGATTCACTTTTCCATACTTGGTGTGCCCATCATGACTACCTAACATGGCCTGAAGATGGGATTCGAGGGTCTAGTTTGAGAAGCATGGATGAATATCAAGAGTGAGAGGAATACCCACAAAGTGGCATTCAAAAGTTGGTGGGTTCCCTCGAGGGTCAAGGAACAAATTCCACACAATAGGGGCATCAATGGTGGTTGGGGTTGATTTCCTTGAGGCCATACACTTTGTCAACCATGTGAGACAAAAGTCAAGGATTGAACTCCTTATTCCTCATGTCCTCCAGAAGTTTTGGAAGGCTTTGCCAGTCCTAGATAGTGCTCGTGATCCAACCAATTGTTCATAGAAGTTGAGGGTGATTCGCTTTCTAGCCTACACTATGATTATGAAGGTTGGACCGTGAGTGTTAGGAGTATAGTATAAGCGGGCACAGTAGGGTCTGAACTGAGTTTCAATCAAAGTGGTGCTTCTTCTTGCCTTGTATAGGCATGGGAGAGTGGAGTAAGTTGTCTGCAAAACAAGGAGGGGGAGATGCAATGGGAAAAATTAGGTGTTTCTTAGTTTTCCCACAAAGGTTCCATTTTAGGGCTCACTGAAAAGGTCACAATCTCCCAAAGACAACATATTGATTTCCTTGAGTTGATCACATAGAGAGTGAGATAAAGGGGTCATATCGTTTCCCTTCTTGTTGTGGGGAGGATGACATGGATCGCCAATCTAGGATCGTGCGACACGTGGGCAGGGACAAGGGCCCAATTATACGGCTCGTAAAGTCCCATGACTGATTAATTTCTTTGATTGATCAACTAAAGGTCACATAACTTATAAAATTGATTCATCATTTAAATTAAAGCCAATTAACTTCAACATATCCCTAGACCACTAGGATGATCCGCTTGACTAAAATTTTATATACGCTCCCTATGATCTCTATCTTATTATTATTATTATAAAAAAGTGGTATTTAATTAGGGAACACTCATGCCCATAACTTGTTGCTAAAATTATATATAAATAAATCTATAAATTGAATAATTAGACTTTAGGCAAACCTCAAACTCGTTCAAAAATCTTGTGTGACTTTATGAGGCAATAAGTAGGCCAAATGAATTGTTGTTGATAAATTTTAATAAAGTTATTGATTCATTAGTTGTATTATTCCATCGATATTAACATAGAGGACCAAAAGCAAGGATGCAGACACTTTATTTGGTTTAGAAGATCATATTTAACAAAAAAAATTAACTACACCTTTTACATAAACGGGAGGAAATACTCAGTCCTCACAAAATTGGTATAGTGCAGGGAGCATTTTATATCAGTTGTGGTAGTGAATAGAGAGAGATTGAGATGAATGGGAGAGGAAACACTAGTTGATAATAAACTCCAAATAATAGAAAGAGAGATAATTGACAAAAGATGCTCTTATAAATATAAATATCTAATAGTGGATGGAGCAAAATTATACAAATGAAGTGAGGAGATTCAATAGAGATGTAATCGAATAGAAAGAGAAATTCTTTAATTCTAAATTGTGTGATGCAATGCTTAAATGGATACATGAATATACTATACATGTGTTATTTCATACTCAAAGACAATTTGTTGTACTTATGGTTATATAGTATAAGTATTATACTAGTATATAAGCATATGATAATAAGCATTGTTTGATTTTACAATATGCATAATACTTATGAATTCATCCTATAGTAAATGTGTGCTAGAGAAAGATATATATGTTCTAATAAATTGCATACTCATATAAAAAATATGGAATGATTATCTAATTCATAAAGCATATTTTATATATAAATGTATATAATGTACACATAGAAATGATATATGAATGTATATATATATATATTTGTATATTTGTATACAAATATATATGTACACATTGTTCAGTCATAAAATGTGCATTGCTCTTTGTAATTTGAATTTATGATGGAAAAGTACTTAATTATTTACATGTTGAACCTGGATTACTTGTATAAAAATATTTTCTTCCAAGCCACATCTCACCGGTGGATGGTATTCCATTTACGGTGTAAATAAGTAAGTGCAAAGATAATTGATTTCTCAGTCCAACCGATCCCCAAAAGCAGAAGCAAACATATGTTGCAGATGGGTGCTATTTTTTCTCTTTACTGAACAATGGTGACCTAGAGTTGTGGTCAACAATCTTCATCGTATGATGGAAACACAACACCTTCTAGAAAAAAAAAATTTGTGTTGTTTAGATTCAGGCCACTCGACCAATCAATTCGCCAATTTGATATTTTGCCCAATTTTGGGGTATCTCCTGAATATGGCTTGCAATCTTTGCCTCGCTTCTATAAATAGAGTAACGATACACAAATCTAATTTCAAAATTCCATTTGTGCCCATGGTCCACCGTTTCCAGCAATTTGGGATGACACGACATGTGTCAGGAAAGAGAAAAAATAGGAGGAAAAAAGAGCTCAAAAATAAGAAAAAATAGGAGAGAGAAACTTGTTTAACTTTCAATCTATAACAAATTTTTTGATAAAATAAAATCATTACAATTCTTGTAAAAAATCTCAATCCAACAAGACTAATGTCGACATATTTACAAAAACAAAATATAGAAATATGTATTGTATAATAGGGTTAGTACTCATTTTCAAAATTCAAAAATGAATATTTCATATCTTTTTTTAATATTGAACTCATTTTTAATGGTATTATAGTTAAAATAAGTAATAGAATGAGTATTACATTATTTTTACAGATACTAGTCATTTTTTATGTCATTATATATTAAAATAAGTATTTTCCCCATAAAATAAAGTACAATACATATTTTAAAATATAGTGACATGAAAATTGAGTATTATATTAAAAAAGGCACAATACCATTTTTGAGTTAGTGTATTACTTTGAAATGAGTATATCCCGCAAGACATTTTTTATTTTTTTACAACAAACCGTAGTGACTTTATTAATTAAGATTCAAAAGATTACACATATCAACCTCGTGAACCAACCAAGGAGGTTTAAAGATGAAGTCAACCGCCATAGCATTGTGCAACACTTTTTTAGCCACACAATCAACAACAGTAGTGAAGGTTCTAGGAATAAACGATAAAGAAGAACATGTTAGGCAGTTCAAATTCCTCCACAGTTTCCTTAGTAGAGGCTTGAATTTGGCAGGCGGTTCAGTGGCATTGTTTCATAAGGTTATACCTTGTTCCGAATCAGAGGAAAAAAAGTGTTGAAAAGGTTCATCGATGCACACACTTTAGTAGCATATAGTAAATCATGTAACTCGGCTTCTAGGGCGCTAGTGATGTCGTCTAACTTTCCACAGCCTCGCACCAGGTCGCCTGTTTTCGTGATCATGTAGAGTCTGTAGGCACAAGATCTCGAATCATGTTTGAAGGTTGCATCATCCAAGGTATATATGTCTTTATCATTAAAATGTACAATCTCAATTCCTCAAACCTAGGAGGTAATTGCACTTGAGATTCATTTATCTTAGATAAATAATATTTTTAATGAGATTGTAGATTGTTTATTCAAAAAAATAAGTCTTGTATATATATTTTTAGATAATACTCATATATATAATACTCATTTTCGTATTTCTTCTATTCAATTTTTTTTTCAAATATATGTCACATTAATCATGTTAGAATGTATTTTTTAAAGAATCGAATGCTTTTTATTTCATTAAGAAATTCATTGTGATTTGAAAGTTTTAAGCGATTTTTCTCTTTTTTTTTCTTTTTTATATAATCCTCACACTTTATCTCTCTTTTCTCTTTATTGCTTGCCGCAGTCCATTGAAACTAATGCATTTTTATTGGCTCCAATCATTTAGGAGTGGGAACAAGATATAAACCAGGTTCAAGTGAGGTTCTGCATAGCATTTTTCCTGTAAATACGCCCTACAAGGCTACAACTACATGAAACTTAAATTAAGGTGCAATAAGCAGGTACAAGGAAGGCTCACTTATCAGTACAACCCCACCTGGAACGCACGCTGACCAAGTTGGTGCTTTTTTATTAATACTTCCGAGGGGTGGCTGAGGAATTTGAGTAAGAGTGTTTTTCCTTGAGGCATGTGAGAAAGCTCCGATCTTATGGAGAAATTCCGATCGTTTGGTAAGCAAACAGATGTTGGTAGTGGGTTGACTTCTAAGCATCGAGCTAGCTAGCATGCTAGCTCAGCTGTGACGATAAGCAAGATTGGATGCCATCCCGAGGATGGGGCGTGGCGATCCTGAACATGTGTGATGTACAGTGTCAATCTGCCGGTCAGTCCATTCTGGTTGATACCTCATGGCTGAATTGCCACAGTTTGCAGAAAAGAAGAAATAAACAGCTATGAAGCAACCAGAAGGGGGTTTATCCTCCTACATATCAATCTGTTATGTAAATCTAATCTTTGTCTAGTCTTGGCGGTAACCAATTTTTGTCCAGTTTTAGGGGAATGTAGAGGTCTCATATGCACAATGGATAATAAAGAGTGTGTTTTCTATCGAAGGTGTTAATAAGCTCCTATGTGCTAAGCCACCACTCGTTTGCTGGCGGATGGTGTGCGGATGGTGTTAATAAGCTTGAGGCATAATAGTAAATATGTGCATTCGCAAGTGTGGTCCATATATTCACCTCAAGTTTTTGGAACAAACGTCCACTTATCTTTCCATATATAAAGATGAACAGCTTAGTAGTGACTAGTGAGTGCCGTGCGATTAATTTTCTTACTCATATGCACAAAAGACAATAACTATATTTGTCACCTACATTGTTTTAATATCATGTCTCCTGTTATTGATAAATCTCACAACAGAGAGAATAAATAATAGTATGCAGAACAAGATATAGCAAGCAGCCACAAGAGACTTATCCCCTGCTGTCCTTCGGATCAATTACTTCTCCTTAAATTAATCTTTGTCAATTTTGGACGTTATCTAATAGTTGTCCAATTTTAGGAGTATGTAGAGGGCAACAAAGATGACCCACTTCTTGGTCCAACTGAAAATTGTTCATGTAGTCGGTGTTTTCTTTCCTTTTTTGGCTTTTGTGGGAGCTCGTGAGTAGGATTAGGAGTGGGTTTTCTTAACCATGTGAGAAAGCTCCGGTCTTGAGGAGAGCTTGCATTCCATCGGTAAGCAAGTAGATTGCTTTGACTTCCAAGCATCCAGCTAGCTAGCGCATATTTTAGCTAAGGCAGGTGGATAGCAGTGGCATTAATTAGCTGGTAAACTTGGAGATCAAAAGGTACGTTTATTCTTCAGCACAGCTATAGCTGGCTCAGCTGTGAAGGATAAGCAAGATGTATTATAGGATGGACCGCGTGGCGGTGCAGAACCCTTGAGATGTACAATTCATCTGTCATTGCGTCTGCATCTGGTATCTAATTGGACCGATGACTAGTCTAAACTGATATCTCACAGCAGCTTATAGCTACATAGCACGCAGGACAAGAAAACAAGCAGCTATCAGCGATATCGACATGGGGAACGGATGATGCTGTTTGCGGAGGTATTGACTGCGCCAAGAAGCAAACTTACACATTCTTGGTAAACGACGCTGGCTGGAGACGCTCTTTGCAGCAGATGGCCGGCCAGTTCTGCGAGAGGTGGGGGTGGGTGGGTCGCCCACTAGCTTAAGACCAAGTTGCTCTGGTGGTTGTTTCGTCGCCGTGTGTGATGTGCTGACAGAACAAGCGTACAGAGAGGGATCCTGCAATAGAGACAGAAACAACCAATAATCAGATGGGGGTGGAGTGGGGCTGGCAACAGGTTGGTGCAGACTGGCCGACGGAGTGAGGTTGGAATGGAGAGCGACTCGTCGCCAGCCGGCAGGTTTCCACCAACCAGCGGTTGGTACATTGCGCTCATCCAGTTCCAGTCTCCACTCCTCTCCTCTCCGGCTGCCGTTTGTTGTTGGTTCCTCGTGACGCCATCTCCTCTTCGCCGCGTTCGGCGGCCCATTACCATCGTCACTGTCGCTTTCCCACGGGTTAGCTACTAGCTCAACTGGCAACCCCACAGACAAACCCACCTGGGAGAATTGGGGCGTCATACCAGTTGCCTTGCCCATCATTACACCTCACCGAACGCGGACCATGGCGAACCCCAATAAAATCCCACGGCGCCGAGCTTCTCTGCTACTCTCTCGTTGTTTAGGGTCTGTTATGTAAATTCATTTTTGGACTCAAATAGAACACAGCCTATTTTCTATTACCAAACAAGGGGCAACTAAATGAAGAAGAAAAAAAACATAATTTATTTGTTATGTTTTTTATTTTGTGTGAAAAAGACGAAATATATATTATTTTGTGTCCCAAATTAGTGTCCACGTGACTTTTTCCTTATTTTTAGTGGATGTTGTTTTGATTTTCTCTTTATCAACTAATCATATGGTCGGTTGATTGATTGATTGATTGATTTATCATTCACTTTTTCTAGCATTATAGGGAGGAAAAAAGTACCTGCCATGTGAGCCTTTTTTCCCGACGACATTTTTTAGTCAGGTTATTGTTGTAAGCAAATAACTCGGAAAAAATGGCCTCAAAAAAAGGATGCACTAACAAAGGCCATATATGGGATAATTGAAGATGAAATGTAACTTTCCGCACTACACTGAAAATTATCCGAAAATCAACTCGTTGACTCTAGTCAACATTTTCATTCTGCATAGTTACACAAAACTATTGACTATGTCGTGGTTTTGATTACACTTCCCCGCTCAATCCGCACATTTTTTCTGGAAACTTCATAACACAATCAACTCACACTTACAAGATACGTTTCTCTTCAACAATATGATCCACATTTATATTCCAATGTAGTCGCCAAAAAGAAAAACAACTACATGTATTCCATCATTGCAAGGGGCAAGTTTTCATTAAAACACATCTTGTGCTTGGCCGCAACCTAGAAAATGAAAAAAAAAACTCATCTGATGTTAACTAACATCATTCGTCAAGCATTCAAGAAACACCCAAATTAAACTTTTCAATCATATTCTCATATACAAGCATAGACAAAGAGCCTTCCATTTAATACATACTATCATGCAACTGTGCATTGTTCACCATATGTGACTTAAACATGTTGTCAATTATTTTGCTCATATTTACAACATGTACAATAAAGGTTCAGGGCGCACAATCAAAGATTGCATCATAATGAATGGTCATGTAAGACACCCTTCTTGCGACTCAGGTGTATAGCATGACTCTAGACACCACCATATAAAAGATCTCCACCATTAGCTCAATGTTTCCTAGATGAAGGAGATTGCTCACTAGAAAAGCGATACTATGATGCTTCGAGCTTACAATGTATAAATGCCATGAGAATGAAATTGAATTCCTGGTGAGAGATAAAACATATATAGAGCAATCATAGTATGCAAACTATAACATATGCATTGGATTATAATGTTATTGCCATGGTATTAAATGTCAACAACATGAGGTGAATTGTTGTCGAAACTGTCAATGTTGTCGTTGAGCAAAGTTGAACCCATGTAAACTTTCGGATTCCACAATTTCATTGAGATATTGGGACATGTCAATGAAATGTGCCCAAGTGTCGTCGATGTTGGCCCGACCCAGTGTAAATATTCTATAATATCATCGAATTTGTCAAACTAGTCAAACTTCAGCCGACATTTCCAAGAGTTTTGACAACATGTTGTGAGGGAGAGGAAAGAAGTAGCTAGAGCTTGGTGTAAGGTGATTTTGATAGATAGCTTAATCTTAGATGATAATAGTATATCTACCCCTTCTCTACTTGATCTACCATAGATGTAATGTGGATCTACTCATCCAACACATTTTTCTTCTAATACCAAATTCAAAATGTTATTATCTACTCTATTCTTAGTATTTAACAACTAAAATTGGTATATCTACTCCCTATCTACTAGATCTAACACTATTCTTAGTATTGTAAGCATATATTGTGTTTTGAGCTAGATTTCATGAAATCTATCTGTTATCATTACGAATTTAGTATTTTTAGCTTAATTTTTGTCGAAGTTGCGCCAAATTTTAGATGTAAAAATCCTCAAAGTTTCCTTGATGTTTCCACCACCTTCCACTTCCACCCTGTTAAATTCGAGGTCACGTTCCATGGTTATAACAAGTAATTATCAGGTAGTTCTGCATTTTTCATCCTAATTGGTTCACAACTTATTGTTAAAAAAAATATTTTATCTCATGTGTATAAAATATATAATAGCTAAAAACATACAATCAAAAATTGAGTTGTGAATACATCATCAAGTAAAACATATTTCTCAGGATCCAGTGTATAGATATGACTCTAGACAGGATCAGGAAAAAGATTCCTACCCACCACCACATGAGCGAGATTACTCAAAACAAAGCACGAAACAAACACTAAACATCCAGATTACCAGAAAACACAGTAAATTAAAACCAATTTTTATATAGCCATAAAAATGGAGCATATTACATCCAAGTCCACAAATTATGCCACCTATATCACATATCATACCATAAAGGTATCTACGTCACTGTACGGTGGCTATCTTGCCACAACATGTTACAAAAGATAACTTATTTGTATATATGTAAGCCATACATGTACAACCATGACATACTGCCAAAACCTGATATCAATGTAACAACAACTACAAAACATCCTCAAGGACCTGAGTGTGAGAAATCATTACACTGAACGAGATTACTCAAAACATAAAGCACAATCGAGTACTAATTAATCACATACCCAAAAATATGTGTAAATTAAAATCGATTTCAACATCAGCACTCGCTCAGAAATATTTGCGTAAGAGCCCAACATCTTTCTTATGTCCATACTATGCCATAAATTTGATACAAATTATTCTATCGCCTTAGCCACAACATTTATACACAGGAGAACAATATCTGTATATGCCACACAAACAAGCATTAATATGTTAACAAAAGTTCGATTCCTTTGAAACACTAGATACAAACTTTTCCTACCCTGACCTGAGAGTACAGGGACGACTCTAGGATACACTATACATCTAATCAAATTTCTCAAAGATTCATTACTATAGCTCCTCTTTGATGCCACATGTTTGTTTTCGTCACTTTCGATTACCTAAAAAAATGTGGTGAACCACAACGGTGAGACCCATGTCCCAGCAAGAGATATAACCTCCAACAATATTTATTGATTACAACATTTTTGAGTAATTAAATAGTTAAGAAGTTTAATCAGATATAAAAAATAAGGTCAATAGTACTGCTGATTAATAAAATACATAAAGGAGCAGATAATGACTATCATCATTAGCCTGACTATCATCCTTTATCTTGCTGACAATATAAGCAATTCAGTAGCATATGCATATCTAGCATCATGAGCAAGTCTAGTAACATAGCATAGCTAAAAACATGAGCATGTCTAATTGGTTGAACATATCAACATCATAAGAAGAGCTAACAACATAAGCACAACTATCTGTATAAGCATGATTAGCAGTATATGCATCTCTAGTTACAAAGGCATGGCTAGCATGTTAAACATAACTAACAACATGAGATAGCTAGCATCATGATTATAATCAACAATAGCAGTATAATTATCAACATAAGCATAGCTATTGTATGTACACATCTACAATCTTAGGAATATCCACAATGTGAGTATATCTACTATCACTTAATTACACCAAGTATTATCTTTATGTAAAGATATCAAATAAGGGTTATCATCCAATGTGAAAATGTTGTGTATAACCCTAAACAAATATACTACACGGTTGTATTACATCTTTTATTACACCCTAGGGAATTTGAATCATACCATTCAAAGTCCAACTGAGGTACTACCACTAGTCATATAGTCAAGCTTCTAACCACTAGTCTGCCCTTGGTACAGGTCACGGTATTAGAAACTAGGGTATTCACACCCAATCACTGAGGTACTACCACAGTTGTCCTCTAATCACATCATGTTATAATCATCGAGACACGACCGCAACCGTTCTTAATCACATCAGATGTATGAGGCATGACCATAGACAACCTCCACAATCTGCATTGTGGATGACAAGGATATATCCTCACCCTACCACACCCACATACTCAACAGTATGTGCTCTGATTTCCCCTTAGGAATACTCATTTCACCATCCAGCAAGTTCTGACACTAAAGATGGCTCTACGGCATAGGGCACTACATGATTAGAGTTGCACTTGATTAGTTATGCTAATTGGGCGAATTAAGGTTGCATCAAACAAGTGGACATAAAAACCCTAATTCACTTCTAGCAAGCATATAAATATCAAAACTTGAAAAGATATAAAACGTATGAAACATAATTTCACATCTCATCATCACATGGTACTATTCACTTGCCATTCATGAGACTACACTAGTCATCATATTATCACAAGATATAAATCCTTTTCACAATATCACAGGGTATCAACCCTTATCAACACAAGAGGATTACACCTCATTCAGGGCTCAACCATACCCAAAGGTCATTAAGACCATCATATTATTCCATGCAAGATCATCATTATCTTTCCATGCCTTCTAACAAGGCTCAACAACATCACTTACATATAATACACCATATCAGCACAATATTGCATTAATGAGCTAGGAGATATTCATAAACAATCATAGCAGGGTTATATTAACATTAAGAACATTCCTTTATTACATCAATATGCAAGGAATCTAGATATGATTAACACTCATCATATTCATAATGCACATGTTTAGCATAAGAAAGTATCAACCATGTGGCTATGATAACCACCAATTAACACATTAAGGCTATGATCATGTTAAGGATGGTATTCCACCATCATTCCATCATATGAGAATGTTAAACATGAATACTCATCTTTATCTATTTGCATTAAAGTTAGGTTCAACATGATAAATTATATCAATGTTACAAATCAACACTTATGCCCAAACCCTAACTCATAGCATCCCCATTGGATCATGGATGCATAAGCTGAAGCATCACCATCACATTCCATACTATTCTCAAGTATGAACCCACACATAAATCAAGGTGTAACCATCAGGTTATAGCATACTAGGGTTTTAACAACAATAAGAGAGTACTCCATTATTGTATTAGTCATTCAAGAACTATTCATACCCAATTACCATGCTTTAGTTATATTAGAGCTAGGTATAACAAGCTATACCTCATTAGGGTTACATATCAACACAATATGATTATCATCCCTTCTATTCATATGAGTGAATAGGTAAGACTACCTTATTAAGGGTAACCCACCATTTGTTCCATCATTATTCAACACATATCATCATACCACAATGTCACCCAGAACCATTGGATGTTTAAAAAGGTAAGACCATTGGTTGTTTACATAAGTAAACACCTTGGATAAACCACCTATGAGGTCCTTGATTTTTTCTCTAGAAAGAGTCACCATTTAACCCTAGACATACCTTTATTAACAACACAAAAAGTTCCATTGAGAGTAGGGTAAAACCCATAATCGACTATTCATTTAAAAAACAAGCCATCCATTATCAACAAGTAAGCTCCTTAAGTTGATCATATAAAGAAAACCATATAAATCACATTATTAGGACCAACATATTACATTAGCCATCATTCCACTTTATTGGAGGAATAAACAGTAGATCTTGACCATTGGGTCAAGTTCATATGTTAAAACCATCAATTATAGTATAGGTCTGACCATTCCATTAAGTGACCCAAGAAACCATTGGTCTAAGGCTTAATTGATGCTAAAACTACAATGCTTAACTCAACATAGGTTGTATAGACCTGATCCACCATCACTAGTGACCATTAAATCACCATAGGTTGTTAGATCAACACTATATTCATTAATCAGCATCAAATATTAAGCTAATGTCATCATTGATTGATAACATCAGTAGGGTACTTAATGGTTGATCATTAAACTTCTAATTGATCCAAAACCTGACCTAAGGGGTGAAAGTCAGTTGACACCCTTGGTCACCATAATCAGTTTTCATGAAGACAACACCATCATTTCTTGCAATGGTACCACCAACGGGTCATGTGTTTATAGAAGAAATCAGCTTAAAACCCTAAAATTGACCATTGGTTGATAGGTGCTTAGAACCATAGGTTGCCAAACCAACCTAATCCAAGTCATATTATACCTTAAGAATAGCGTACCCATGATCACAGGTTCATCTACAACTGAAATAAGAACTGGGAACATTATAAAAATCGAAATCCAAGTCAAGCATAGCTTTTTAGTGCATGGATCATCATTTTCAAGCAAGAACATGATCTAGAAAGCTTATGGTAAGCAATAAACGTGGAGCAAGTTATAAAACTTGCCTCTAATTATAATATGAAACCCCAAACAAAATAAAACACGAGTAGGTAGGGTAGAAAATCCAAGCATAAGCTATGAACTCGTCCATCTAGCACCTTTCTTCATCAAATGAGCAAACCCTAAGCATAAGGAGCAAGAAAGGTAGGGTTTTAGAGCTTTAGAGCAATTTCTACCATGGAACAGCATGGTTCTGACCTGGAGAAAGGTAGGAGGAAGGATAAAAAAGAAAAATAGAGAAAATAAGGGGATTCTTACTCTTTTAGGCCAAGATCACTAGAAGGAAGCCTTTTAAACTAAAAAAGGAAGTCAATTGCAACCCTAGATCCTTTTTCCAAGAAGGTCCCCACTTTCTTCTTCCTTGGATAGTAAAATTCACAGCATCGTAGAGGGAAAATGAGGTTGGGAGAAGGAGAGAAGTGGTGGAGAGAAAATAGCTCATTTTGGTGCTTGGGGATAAGTATATGAAATTTTAAGATAAAGAAAAAGAAAAAGTTGAAGTTCTAGTATCTATCCAAGTGTTCATGGCTTTAATTTATTAAGAAATACAAGCACACACACAAGAATCTCCCCCACCATCTGTATAGACCTTCTTAGCTTTCCTTTGTCGAATTTCCCAGCCAATCAAATAATTCATTAGTTGATAGCTATAAAAGGTAGCTCATCCATGAAGGTGTAAACCCTAAAATACCCTAGGATAAAACACCTTCAAACCAAGGTTTAAATAGGTTCCCCGTGTCTCAAAAAGCTCAATAATGGTGATAGAATATCCAAGGAACATAATTCAATTGATAAATTACAAAGAAAACCTCTCAATTGGATAAATTGCATAAAAGTCCAAAATTTGCATAAAATTGCATAACTTGCTCAACCAGTGTCCAAATTGGACCAAATTTGAAACTTAAGCTTGTTTTATAATTTCAAAGCATATCACAAGGTTATATTAGGGTTCCAAGAATTAATTTATGGTAATTAAGCTTATTCAACTCATTAAGCATGTTTAGGGGCCTTACAACTATAAACCCCTTGTAAGGACCCTGACCTGCGTTTAGGGTTTACCCTGTTTGCTTTGCTTAACCTTGGTGGTTTGATGATTGCTAATCACCTTTAGTGGTGATTAGGGTTTGGTTGTGCTTTGTTGAGAGTTGAAGGTGCTACTTGCAAATAAACCAAGTCTAAGGTTTTGTGAGCAAGTTTACCACCTTGAGAGGTGTTCTTCTCTCTCTTTGCTTCCTCTAGGGTTGAAAGGAAGGCTTGGGCTTGTTGTTTGAGTTCTTTGGGCCTTTGTTGGGCTTGTTTGGGCCTTGGAGTTCCTTGTTTGGGCTTGCTTGGGCCTTGTGTCAGCCAAGTAGAGTTTGTGTCGGCCTAGAGAGCTTGGTGTGTCGCCCATGATGCTTGGTCCAACCTTGGTCATGTTTGGAGAACACATGGTGCACATCTTGGAAAAGTGTCTTATGGCTTGCATGAGTGGTGGCTTGAGTTGGTGGGCATGTGTCCCTTGGGTGGACGACACCTAGCTTGAGACAACCTTGGTTTCTCCTCCTTTCTCATCTATATAGGTGGTCCCTTCCTTAGCTTGAGGTCCCTTTAGTTCCTCTCCTTCTTGTGCATGACACACTCTTCCTTTCCTTTGCTTGGTGGCCGACACACCCTTGTGTGAGCAGCTTGGAGGCCGACACACCCTTGGAGAAGGAGCTAAGGTGGCCGACACACCCTTGTGTGAGCAGCTTGGAGGCCGATACACCCTTGGAGTTGAAAGAGTGGAGGTCGACACACCCCTCTTGGAGGAGCTTTGGTGGTCAACAACCCTTGGAGCTCAAGTGCATCTTCTTCCTTGGAGCTTAAGGCGGGTTGCATGACTCTAACCCTAACTACTCTACTCTCCCTTCAATATATGTTTGCTTTAATCTTGCCCTTACACGTTTGGAGTTGTTCTTTAGCTATCTTGCATGTTGGCCGATCCTTGATATCTAGGGTTTAGGGAGCAACACTCCTTTCTCCCCTTGGTCTAGATGAGTGAGCTTGGGGTCCTAGTGTCATGAGCAAAACCCCTCTTTCCTACTCGATTGAGGTGAGCTATGACCTAGTGGCTCGGGCAATACCCTCATCTCACCTTGGGCAAGATGGTGAGCTCGTCTAGATGACCTTGAGTAGTTGTATCTTGAGAGTTTGGTGCTCATGGAGGTGCTTCCCGACAACCCCCATAGTTTTGTTGCCTTGCACGGCTTGAGTGAACACGTTTTCTCTTTTTGTATCTTGGGTGGTGAGCAACCTGACCCTGCTCGCCCGATATTGTTCTGCTCGCTCAGTTATTCTGCTCGCTCAGTTGTTCTGCTCGCTCTGTAGCCCTGCTCGCCCGGTGGGCCTGTCGCTTGATACCTTGGCTCGCCCAGTAGCTTAGCTCGCCCGATAGCTCAGTGTGTTGCTCACCCGGTTTTCCCCCTGACGCGCCTTGCTCACCCGACACTAGCTGTTTCGACCAGTGCTTGTTGCTCACCCGGACATCCTTGCTTGCCCGATGCTGGTGCTCACCCGCTACCTACCCGCATCGCCCGATAGGATTTTCTCACGCGGCTTTACTCTGCTCACCCGACACCCTCTGAGCGTGTCGCCCGACAGGGTGCTCGCCTATGCTCTACCCTGCTCGCCTGTTTGCCTTGCACGCATGAGTTCTGCTCGCACGCCTGATGACCTTGTGCATGTTGGAGATGCACGCCCGACAGGGCTGCACGCTTGCCTTCGTTTCAAGGGTGGTGTCCTGCACGCCTGACCTTGCACGCCCTGGTTTGGGTGAGAGTGAACTCTAATCCGAGTAGGATCTTTGGTGAGGGTTTTGTACCTTTTTGTGAGGAAGTTTGGGGTCATGAAGATGACTTGGCTAGCGATTTCCCTTGGTAGTATTAATAACACCTTGCTCACCTAATAGTTACAATAATGGCTAGGTTAATGCTTGTGTTATTTGTCTCTCTTTAATATGATGTCAAGGCATGGTAAGATACATGATTAGTTGCATAGTAATGTGTCTTGAGCACACAATTATCAGGTAATATATAGTAATATTTGTAGCAATGATATCTCATGATGATAGGCATTGTCCTTATATCAATAATATGCTTAACCTTAATCGGTTCTTGGTAACAAACCCTAGATATGAGATGTGAATGATAAGTCTCTTGGTTACTTTCATTGAATATTGATTGGTGCTAACCATGCAAGTATTGTTAGCCAAATGAAAGGCTATGAGAAATGATTATGTGTGAGTATTGTGATGACAGGTGTATTATGAATGATGTTCCTTAATGAGGTTGAAAGCCTTGAGAGGCTATGGCACTATATAATGAGGGATTGAGATCCCATGATATGTGGTGATCCTTGAGATGGATCTAGATGGTTGGAAAGAGGCCAAGTGATAACATGTGATGTGAGATCCTTGGGATGGATCAGTGTGATATAAATTATAGGAAATGCATAATGTTGAGTTTATGTTGTTTTCCTTTTGTTATGTCTTGCATGTTATACAACTTGGTTGAATCTTGCAATCCATCTAAAAGATACTAATTAATCATAGTGGAATCTATCATGTAGTTTGCCCTGGCCATAATGAAATGGGTTCTCCTGCGGGTTAACCCGGAGCGCATATTGTTGAATATGCGAGGTTGCTCCTAGCCTAAAGTAAGGAGGTAAGAGTACAACTACGGTTGTAGACTCAAGGGTGAGGTGAACATAGCCCAGTGATGATAAGGGCGAGGTGAACATAGCCCATATATATGATATGTTGAGCATGAATGCGTTCATGGCTTAGAGCACGATGTTTAGACACGTGACTCAATTTAACTAGCACCGTGACCTGTACCAAGGCGGGCTAGGCAGAGGGTAGCCTGAAGAGCTAACCCTGTGGCTTATGACCACTTCAGCATGAGACTACAGTCCTGCTCATGTATACTCATGTTCCGCAGCAGAGGGTAGCCTGAAGAGCTAACCCTGTGGCTATGACCACTTCAAGCATGAGACTGCGGTCCTGCTTATGTTATACTTATGTACGGACATGAGGCGGATAAGGTCTTGGATTCCGGCTCTTCCATTGACCTTGTATGGCACCGGCTATGGGCTTCGCAGCCGAAGGTTGGATTTGAACAGTACGGTTCATTTCCTCAGGGCATAATAAAACGTAATACAGCCGTTTAGTATGTATTAATAAGACAAATACAAAACATTGGTGGAGGCCTTGTTTGTGTAGTTAACTTTAATTATATCGTAGTTGTTTATGCATTACCCTTTTGTGGTGAATCTCATATAATCTATCTTGTCAATCATTTTCCATTGGGAAATATAGTGGTTATATGCCCTTTTGATACAGCTGGTAAGTCTGAGGATGGCTTGTTACTTATAACTGTTCTTATTATATTCTTTATCAATAATCTACTGAGATAAGCTTTATCTTATCTGAGGTTTTGTAGTTTTTGCGCAGAGTTATGCCTCCCGCTGGGACAATGTTCAATTGTCTCACTCCGCTAGTTTTCACCCTTTTTAGGTGGTCGAGCTTGTCATGGTGGTGGTCACGGAGTTACGGCCGAGCAGCGAGAAGATCTGTAGAAGGCAAGCTTTGGAGATGCTGCTGTTTTGATGTTTTGGTGTAGAGTCTAGAGTCATCCCTGTACTCTCAGGTCCTTGGCGGTGTTTGACGTTGTTTTACGATGTACGACCGATATCGTTTGTATGTCCTGCTGCTGGCCGGATGTGGGCCTTTATGTATATAACAGGTGATGAACTCATGGTTATGACAGGACAGTTGTTGCGCTAAGCTGTGGATATGTATCCAGGCTTGTATGGATATGTATATAACATGTTTTCTTGCAGGATATGGACTGGAATGTAATATGTTTCACAGTTTATCAGTTTTCTGCAATCGGTTTTAATTAACCCGTGTTTTTGATTAACTGTGGTTATGGTGATTTCCACACATTTTCGCGTAAAACCTCGTTATCTGTGTGATAATGGGATGTGTTGCCACAAGTTTTGGTATCAGAGCGTTAGGTTCGCTGAGTCTACAGGGATCTAGGACTAGGTTGTGTTTGTTCTTATGTGTTTTCCAGATTTTCTCATAGAAATCTTCTGCCCTCAGCGGAAGAAAAGCCAAGATGTCTGGAAACCATGAAGAAATCGTTGTTGAGCACAGCGATGTTGCATCTGTTGATGGAGCAATAGGACAGGCACATGAAGATCGGGTGCCTGAGGTCCCCCAACCTGACCCAACCATTCTTGAACGCCTTGCCTATCAACAGCTTATGGGGCAGATGATGGTTACGATGAATCTCATGGTCGAACGATTACAAGTGCATCCTCTGCGAGCACAGGTTCCCCATGGAGAAGAATCGGGTATTGGGAAGACCTCCGAGCGGCTTTGCTGAGTCGGAGCTTCGGAGTATGCTAGAATGGCTGATCCAGCGGATGCAGATCTATGGCTGACAAGTCTTGAAAAGGCTTTCCGGATCCTCGACATCCCCGAAGCAGACAAGGTAAAGCATGCTGTCTACCTTATGAAAGGTAGTGCTGGTCACTGGTGGACCATCGAGGAAGGGAAGCGGCCTGGTAAGGTGATCTGTTGGGAGATGTTTCGACGCGAGTTTGCCACCAGATACTTTCCGAAGACGTATCTGGACGAAAAGGTCGCTCAGTTTGAGCGCTTACAACAAGAAAGGATGAAACTCGCCGGCTATGAGACCAAGTTTATGGATCTATTGAGGACCTGTCCTCACTTTGCGGCAACAGACGAGGAACGGCTCAGACGTTTCGAGAAGGGTTCGAGTGCTGAGGTAACAACCCCTGTACCTGCTTTGGAGGACCAAGAACAGTTGGATATGGATGTAGGACCTGCCCGGAGAATCAAACGATCAGTTAAGAAGAAAAGAGGATCCATACCCCACCAAAGACCTTATCTTGCACCCAGGATCTGCTACCAGTGCAAACAACCAGGACATATCTGGTCAAGTTGTCCCTACAAAGATGATGAAGTGACGCAGCAGCCGAGGCAGAACCTTCAGGGGTCTGGGAGACCACAACCCAGTGGTAGCAGAGGACGAGGACGCGGTCGAGCGTCTCAGGCTGGATCGTCTGCTCAGGGAGGCAGAGGTCGTGGACAGCAAGCAACGACTTGATTCTATGCTATGAATCAGCCGGAGGCAGTAGTCAACCTGCGAGTGGTGACAGGTCAGATGGAGTTATTTCATTCTGATATGTCTTCTTCTTGCTTTATATTTGTTCTGGTTGACCCGGGTGCTACGCACTCTTTTATCGCCTATAGTATGCTTGAGAACTGTCGCTTACCTGTTAGCTGTAAGAAGGATAGCTTGTTGTTAGAAACCCCTCTTGATGGTTCCTCTTTGCTTCGAGAAGAGTTTCCATCTTGTGTCTTGTCTTTCTCGGGACACCGCATTCAAGTGGATCTCATACCACTTGCTATGCATGGGTTCGATGTTATCCTTGGGATGGATACCTTAGAGAGGTATAAGGTTGTTTTGGACTGTGGTTCCAAGAAGGCAGTGTTTGATGTTGCTGGAGAGAAGTGGATCTTCCAAGGAGATAGGAAGATTCTTCCGACGTGCTTAGTATCAGCTATGGTGGCAGATAAGTTGTTACGACAAGGATGTGAGGCGTTCTTAGCTCACGTAGTAGATACCGTAGTGGATGCCAAGGCGAAGGGTCCTAGCCTTGAGGAGGTGTCAGTTGTTCGTGAGTTTGCAGACATGTTCCCTGAGGAGTTTCCTGGTGTTCCCCCACCCCGAGAGATTGATTTCGAGATCAATCTAGTACCAGGAACGCATCCAATTGCACAGACACCGTACATAATGGCTCCAGCAGAGATGGCAGAGTTGAAGAAGTAGTTATAGGAGTTGCTAGATAAAGGTTTTATCCGACCCAGTACGTCGCCTTGGGGTGCGCCTGTGTTGTTCGTCAAGAAGAAGGACGGTTCGATGCGGTTGTGTATAGACTACCGGCAGTTGAATAAGGTCACGATCAAGAACAAGTACCCATTGCCGAGGATAGATGATCTATTCGATCAGTTGTGTGGTGCTACAGTGTTCTCTAAGATCGATCTACGGTCCGGATATCATCAGTTGAGGATAAAGGCGGATGACATACCGAAGTCAGCCTTCAGGACAAGGTATGGTCATTATGAGTTTGTGGTTATGCCGTTTGGGTTAACCAATGCACCTGCAGCCTTCATGGACCTGATGAACAGAGTGTTCTGTTCATTCTTAGATCAGTTTGTTGTAGTCTTTATAGATGACATCTTGATCTATAGTCGGGACAGACTAGAGCATGATCAGCATCTTCGTCGAGCGTTGACTCTTCTTCGTCAACATCAGTTGTATGCCAAGTTCAGTAAGTGTGAGTTCTGGCTGGATGAAGTGACCTTCTTGGGCCATGTGATATCCGCTGAAGGAGTCAAGGTAGATCCAAAGAAGGTGGAATCTGTTGTAGATTGGGAACAGCCGAAGACGCTGATAGAAGTTCGTAGTTTCCTTGGTTTAGCAGGATACTACCGGAGGTTTATCAAGGACTTCAGTGTGATCGTATTACTAATGACGAAGTTGACCAGGAAAGATGTACCTTTTGTTTGGGATGACCAATGTCAGCAAGCTTTCCAGAGTCTGAAGGAGAAGCTGACCAGTGCCCCAGTATTGATCTTGCCAGAGCCTGTGAAAGGCTATGTTGTTTTCTGTGATGCTTCTAAGAAAGGTTTAGGTTGCGTGTTGATGCAGGAAGATCATGTGGTTTCCTTTGCCTCGCGACAGCTCAAGAAGCATGAGGAGAACTACCCGACTCATGACTTGGAGCTGGCAGCAGTAGTCCATGCGTTAAAGATTTGGAGACACTATCTGTATGGGGAAGTGTGCCAGATCTTTACGGATCATAAGAATCTGAAGTATATCTTCAACAGTATGAGTTGAACATGCAACAGCGGCGATGGATGGAGTTGATCAACGACTACGACTGAACTATCGAGTATCATCCTGGTAAGGTGAATGTGGTAGCAGATGCGCTTAGCAAGAAGTCTTCTCTTTCTTCAAAGAAGGCACAGTTGAGTTCCCTGGTTTGCCATAGGCGAGATATGTTTGTTTCTCTGCGGCAGATGAACGTACAGATGGAAGTCTCCTTGTTGTCTGGTCTTTTCGCACAGATGCAAGTCAAGCCTACGTTGAGGTAGCAGATCAAGGATGCACAGCAGACGAATGAGGCGGTACAGTTGATCAGATCAGAGTTCGGCAGCGACAAGCATGATGGGTTTCATGAGTCTGAGGATGGGCTAGTTTGCTATCATGATAGGATGGTGGTTCCTGATGCTGATGATCTGAGGAAGTTGGTTCTTGAAGAAGCACATACGTCGATGTATGCGATGCATCCAGGTGTCACCAAGATGTATCATAGTCTGAAGGACTTGTATTGGTGGCCCGGTATGAAGAGAGATGTGGCTGAGTTCGTGGCTAGATGTGCGGTATGTCAGCAAGTGAAGGCTGAACATCAGAAGTTGGCAGGTACGTTGCAACCTTTACCGATACCGCAATGGAAATGGGATCATATAACCATGGATTTCGTAGTTGGTCTGCCCAAGACAACTAGGAATCATGATTCCATTTGGAGTGATAGTGGACAGATTGACGAAGTCTGCCCATTTCCTTCCTGTGAAGACGACGTACACAGCAGAGAAGCTTGCTCGAGTATATGAGGATGAGATAGTTTGTTTGCATGGTGTTCCAACAACGATAGTTTCTGACAGAGGTCCTCAGTTTACAAGTCGTTTTTGGGAACAGCTGCACAGAGCGTTGGGAACGCAGTTGAAGTTTAATACAACCTTTCACCCGCAAACAGATGGACAGTCTGAAAGGACTATTCAGATTATGGAAAATCTCCTTTGAGCTTGTGTTTTGCAGTTTCCAGGTATATGGGGCCTTACCCAGTTACAGCACGTGTTGGAAAGGTAGCTTACGAGATAGAGTTGCCTCCTGAGTTGCACCGGTTACATCCAGTGTTCCATGTCAGTAGGCTAAAGAAAAATCATCCAGATTCAGGTACAGTGATACAGCCAGTTGAAGTTGAGCTTGATGCAGATGTGACCTACGAGGAAGGTCCCGTGGCGATTCTTGACAGAAGGATCAAGAAGTTGAAGAGGAAGGACCTGGTTCTTGTGAAAGTTCTTTGGCAATGTCGTGGCGTCGAGGAAGCCACGTGGGAGCTTGAGGAAGAGATGAGGAGGAAGTATCCCTCGCTTTTCTCTTCGGATTTCGGGGACAAAATCCCTTAAAGGGGGTTAGATTGTAAGGACCCTGACCTACGTTTAGGGTTTACCCTATTTGCTTTGCTTAACCTTGGTGGTTTGATGCTTGCTAATCACCTTTAGTGGTGATTAGGGTTTGGTTGTGCTTTGTTGAGAGTTGAAGGTGCTACTTGCAAATAAACCAAGTCTAGGGTTTTGCGAGCAAGTTTACCACCTTGAGAGGTGTTCTTCTCTCTCTTTGCTTCCTCTAGGGTTGAAAGGAAGGCTTGGGCTTGTTGTTTGAGTTCTTTGGGCCTTTGTTGGGCTTGTTTGGGCCTTGGAGTTCCTTGTTTGGGCTTGCTTGGGCCTTGTGTCGGCCAAGTAGAGTTTGTGTCGGCCTAGAGAGCTTGGTGTGTCGCCCATGATGCTTGGTCCAACCTTGGTCATGTTTGGAGAACACATGGTGCACATCTTGGACAAGTGTCCTATGGCTTGCATGAGTGGTGGCTTGAGTTGGTGGACATGTGTCCCTTGGGTGGACGACACCTAGCTTGAGACAACCTTGGTTTCTCCTCCTTTCTCATCTATATAGGTGGTCCCTTCCTTAGCTTGAGGTCCCTTTAGTTCCTCTCCTTCTTGTGCACGACACACTCTTCCTTTCCTTTGCTTGGTGGCCGACACACCCTTGTGTGAGCAGCTTGGAGGCCAACACACCCTTGGAGAAGGAGCTAAGGTGGCCGACACACCCTTGTGTGAGCAGCTTGGAGGCCGATACACCCTTGGAGTTGAAGGAGTGGAGGTCGACACACCCCTCTTGGAGGAGCTTTGGTGGTCGACAACCCTTGGAGCTCAAGTGCATCTTCTTCCTTGGAGCTTAAGGCGGGTTGCATGACTCTAACCCTAACTACTCTACTCTCCCTTCAATATATGTTTGCTTTAATCTTGCCCTTGCACGTTTGGAGTTGTTCTTTAGCTATCTTGCATGTTGGCTGATCCTTGATATCTAGGGTTTAGGGAGCAACACTCCTTTCTCCCCTTGGTCTAGATGAGTGAGCTTGGGGTCCTAGTATCATGAGCAACACCCCTCTTTCCTACTCGATTGAGGTGAGCTATGACCTAGTGGCTTGGGAAATACCCTCATCTCACCTTGGGCAAGATGGTGAGCTCGTCTAGATGACCTTGAGTAGTTGTATCTTGAGAGTTTGGTGCTCATGGAGGTGTTGCCCGACAGCTCCCATAGTTTTGTTGCCTTGCACGGCTTGAGTGAACACATTTTCTCTTTTTGTATCTTGGGCGGTGAGCAACCTGACCCTGTTCGCCCGATATTGTTCTGCTCGCTCAATTGTTTTGCTCGCTCAGTTGTTCTGCTCGCTCAGTTGTTCTGCTCGCTCAGTGGTTTTGCTTGCTCTGTAGCCCTACTCACCCGGTGGGCCTGTCGCCCGATACCTTGGCTCGCCCAGTAGCTTAGCTCGCCCGATAGCTCAGTGTGTTGCTCACCCGGTTTTCCCCCTGACGCGCCTTGCTCACCCGACACTAGCTGTGTCGACCAGTGCTTGTTGCTCACCCGGACATCCTTGCTTGCCTGATGCTGGTGCTCACCCGCTACCTGCCCGCATCGCCCGATAGGCTTTGCTCACGCGGCTTTACTCTGCTCACCAGACATCCTCTGAGCGTGTCGCCCGACAGGGTGCTCGCCTATGCTCTACCCTGCTCGCCTGTTTGCCTTGCACGCATGAGTTCTGCTCGCACGCCCGATGACCTTGTGCATGTTGGAGCTGCACGCCCGACAGGGCTGCACGCTTGCCTTCGTTTCAAGGGTGGTGTTCTGCACGCCTGACCTTGCACGCCCTAGTTTGGGTGAGAGTGAACTCTAATCCGAGTAGGATCTTTGGTGAGGGTTTTGTACCTTTTTGTGAGGAAGCTTGGGGTCATGAAGATGACTTGGCTAGCGATTTCCCTTGGTAGTATTAATAACACCTTGCTCACCTAATAGTTACAATAATGGCTAGGTTAATGCTTGTGTTATTTGTCTCTCTTTAATATGATGTCAAGGCATGGTAAGATACATGAATAGTTGCATAGTAATGTGTCTTGAGCACACAATTATCAGGTAATATATAGTAATATCTGTAGCAATGATATCTCATGATGATAGGCATTGTCCTTATATCAATAATATGATTAACCTTAATCGGTTCTTGGTAACAAACCCTAGATATGAGATGTGAATGATAAGTCTCTTGGTTACTTTCATTGAATATTGATTGGTGCTAACCATGCAGGTATTGTTAGCCAAATGAAAGGCTATGAGAAATGATTATATGTGAGTACTGTGATGATAGGTGTATTATGAATTATGTTCCTTAATGAGGTTGAAAGCCTTGAGAGGCTATGGCACTATATAATGAGGGATTAAGATCCCATGATATGCAGTGATCCTTGAGATGGATCTAGATGGTTGGCAAGAGGCCAAGTGATAACATGTGATGTGAGATCCTTGGGATGGATTAGTGTGATATAAATTGTAGGAAATGCATAATGTTGAGTTTATGTTGTTTTCCTTTTGTTATGTCTTGCTTGTTATACAACTTGGTTGAATCTTGCAATCCATCTAAAAGATACTAATTAATCATAGTGGAATCTATCATGTAGTTTGCCCTGGCCATAATGAAATGGGTTCTCCTGCGGGTTAACCCGGAGCGCATATTGTTGAATATGCGGAGAAGGTCTTGGATTCTGGCTCTTCCATAATCTTGTATGGCACCGGCTATGGGCTATGTAGCTGAAGGTTGGATTTGAACGGTACGGTTCATTTCCTCAGGGCATAATAAAACGTAATACAGCCATTTAGTATGTATTGATAAGACAAATATGAAACATTGGTGGAGGCCTTGTTTGTGTAGTTAACTTTAATTATATCGTAGTTGTTTATGCATTACCCTTTTGTGGTGAATCTCATATAATCTATCTTGTCAATCATGTTCCATTGGGAAATATAGTGGTTATATGCCCTTTTGATACAGCTGGTAAGTCTGAGGATGGCTTGTTACTTATAACTGTTCTTGTTATATTCTTTATCAATAATCTGCTGAGATAAGCTTTATCTTATCTGAGGTTTTGTAGTTTTGGCGCGGAGTTATGCCTCCCGCTGGGACAATGTTCAATTGTCTCACTCCGCTAGTTTTCACCCTTTTTAGGTGGTCGAGCTTGTCGTGGTGGTGGTCGCGGAGTTACGACCGAGCAGCGAGAAGATCTGTAGAAGGCAAGCTTTGGAGATGCTACTGTTTTGATGTTTTGGTGTAGAGTCTAGAGTCATCCCTGTACTCTCAGGTCCTTGGCGGTGTTTGACGTTGTTTTATGATGTACGATCGATATCGTTTGTATATCCTGCTGCTGGCCGGATGTGGGCCTTTATGTATATAACAGGTGATGAACTCATGGTTATGACAGGACAGCTGTTGCGCTAAGCTGTGGACATGTATCCAGGCTTGTATGGATATGTATATAACATGTTTTCTTGTAGGATATGGACTGGAATGTAATATGTTTCACAGTTTATCAGTTTTCCGCAATCGGTTTTAATTAACCCATGTTTTTTATTAATTGTGGTTATGGTGATTTCCGCACATTTTCGCGTAACACCTCGTTATCTGTGTGATAATGGGATGTGTTGCCACACCCCTAATAGGGATTTTGCCCCTGAAATCCAAGGTAAACAAAGATGGGTACTTCCTTTGCACCTCATCCTATTACCTTCCCATGGTTACTTACATATCATGGTTATGTCACGTCATTCATACATATCTCATCTTGGGTCAGCACAAAAACCCCCATCTAAGAAGACATTCTCAATATGGAATGTAGAAACTTGTTGTGTCATATGGACAACTCTAGTAGTAATGTTCAACTTTAAATTCTATCTATCATTCTAAAATTATATCTATTGTATCAACACATTACTCAAAAGTCATACTTGTTAGCTTTTTACCAATCATGGCATGTGTCCCATACCATTCCTTGAAGCATTAAAAAAGGCGATGTATCCATCCTTTTTTTTCTAGATACACTGACACTGGAACACTTGTCAGTTCTTTTTCAGCATCAAAAGAAATGTGGATGCTGGCACCTGTCATTCCATACAAGGAAACATTATTCATAGTTAACCTTGTTAGGGGTGAAACAACAACATTGTCTTCACCTTACTAGGATTTACACAACCTACTTAGAAGGCATATCATGATCCCATAAAGACATTTAATCAACCCCATCTCACTCTTGTTCAACTTGTCTCATAGCTATTACTACTTTGAAAACCTTACGGTTTTTGAAGAAATATTGATCATATTTTTGACCATATTTGAAATACTTTGACATGTCATCATTCAAAGCTTGATATAACTTGTATGCCATGACCGGAATACTCTGTTCCTCCTATTCATAAATTCTATTTGTCCATTGGTTAGTCTAAAGGACATAACTCTAAACTCATCATGGTCATGTAACTTATGTCATCCATTATAACTCTTATGTCTAAAGGATATTTTATCTTAAAGAAACATGGTAGCACATGTCTACTGATCAACAAAATATCTATTCTTGATAGTGGTCTTGCCCAACTATCACTAAACCATGCACAATATTATATAATCACTTTTGTTTTTCCTTCCAAACAACATTTAGAGGGTCATCATAAACTCTCTCTCTCTCTCTAAGGGAGAGGAACACTAGGAATGTTCATTTAATAAACATCTCCAACCTTCACATACTTCCCATAATGTTGATACATCTTGGATACTAGGATTCATTACCTTGGTATCCACCTCATGTGCTATAAGGAACTCCCATCCTTATCTCATCTACTTTTACCAACATAATCAAATCTCAAGACATATAAGAGGAGTCTTCCTAATTATTGGAAGGTTCAAAAGCAAACTCATCATAAAATTTTTGATCTTGGAACCATAGTCCAAACAACCTTATTCTATAATAAGCTATCCACCCTCATGTTTACAATGAATCCATGCATACAATGTGGAAATGATCCACTTGAAAGTTGTTCCCTAGAAAGGAAAAACACAAAGGGAAACACACTTGCCACATCATCACAACATTGTTCAAGGGTCACTAGTAAAAAGGTAGCCAATTCTATTTTCATTATGCAAGTTACATCTTCTTATGTATCATTTTACCCTTTTCATTTTAGGTTCCTTGTCATTATCATAGGAATCATCATGATTAACATATCTCATTACTCCTTCCTTGATGACTATTTATCACACTTGGGTATGCTCTCTTATTTTATTATATTTTTCAACCACTTATCAATAGGTAAATCATCATATTCCACATTTTCTTCATTAAACATGGATTGCCTTCCTTAATTTCTTTCAAATGCCATGCTTATTTTACATTAACACTTTCTTACACGCATAGCTTGGTCTAAGATTAACTCAGGTTCCACCTTATTCCTTTGTCATTGTTCTCATTTATCTTCTCATTTTATACTTATCATTGGAGTTCTCTCCATCTTATGTGGATTTCATACCTTGAATCACTTTATAAGCACAAACTTATCTATCTTTTACTTTATTATCTTCTTGAATCACATCTTCAAGAACTCATCTTTTCCTTATTTGTATTCAGATTCAGATTTCATGGTGTTGTATCTTTCTCTTATAGTTACCAAACATTCAAGTTTTGATAGATAATGATGCAATTATCATCTTCTTTAAGGTAGGATTGAGATATTCACATCATGATTTCTTATTCGTTATGCTCTTTAGATTGTCTCAAAATGACTACTTGATCAAAGTAATCAGAAAGATAACAATCTAAGAGTTCCATACTTACCTTTTCTTCAATAATTGAATACCTGGCCAGGGCATCCAAGTACTGAGATTAGGCAGTATGCACCATATTTTTATGTCATATTCCTAATTTTGACATCATCCTAGTCCTAAGTCCTAGTGTCCCTATAGACTCAGTGAACCTAAAGCTCTGATACAAACTTGTGAGAACCTGTTACACTAAA
Source organism: Alisma plantago-aquatica (assembly GCA_963693085.1). Lineage (NCBI taxonomy): Eukaryota > Viridiplantae > Streptophyta > Magnoliopsida > Alismatales > Alismataceae > Alisma > Alisma plantago-aquatica. The sequence continues at coordinate 769,491,928 of OY856410.1, forward strand.
TGAGATTACTCAAAACATAAAGCACAATTGATTACTAATTAATGACATACCCAAAAATATGTGTACATTAAAACCGATTTCAACGTCAGCACCCGCTCAGAAACATTTGCATAAGAGCCCAACATCTTTCTTATATCCATACTATGACAAGAATTTGATAGAAATTGTTCTATCGCCTTAGCAACAACATATATACACAGGAGAACAATATTCATATATGTCACACAAACAAGCATTAATATGCTAACAAAAGTTCGATTCGTTTGAAACACCATATACAAACTTTTCCTTCCCGGAGTTGAGAGTACATGGACGACACTAGGACACACTAGACATCTAATCAACTTTCTCAAAGATTTAGTACTATAGCTCCTCTTTTCTACCACATGTTTGTTTTTGTTAATTCTGATTACCAAAAAAAATGTGGCGAACCACAAGGGTGAGACCCATGTCCCAGCAAGAGATATAACCTCCAACAACATTTATTGATTACAACATTTTTGAGTAATTAAACAGTTAAGCAATTTAATCAGATATAACAAATAAGATCAGTAGTGATGATGATTAACAAAATACATAAAGGAGCAGATAATAACTATCATCCTTTATCTTGCTGACAATATAAGCAATTCAGTGCATATGCATATCTAGCATCATGAGAAAGTCTAGTAACATAGCATAGCTAAAAACATGAGCATGTATAATTGGTTGAACATATCAACATCATAAGAAGAGCTAACAACATAAGCACAACTATCTGGATAAGCATGACTAGTAGTATATGCATCTCTAGTTACAAAGGCATGGCTAGCATGCTAAACATAACTAACAACATGAGATAGCTAGCATCATGATTATAATCAGCAGTAGCAATATAATTATCAACATAAGCATATCTATTGTATGTAAAGATCTACAATCTTAATCATATCCACAACCTGAGTATATCTACTATCTCTTAATTGCACTAAGCATTATCTTTATGTAAAGATAACAAATAAGGGTTATCATCCAATGTGAAACGTTGTGTATAACCCTAAACAAATATGCTACACAGCTGTATTACATCTTTTATTACACGCTGGGGAATTTGAATCATACCATTCAAAGTCTAACCGACCCCTACGAAGGGCTATTCAGTTCTGTACAAGATCTAGGAGTGTCGATATCTTAAGATATCTTCCCCTTGGTCAGTATGAGTAAAAAGGCAGTGCCATATCAATCAAAGTTGCCACCACAACGACATATACTCAAGCTGATAACCACTAGTCCGCCCTTGGTATAGGTCACAATACTAGAAACTAGGGTATTCAAACCCAATCACTGAGGTACAACCACAGTTGTCCTCTAATCACATCTTGTTATAATCACCAAGACATGACCGCAGTAATTCTCAATCACATCAGATGTATGAGGGATGACCATAGCCAACCTCCACAATCTGCATTGTGGATGACAAGGATATATGCTCACCCTGCCACCCCCACATACTCAACATTATGTGCTCCGAGTTTCCCTTAGGAATACTCGTTTCACCATCCAACAAGTTCTGACACTGAAGATGCCTCTACGGCATAGGGCACTACATGATTAGAGTTACACTTGATTAGTTATGCCAATTGGGTGAATTAAGGTTGCATCAAACAAGTGTACATACAAACCCTAATTCACTTCTAACAAGCATATAAATATCAAAACTTGAACACATATAAAACGTGTGAAACATAATTTCTCATCTCATCATCACATGGTACTATTCACTTGCCATTCATGAGACTACACAAGTCATCATATTATCACAAGATATAAATCCTTTTCACAATATCACAGGGTATCAACCCTTGTCAACACAAGAGGATTACACCTCATTCGGGGTTCAACCATGCCCAAAGGTCATTAAGACCATCACACTATTCCCTGCAAGATCATCATTATCTTTCCATGCCTTATAACAAGGCTCGACAACATCACTTACATATAATACACCATATCAACACAATATTGCATTAATGAGCTAGGAGATATTCATAAACAATCATAGCAGGGTTAATATAACATTAAGAACATTCCTTTATTACATCAACATGCAAGGAATCTAGATATGCTTAATTCATATTCATAATGCACATGTTTAGCACAACAAAGTATCAACCATGTGGCTATGATAACCACCAATTAACACATTAAAGCTATGATCATGTTAAGGAGGTTATTCCACCATCATTCCATCATATGAGAATGTTAAACATGAATACTCATCTTTATCTATTTGCATTAAAGTTAGGTTCAACATGATAAATTATATCAATGTTACTAATCAACACTTATGCCCAAACCTAACTCACAACATCCCCATTGGATCAGGGATGTATAAGCTGAAGCATCACCATCACTTTCCATACTATTCTCAAGTATGAACCCACACATAAATCAAGGTGTAACCATCGGGTTATAGCATGCTAGGGTTTCAACAACAATGAGAGAGTACTCCATGACTGTATAAGTCATTTAAGGAATATTCGTACCCAATTACCATCATTTAGTTATATTAAAGCTAGGTATAACAAGCTATACCTCATTAGTGTTACATATCAACACAATATGATTATCATCCCTTCTTTTATATGAGTGAATAGGTAAGACTACCTTATTAAGGGTAACCCTCCATTTGTTCCATCATCATTCAACCCATATCATCATACCACAATGTCACCCATAACCATTGGATGTTTAGAAAGGTAAGACCATTGGTTGTTTACATAAGTAAACACCTTGGATAAACCACCTATGAAGTCCTTGATTTTTTCTCTAGAAAGAGTCACAATTTAACCCTAGACATCCCTTGATTAACAACACCAAAAGTTCCATTGAGAGTAGGGTAAAACCCACAATCGACTGTTCATTTAAAACAAACCATCCATTGTCAACAAGTAAGCTCCTTAAGTTGATCATATAAAGAAAACCATATAAATAACATTATTAGGACCAACATATTACATTAGCTATCGTTCCAATTTATTGGAGGAATAAACAGTAGATCTTGACCATTGGGTCAAGTTCATATGTTAAAACCATCAATTACAGTATAGGTCCGACCATTGCATTAAGTGACCCAAGAAACCATTGGTCTAAGGCTTAATTGATGCTACAACTACAATTATTAACACAAAATAGGTTGTAGAGACCTGATCCACCACCATTAGTGACCAATAAATCACCATAGGTTGTTAGATCAACACTATATTCATTAATCAGCATCAAATATTAAGCTAATGTCATCATTGATTGATAACATCAGTAGGGTACTTAATGGTTGATCATTAAACTTCTAATTTATCCAAAACCTGACATAAGGGGTGAATTTTAGTTGACACCATTGGTCACCATAATCAATTGCCATGAAGACAACACCATCGTTTGTTGCAATGGTACCACCAATGGGTCATGTATTTAGAGAAGAAATAAGCTTAAAACCCTAAAATTGACCATTGGTTGATAGGTGCTTAGCACCATAGGTTGTCAAACCAACCTGAGCAAAGTCATATTATACCTTAGGAATAATGTACACATGATCACAGGTTCATCTAGAACTGAAATTAGAACAGGGAACATTATAAAAATGAATTCCAAGTCAAGCATAGCTTTTTAGTGCATGGATCATCATTTTAAAGCAAGAACATGATCTAGAAAGCTTATGGTAAGCAATAAACATGGAGCAAGTTATTAAACTTGCCTCTAATTAGAATTTGAAACCCCAAAAAGAAGAAAACTTGATTAGGTAGGGTAGAAAATCCAAGCATAAGCTATGAGCTCGTCCATCTAGCACCTTTCTTCATTAAATGAGCAAACCCTAAGCATAAGGAGCAAGAAAGGTAGGGTTTTAGACCTTTAGAGCAATTTATACCATGGAACAACATGGTTTCGACCTAGAGAAAGGTAGGAGGAACGATAAAAAAGAAATAAATGGAGGAAAGAAGGGGATTCTTACTCTTTTAGGCCAAGATCACTAGAAGGAAGCCTTTTAAACCAAAAAAGGAAGTCAATTGCAACCCTAGATCCTTTTTCCAAGAAGGTCCCCACTTTCTTCTTCCTTGGACAGGAAAATTCACAGCCGCATAGAGGGAGAACAAGGTTGGGAGTAGGAGGGAAGTGGTGGAGAGAAAATGGATCATTTTGGTGCTGGGGGATAAGTATATGAAACTTTAAGATAAAGAAAAAGAAAAAGTTGAAGTTATAGTATATATCCAAGTGTCCATGGCCTTAATTTATTAAGAATATACAATCATACACACAAGCAACTCCCCTACCATCTGTATAGACCTACTCAGCTTTCCTTTTTCGAATTTCCCATCCAATCAAATAATTCATTAGTTGATAGCTACTAATGCTAGCTCATCCATGAAGGGGTAAACCCTAAAATACCCTTGGAGAAAACACCTTCAAACCAAGGTTTAAATAGGTGCCCGTGTCTCAAAAAGCTCAAGAATTATGATAGAATATCCAAGGAACATAATTCAAGTGATAAATTCAAAGATAATCTCTCAATTGGGTAAATTGTAGAAAAGTCCAAAGTGTGCATAAAATTGCATAACTTTCTCAACCCGTGTCCAAATTGGACCAAATTTGAAACTTAAGCTTGTCTTATGATTTCAAAGCATATCACAAGGTTAGATTAGGGTTATAAGTATTAAATTATGGTAATTAAACTTATTCAACTCATTAAGCATGTTTAGGGGCCTTACATTGAGAGTATAGGGATGACACATAGGACTCTATTACAAAGTAGTAGAAGTATATCAAACTTCAACAAATATTGCTCTTCTTACTGCATTTCCTCAACCAAACGATCTCTACCTCGTTGTGAACGACCACCTAAAATATGTGGAAACCCACGGGGTGAGACCAATGTCCCAGCGAGAGATATAACTCTCCGCCAACAAGTATTGTTAACCCATATAGCTCATATAGCACGAAAGGAATACTATTAACATGATGAGAAAATTCAGCTAAATGATATACGTGAAATTGAAAACACGGATTAAGCAGTTTAAGCAGCTACAACTATTCAATAGATTATCATCTATTCTCAGAAGGAATATGAAGAATATGTTTAACTGTTATCAACTAAATAATATAAGAAATAAGGCAAAGGGTCATCCAATGTGAAGTGTGTTTAACCATAAGCAAATATACTACATGGTTGTATTACATCTTTTATTATGGCCTATGAGATGAAGTATAGCACTCATATTCCATCTGACCACTGCTAAGTCGAAATCAGTGCCATATAAGATCTAGGAGAGACCAACTCCTATGATGTAAAGAGTGAGACCTAAAAGGGGATCCACTCAAAATGATATAATACAAGAGCCATGTAATAATAAAGTAGTAGAAACAAAACTATTACAAAGTTACTTCATGATTCATTTATACAATTGTTCCTCACCATAATACATGATTTACAAAAACTTGAACTAAGTACAACTAAAGCCAGTAGCAGAGGGTAACCCAGCCATTCCAATCTATCCTTAAGTCCATGACATGTTGGTGATCTTTTTGATCTCTTGTCTTCCAATGTACCTAAATCTGGGTGGAAGGGAACATCACCTAGAACATAGGAAATAACATAGAGGTCAGCAAAGGATGAGTATGTACACATAATAAACTTTGGACATTTTATTGGGGTAAAAGTGCAAAATGAGACGTTCCCACAAGAAGGGAGCTATTTGCAATTAGGTAAGTTCAAGAGCAATGTAACAAAGAAATGAGGCATATTAAATTTGGATTATAGGCATAATAATAAAGAGTGTCTTGCCATAACAATCATCCACATATTCACATTAAAACAATAAATATTTGCAAGCATAACAATGTAGACTAAATATACCTAAAATAGGGCCATAACACCATAGGATCATGGCCTAAAAATAAATAAGGGTGGAAACGCACACCCCGGGCAGAAACGCACACCCTTTATAAGTATGGTTGTACATAAGTACTGCTATTCTAGATATTCTAGTCAAACATGTAGCATGCATAAAATAGAGAGGCAAGACTAGTAACTCAGAAAATTTTAATAAAAAGGCAATCATAGAAAGTGGGGTCTGAGAACCCATATGAATAATGTATTTCAACATCCATAGGAATATAATGAATTAAGAACATGAAATATGAAAGTCTAAGTAAATGATTTCAAATAGAAATTAGGAGTTCAAGAGATGCCTCATTAAAAGAAATGTAGGTTTCAGTCACATAGTGCCCAAAATAAAATAGAGGATGTACATACTTGGTCATCATAGCTAATGGATAACTCAACATTTATACTTGGTCCCCACAACCGAGTATTCATCCTAGGAACACATATGTATGTCATTCAAACTTGTGTATATATTCTTAGCATAATAGACATATTCTTATCATCCTAACTCTGATCACTTAAAGGAATGTGATGATTTTTATTCATATTAGTATTATATTATCGATTACTTATATATTTTAATTTTAAGATCCATCTTGTACAAAATAGTTAAATCTGAATATCTATACAACCTGGATCAGGTTTCCTTTTAAAAAGACAGTAAGTATATGTATCTGTATTAGTATATAACATTAGAATAACACATCCTACCAATTTAGACAATGCTATTATGCATGATCTGGAAGAGACTTTGATCACTATCATTGTCTAATGTGCCATTAAGTATATTCTTAATTATCACTTTCTAAAAGCCAGTGTGCAAAAGATCATTTACTGACATGTGTTCTCTGGAGAACTACTTATCTTTTAACCTGATGGATATCATGAGATGGAGATAACTTCTTGGGAAAGCACCACTCGGTCCTTGCTCACGTGGCAAAGGCAACTATCCTCATCAGCAATCCAAGCAACCACCTTGATCACTGCTGGAACTACTCTATCACCACCTTTAGTGGTACGTTCTCGTTGGCAACCATGGTGTAGCAGGTATGAGGGAAAGGAAAGAGGAAGTGTTGAAGGATGAAGAAGAAAAGGAAAACTATGTAGTGGTTAGTTGGTGTTTGTAGGGCATTCAGACTTGTAGTGTTGATTGGTTTCACAGTTGGGAATAATTCATGTGAAGGTAGATGGCCTGAAGATGGCAATTAGATAGCACTTTCTTGGATGTAGTGCAGTTGCTTACATATGGCAGAGGAGGACCAATGGGCGAGAATGAAGGTGATATGGGGGAGGCAATGGTGGGACCAAAGGAATTTGAAATTGGAGTGGAAGTAATCAGCGAGTTTAGCGAGGTGTGTTGGTCGCCTCCAGGTGGAGTAGGGGAATGTAGAATGGCATAGGTTTCCGAGATGTCAAATAGGAGGCATATATGGTGAGTTGGTGACAGACTGAAGATGCAAATCCCACCACAAATCGCAGACTCTGCCCAGGTTGTGAAGGTGCCTAACATTTTCATCATGCTCAGACAAGGAGGAGAAGACAGAGGAAAGGGTCACCAATTGGGGATTTGCATATCCTCTGTCAATTGTAGTGGGCGACAGTAGTCTTCTTACTACCAGGGCCAAAGGGCGCAAGAGATGGGGAGTGCTGGAATCTAGGGCTAGTCGTGGAGGAAAATAGTAATAGTCCATTGGAGGTGAAATAGACAGGAGAGAAAGAGGCTAAAGAGGAAGGAGAAGAAGGACCACGATGGTGGCCAGTGGTTCCCATTTTGCAGGTGGAAATGATCCATTACAAGGTGGCATTGACCAATCCTGTATCCGCAGGTCAGCTGGTGAGGAAGCCTAGTCACCACGGGATATCAAGAAGAGGTAGGATGTATAGGGGGAAGGCACATAGGCATCCGTAGACTAGGTTGTCAAGGTTTGCCTCTGTTGCTCGTAGCAACTGGTCATAGAGGAAGGGAAGAGGATGGAAGCGGAGCAGGGGGTCAGGTAGCGGCAATGGCTGACTTGAATGGTAGCGGTAGATCTGGTGTCCTAGTCGGGTGGTGCCTCATGGGAAACTGTAGATGGTCAGTATTATGATGGAGGTAGGGTCATAATGATCCCCAACCTCTACGGTGGTGGCAGTAGCCTATCATAGTGGGTGGAAAAGGAAGACCAAATTGAGGCTCTCGGTAGTAGCTCTACCGGTTAGGGCAGATGAAGGTGGCGGCTCTCACACTGTCACGGCTGCTGGCGCAAGGAGGAGGGAGAGGGCTGGTGAGTAATCCGGCAGTAGCAGCAGCGCTGCCTTAAGTGATGGCATCAGTGGGTCAAGTGACATATATGCGGAAGGTGTTGATGTGTTGCACATCGTGAGGAGGCGAGGAAGGGTATAGGAGAGACTGGGTTGTAGGTTGTAAGGAGGAGGAAGAGGGAGATGTTGGTGCAGGAAGCATCATGGCCACCAGAGCACCTTGGCATCGGCTGCTGAGATCAAGGATCTTAAGCACGGTAGGAGAGAATAGATTCATGGCTAGGGATTCCAAGGATTCAAGATGGAAGAGCGGAGCTATGAAGTGTTGGGTGGCGGCTAGGTTAAGGAAGAGGAGAGGAGGGGACGAGAGCAAGTGAAGAAGAGGAGGTGGGGAAGAAGAAGAAATGGCCTATCAGCCGTGTGAGATCCACGATAATAGGGAGAACGCGTTGATCGCGTCAAGAGGAGGGAGAGCGGCCCAATAGAAGTAGTCAATGGCATATTAATGTAATTAAAGTAGTTAATCAACTTAGGTTATTGAGGACATTTCTTTATCTAATTAAATTGGGGAAGAAAATAGGGTCCAACTGGAAAAAAAATTGACTCTTAGACTAATGGGGATGTGAGGAATCCAATTTTAAAGTGGAATTATCATTTCCAAAATGTTTAGCATTTTATCTCTTACTTGTGTGTTAATTAATCAATTATGCATTTAATTTCTTTCTTAATTTATTTATACATAATTTTATATTTTGTTTTCATCAACTACACTTAGTATGGTTTTATAGTGTCAAAATAATGTCAAGACTCATAAATTGGTGAATCTTCACCTCAAACCCTATTAGTGAATTCATTTAAGTATTTCATCTTAATGCATTTAAATTTTAGGGGGGAAAATCTACTAGATACTAGCACATTAGAAAATAGCCTAGAAAAGAAGTGGGTCTAGGTGATGAGGTTAGATTCAAGTATGTTACAACACTCTACCCCTTAAAGAGGATTTTGTTCTTGAAATCCATCCACCGCTAGATCTGAGTGCTAGTTTGTTCTACAGATCCTCATCTTCCATCACTTAAGCATGAATAACCAATCTTCATTTACAAATTTCCCAATAGAACCATTCAGATTGTGACCGCTAAATTGGTGAACTACTTTTGCATATAAACACCAATCCTCAAGCACCATGATTCCTATCACTGTTACTACTAAGAAAAATTTCATTATCAACATTATCATCATCATTGTCAGCGTCATCATCCTCATCATCCACATCATCATGGTCACCATCTTCTCATCTACTCACTATCATCATCATCATCATCATCATTAATATCATCGACATCATCACCTACTCCTCCTCATCATGAACAACAACATCATTAACATATTATTATTTAAAATGGTCACATGGGAAAAGCTCAGAAATTCCATCATACTGAGTATGTTCACCCTATCCTCTACTATATAGGCATCCTTACCATTTAATTATTAGTGGTTTGGGGTATAGAATATTAATTTGAGCTTTTAAGTGTAATTTTACTTTTACCTACATCTGACTAAATACATCCTTTAAAGATAACTCAAGATAAAATCTTAAAATCTATATTAATTGTAGATGATGATTTTGTTTTGATGGTATGATTAGCAAGTCTTGTCTGGAATTATCAGTTTGGTAGCCTCTACATATGTTTGACATTAATACTAGGAGTTATCCAGGTTTTACTTATTGTAACTGTTATTAATCATGGTCATTCCTTAAGTTAGTTTGATTCCTAATGAATAAACTGTATGAAACTCCACCCCTTAAAAGGTTTAAACTATAACTTGGTGCATAACCTAGAGGGGCAAAAGGGTGAATCCACTAGGTCTGGTATATATATTTGAAACTAACTATGTCAGTCTTAGGCATAGGGTATTAGGGTTGAACATGCCAACCAAGGGTGCTTCACTATAGAGATTCTCTACTATGCAACTTTCTTGTGGTGGTGACTTGGTTCCAAAAACCATCGATAAAATCTGAAAACTTTTTTTGTACATATAAATTAATAATGAAAATAAGTTTGATGATGCAAAACTTGCGGTAAAAAATCCAAAATTGGCACCAAAATCAACCGCAGAACCAAGTCAACCACCTATCACAATACAACACACATACTATTATTTATCGTCACATCCTTTTACTAAAAGGGGCCTAATCCTTCAGACACCGCATAGGGCATTTGACTACACCTCAACTATGTTTTTACATGGGAGGGAGAAGGGTATCCTATTACATATGGTCAAATTCATCAAACCTTAATGAGGTAAGACATCATCCATTCCCCATGTCACTCTTAAGCATAATTGACACAACCTCATCGCAAGACCTAAGGGAGTCATATGATCATCCAACAATTATAGTAAGGTATATGTGTTCCTTCTACACTTGAAAATTTACAACCATAGTCCCATCACAAAACAAGATGAACTATATAGTAATTTTACCAATGACATCATTCACTGGGTAATCTAATTGCACCTTGGAGGCGAGAGAGGCAAACTACTAAGAATATTATACAAAACTTAATAGCATCTACCCACTAAACCTCATGTATGAGGCATAAAAGCTAATCAAACATGGTATCCAATCCTTAGATAAGTGGTCTTGGGGCATACCTGTGTTGATATTCTTCATATTGAAGGCAATGCATGTCTAACAATAAATAAGCTCGTTCACACCATTACTTGGTAACAAGGGAATCATCTAAATTTCTAAGATTTACATCAGAATTTTATATTTGTCGTTCATGTATCCTCAGCACCCCCATAATAGGTGTATGCAAGGCATGATAGAGAACAACAAAGGTAAAGGGATTTAAGGTGAGAACTAAAATATGCCGATCTATGATTATTTATGTCAATCTACACTTCATAGCTCCTAGGCTAATATCCTAGAAAATTATGAGATGTAAATCAAACACTACAAGAGTCAATTTGATGTAGCTTCATCCCACCTCCATAAAGAAGGTGTGGGTGTTAAGGGTTACTAAGGACTAACTCACATTCACATAGGTGGGTTGAGGAGTGTAAGTGACCAAATTAGTCAGGGGTTGAAAACCTTAATTAGTATTGACTACTAGGAAATAGGTTTATCAATAACCTCTAAGGGTCACCAATTTAATTAAGGGTCAACCAAGGATAACTTGAAATAGTAAAGTTACTGACTGCTTGGGCTCTGATACCATTTTGTAAAGAGTGAGACCTAAACGGGGATCCACTCAAAATGATATAATACAAGAGCCATGTAATAATAAAGCAGCGGAAACAAAACTATTACAAAGTTACTTCATGATTCATTTATACAATTGTTCCTCACCGTAATAGGTGATTTACAAAAACTTGAACTAAGTACAACTAAAGCCAATAGCAGAGGGTAACCTAGCCATTCCAAGCTATCCTTAAGTCTATGACATGTTGGTGATCTTTTTGAGCTCTTGTCTTCCAATGTACCTAATTCTGGGTGGAAGGGAACATCACCCAGAACATAGGAATATAGAGGTCAGCAAAGGCTGAGTATGTACACATAATAAAATTTGGACATTATATTGGGGTAAAAGTGCAAAACAGGACGTTCCCACGAGAAGGGAGCTATTTGCAATTAGGTAAGTTCAAGAGAAATGTAACAAAGAAATGAGGCATATTAAATTTGGATTACAAGCATAATAATAAAGTGTGTCTTGCCATAACAATCATCCATATAGTCACATTAAAACAATAAATATTTGCATGCATAACAATGTAGACTAAATATACCTAATATAGGCCATAACACCATAGGATCATGGCCTAAAAATAAATATGGGTGGAAACGCACACCCCGGGTGGAAACGCACACCCTTTATAAGTATTGTTGTACATAAGTACCGCTATTCTAGATATTCTAGTCAAACATGTAGCATGCATAAAATAGAGAGGCAAGACTAGTAATTTAGTCAATTATTAATAAAAAGGCAATAATAGAAAGTGGGGTCCGAGAACCCATATGAATAATGTATTTCAACATCCATAGGAATATAATGAATTAAGAACAGGAAATATGAAAGTCTAAGTAAATGATTTCAAATAGAAATTAGGAGTTCAAGAGATGCCTCATTAAAAGAAATGTAGGTTTCAGTCACATAATGCCCAAAATAAAATAGAGGATGTACATACATGGTCATCATAGCTAATGGTTAACTCAACATTTATACTTGGTCCCCACAATCGAGTATTCATCCTAGGAACACATATGTATGTCAGTCAAACTTGTGTATATATTCTTAGTATAATAAACATATTCTTATTATCCTAACTATGATCACTTAAAGGAATTTGATGGTTTTTATTCATATTAGTATTATATTATCGATTACTTATCTATTTTAATTTTAACATCCATCTTGTAAAAAATAGTTAAATCTGAATATCTATACAACCTAGATCATTTTTCCTTCTAAAAAGACAGTAAGTATATGTATGTATATTAGTTATAACATTAGGATAACACATCCTACCAATTTAGACAATGATATTATGCATGATCTGGAAGAGACTTTGATCACTATCATTGTCTAATGTGCCATTAAGTATATTCTTAATTATCACTTTCTAAAATCCAGTGTGCAAAAGATCATTTACTGACCTGTGTTCTCTGGAGAACTACTAATCTTTTGATCTGATGGATATCATGAGATGGAGATAAGTTCTTGGGAAAGCGCCACTCGGTCCTTGCTCACATGGAAAAGGCAACTATCCTCATCAACAATCCAGGCAACCACCATGATCACTACTGGAACTACTCTATCACCACCTTCAGTGGTACGTTCTTGTTGGTAACCATGGTGTAGTAGGTATGAGGGAAAGGAAAGAGGAAGTGTTGAAGGATGAAGAAGAAAAGGAAAACTATGTAGTGGTTAGTTGGTGTTTGTAGGGCATTCAGACTTGCAGTGTTGATTAGTTTCAGAGTCGGGAATAATTCAGGTGAAGGTAGATGGCCTGAAGATGGCAATTAGGTAGCACTTTATTGGCTGCAATGCAGTTGCTTGCATATGGCAGAGGATGACCCATGGGCGAGAACGAAGGTGATATGCAGGAGGCAAAGGTGGGACTAAAGGAGTTTGAAATTGGAGTGGAAGTGATCAGTGAGTTTAGGGAGGTGTGCTGGTCACCGCTAGGTGGAGTAAGGGAATGTAGAATGGCATAGGCTTCCGAGATGTCAAATAGGAGGCAGATATGGTGAGTCAGTGACAACCTGGAGATGAAACTCCCACCACAAATCACAGACTCTACCCAGGTCGTGAAGGTGCCTAACATGTTCATCACGCTCAGACAAGGAGGAGAAGACAGAGGAAAGGGTCACCAATTGGGGATTTGCATATCCTCCGTCAACTGTAGTGGGTGACAGTAGTCTTCTTACTACCAGGGCCAAAGGGCACAAGAGATGGGGAGTGTTGGCGTCTAGGGCTAGTCATGGAGGAAAACAGCAATAGTCCATTGGAGGTGAAATAGAGAGGAGAGAAAGAGGATAAAGAGGAAGGAGAAGAAGGGCCATGATGGTGGCCATTGGTTCCCAGTTTGCAGGTGGTGATGATCCATTACAAGGTGGTGTTGACCAATCCTGTATCTGCAAGTCAGCCGGTGAGGAAGCCTAGTCACCACGGGATATCAAGAAGAGGTAGGATGTATAGGGGGAAGGGACATATGCATTAGTAGACTAGGTAGTCAGGGTCTGCCTCTGTTGCTCGTAGCAACTGGTCATAGAGGAAGGGAAGAGGATGGAAGCAGAGCAAGGGGTCAGGAAACGGCAGTGGCCGACTTGAATGGTGGAGGTAGATCTGGTGTCCCAGTCGGGTGGTGCCTCATGGGAAAATGCAGATGGTCAGTATTATGATGGAGGTAGGATCAGAATGATCCTTGACCTCTACGGCGGTGGCGGAATCCTATCATAGTGGGTGGAAAAGGAAGACCAAATTGAGTCTCTCGGCATTAGGTCAACCGGTTAGGGCAGATGAAGGTGGCGACTCTCACACTATCACAACTGCTGGTGCAAGGAGGAGGGAGAGGGATGGCGAGTAATCCGGCAGTAGCAGCAGCGCTGCCTTGAGAAATGGCATATGTGGGTCAAAGTATAGGTATGCGGAAGGTGTTGATGGGTTGCATATCGTGAGGAGGTGAGGAAGGGTATAGGAGAGACTGGGTTGCATGTTCTAAGTAGGAGGAAGAGGGAGATGTTGGTGCAGGAAGCATCATGGCCACCAGAGCACCTTGGCATCGGCTGTTGAGATCTAGGATCTTAAGCACGGTAGGAGAGAATAGATTCATGGCTAGGGCTTCTATGGATTCAAGATGGAAGAGCGGAGCTATGAAGTGTTGGGTGGCGGCTAGGTTAAGGAAGAGGAGAGGAGGGGAAGAGAACGAGTGAAGAAGAGGAGGCGGGGAAGAAGAAGAAATGGCATGTCAGCTGTGTGAGATCCATGATAATAGGGAGAACGCATTGATCGCATCAAGAGGAGGGAGAGCGGCCCGAAAGAAGAAGTAGTCAATGGCATATTAATGTAATTAAAGTAATTTATCAACTTAGGTTATTGAGGACATTTCTTTATCTAATTAAATTGGGGAAGCAAATAGGGTCCAATTAAAAAAAATCGACTCTTAGACTAATGGGGATGTGAGGAATCCAATTTTAAAGTCGAATTCTCATTTCCAAAATGTTTAGCATTTTATCTCTTGCGTGTGTGTTAATTAATCAATTATGCATTTAATTTCTTTCTTAATTTATTTATACATAATTTTATATTTTGTTTTCATCAACTACACTTAGTATGGTTTTATAGTGTCAAAGTAATGTCAATACTCATAAATTGGTGAATCTTCACCTCAAACCCTATTAGTGAATTTATTTAAGTATTTCATCTGAATACATTTAAATTTTAGGGGGGGAAATCTACTAGATACTAGCACATTAGAAAATAGCCTAGAAAAGAAGTGGATCTAGGTGATGAAGTTAGATTCGAGTATGTTACATATGATCTCCCACACCCTCTGTTATAACCTCAATTTTGCTTACATTTATATAACTGAAATGCTATAATTCCAATTACAAGGGCTTGATTAGAAATTGTGTGCTTTCTTTTAAAGAATGGATTTCTTTGCAAATTTCCATTGAATGATAGATTTTGTGAGTTCCACTATTTTATTAATCTGATGTTGGATAAAAGGGAAAAAGGGTAAAAGAAAATCCCATATTAAGCATGAAGAAAAAGAAATATGTGATAATTGTGTGTGCATACGAGAATGGTGTAGAATTATCTAGAAAGTGGCATCGATGGCCAGTAATAATAGTTTCATTCGCACATGGTTTCTAATATAAAGAATAGCCAAAATGAAGCAAATAGAAAAGGAAGAAATAGAAAATGATTAATTGTAATGTCTTAAATGCATAAAATAGAGGGAGACTTGCATGTTAAGAAAAGGTGTTTTGCTTTTTGAGTTTTGGCCCCAATCTTTGCACACACCTAGATAAAGTCATTATAGACTTCCCCTAAAAATTTGGAAGAAGAAGGACTTACTAGTGGTGTGTGTAATTAATTTAGGAATATGCTAAAAGAGCAAGTTTTGTTAATAAAATTTACTTCAACAAAACTCACAAAATTAACTAAGGTTGAGAAAGACTTTAAATGGTTTCCCTCCAAGTTTGATAGAGAAAGGATATTTCTAGTGGCCTATAAAAATCTGTAAAGATAGAGGGATCTACTTGAAATTAATAAATTATGTGCCCTTTTGGGGAGAGAGAGAAGGGGGAATCTAGAAGTATCTTTTTGATACCAAAACTTGTCCACACTAATATTTAACCATTAAAAGCTTCCCCTTAAAATTTGGAGTTATTTGAATAAAATGTGAGAATGTTATTGTTTTTATAGTTTTCCCTAAAGTGATGATTGAGAGAATATGCATTATATGTCACAAAAGAATTGAAATAGGAATCAAGGGCTCGTCCCCTTTAGTGTCATGCTTAATACGGGCCCTTGGATCATGAATCCAATGGATGAAAACCCATCTCCTACCTCCAACCTTTTTAGGAAACCCGACTAC
Organism: Alisma plantago-aquatica; assembly: GCA_963693085.1. Lineage (NCBI taxonomy): Eukaryota > Viridiplantae > Streptophyta > Magnoliopsida > Alismatales > Alismataceae > Alisma > Alisma plantago-aquatica. The sequence goes on from OY856410.1 coordinate 769,508,195, forward strand.
AGTAAACCTTTCTCCTCCCTATGTTGTTCTCTCTCTCTGAGCATGTCCTCACCAGGAGACAACTCTAATGGGTTTGGAAGATGAAACCGATCTAAACCATCCCTAGATACTAGTATAATTGTGTGTATTTGAGTTTTCCCCCAAAACCAGTTGGAGTTGGACCTTCATGGAAAATCAATTGATGCTTTACTTGATATCCACCACCTATATAAGGCTTAGGGTCTAACGAGAGGGTCTTCGAGGGTTCTACAAGAGTTGATCTCTACCAAGCACATCATCATGCATAGGAGAGGCATCTTCTCTGGGGACAAGCTTAAGCCCTATTTCTGACATGAGGCTGCGTGCAGGGTGACCAGACCAAACTGCTATCGGAGGTGGCAAAGGGGTACTATGAGTTTGCCCATGGTTGGTAGAGCCAATGGAACAATATCCTAGGTGATTGAAACAGTAGAAGCAAGGTCAACTAGTTGGTTGACCAAGATCACATTGCACAGGAGCAGGGATAGCGTGAGTCAAGGATTGAAGAAGAGAACGGGCAGAATTACATTCCTACCCTGATCTGTGAAATAGAAAGGAAGGGGTAAAGCCGTCTTTTGATACTAATATCTGACTCAACCTTGCTGGGATGGGTTGTTGAAGTGACAGAAAGCTATTGGCCAGTCCCATCCGTGTGGCAATTAAGGTAAAGACTATTTTTCTGACATGGCATGCCCTAATTGGCCAACTAATGATAATCTTGCAAAAAGTATAGAAATTGCTAGGATGCTCTAATGAAAATAAGTTATATATGAAAATTGATCAGAAGAACTCAAGGACTCCAACAAAAACAAAATCATCACTTAGATTTGCTTCTAGTCAAAAAGTACCCAAAGATAGCAACTATAATGTATTAAATGAATCACAATCCTAATTTCTAAGTTTTGATGATCTTAATGTGTTAGATTGATAATGATGATCAAAGATTGATTTTTTTATGAATAAAAAGAGCAACTTGAAAGTTATTAGAATTTAGCAACCCATAATTTGATAAATTAGGGTTTCCATGATATAAAAGGGTGTATCCAATGAAAGATTAGGGTTTGCAACCTAACCAAGCATGAAAAGTGGAAACTAGGGTTTGGGAAGACAAAAACCTAATAAAACCCTAATGTTGACCTAGAAACCCTAACTTGAGGACCAAGTTAGTCTTAAGGATGATTTGGATAAAATAGTAATAATGGTTGTGTTGCATTAACTTTTAGGGTGAACTTGCTTGATTGATTGGTTGATTGCTAGCTTGGACATCTAGAATCCTGATCAAGGTATGTGGCTACGCTTATGGCTAATCGCTCTATTTTTACGACAATTTTTGAGGTTTCACCGATTGCTTGAAATTGAATGTTTGGATGAACTTTAATTCTTGCAACTATAAAGTGACTATAACTATCACCATATATATATATGTGCATGACTAGCTCATATCCTAATCCTCCTCTATAGCTTTGTGTATATGTGAGAAATTGATGATCTAGGTATTGGTCTACCTTAGGGTAGGCTCAACAGATTATCATGGGTTGAGGTTTGGTCTACCTTTGAGTAGGTTCATACGACTGTACAACTCTCTGTCTTGGCCTACCTTTGGGGTAGGGCCAAAGGGGGATATTGAGGATCTACCACATGGGAAAGGTAGTATCCATGTTCACTGTAGGGACAACACAGAGGCTTGGATAGATCAAGATTGAGTAGTTGTGTTTAAGATGTAAAGTTTGATTTGTTATACAATAATTTTGTTGCAATATGTTGTTGCAACTATATGCAAACACTTTATTCCCCCACATACTAGTATAACTCGTTATACTGACCAACATTTTGTTTGTCAGCATTTTAGGTTAATCTGATGTTATGCGTACAAGATTAATAGAAAGTGGATATTCAATAAGAGGTGACATTAAAAAAGAACAAGGCTATATAATGTTTGAAGTAATATAGTTCGATAGTTCCAGCCTTGTAAAATCCTAAAATCCCATTTTGGAAAAGGTATGTGAAAAGAAAAAATTTATATCCCGCATTAAGCTTTGTTGTGGTAGAATTTATTAATTATTTTTTATTATTTGCAAAACCATATGATCATGTTTGGGATAACAGCTCTAGCTTTTTGCCCTACCTTAATTGGGGGTTGGGTCATTACATTTGATATTAGAGCCTGGTTTTCCATATAATATTTAATCATTATTAAATTTTACAAATTCTTTAGAGCCAAAAGGGAGTTATTAGAGAATTTTCCAAAGATGGAGGTGTCTAGAAAAGGATCACAATCTTAGGGTTGGCAAGATTTTCCTCCACCCCGCTAATCGGTTTACAAGGAATCCCAGAATATGTGTGACTGCCTGGCTAAAATTTGAGGATTTAACTCGAAATAAGATATCTCAAGGATTTCTTATCTACTTTCATTCCTTCTCTACCCTATTTCACTGAACAAACTTAAGTGCTTAAGGTTTTCTCTCTGTCTACCTCCTCCTGAGTTTGGGTGATAAGAGTGTTAAGGATTGAGGCATCCTCCACCAAATAATAAAGTGGACATAATGATAAAGAGAAAATGTTTGATGGGTTTTTCCTCTATAAAGAAAAACCCTAGATGTACTAGGGATGGTAAGGGAAAACAACCACAGTGGGTCACGGGAATTGCAAAACCTAAGGTGTAGGTTGTAGACCCTAACCTCAGCCCAAAACCTTAAACAATGGATAGAGAAAGACAGAACCCAATAAGTTGGATATTGTAGTTTGTCCATGCATGCAAGTACATAGGTTAGGCATGCATGATATACGCGGAGGATTGGATTGTGCATCGGAAACATAGATAATAAGTTGTTGCATGACCCCTAGTGCAACTTTTGGTGTTGGTGACCTGACCTAGGGTGGGTCGTCCCCGAAAAGGAGAAAATATTTAAGAGGCAGATAACACCCTAAATTGGAAGGTTAGTGGTGACTAAAATAGGTTAAATTCCTCTAAGTAGGAACCCTAATGAGTGTATTCCCACTCAGATATGAGTAGGAGATAGGCATGAACCTACATGGAAGTGAGCGACATCACAACTGGTAATGGGATTTAGTTCTAAGTCAGAGGGATAAGGCCTGTTTGTTTATGAGATATGCATACAAAAGGAAATGAATAAGGATCTTTGTGTTGTGTAATGAGATAATATGGTATATGATGATCTCAGTTGGACACAAGATTATATAGTACGCTTCATCATATAAGGTAAGCCAAGTGAGAATAAGATGTGAATCTTAGGAAACCTCAACCTCTCTACCAAGGGGGTGTCTCTAGTGCTAAGACCAGTTATAGGCTTATCTCAGGAGAGAGTGAGACCTAGAAGGAAAAGGTTGGGAACCTAGACTCCAAGACATGAGAAATATTCGTATGATATGTCCTAAAATAGACTACCCCTGGGTGAACGGGTTGAGTTACTAAATGCATGAAAGTAGATGTCCTTGAAAGGACTAGAGACGGAGAAGGAAACTTCTTGTACATATGTGTAGATATTATGAGTACCTACCGTCTAGGTGAGGGAAAGAGAGTCCCAATATCCTGAAGATGTAAGGAATGGTAATATGATGTGAAGCCTCAGACTCAGATTGGTAGCCCTTGTGTAGGACTCTTAAGGATTGATTACGTGGAAGAGAATGTTGGGAAGAAATGCCTAGCATTTTTTTGGTTCAGTACATGCTTGAGAGGCTCAGTCATGCAGTTTAGATTACTAATGTTGAGTATGTAGACCCAAGAGGGGAAGTGGTGGTATCTGTTGCATACAGTGCTCACAAGGTTGAATGAGTTCATGGGGAATAAGCATGGCACCCCCTCAAGTTTTGAGAAAAAGGAAACCCCACTTGGATTGAGATATATGTTTGATGAGCCACTCACACAAGTTGGTATGATACGTATGTATGAAACTAGTCCAACCTTGAGAAATGATGAACAATTATGACATAATGGAAAACTTAGAAATGGTCTAATAAGTTGTCTACTTGCTAGCCACATTCATGGATAGAATAATAGGAAATATGCCTACATGTGATGATATAAACTTTGGATTCAAGTATGTTTCATGAACATGATGCTGCCAAGCATTAGTTTTATCTTATCTTGGGAAAGGACCCTTCTTAAAAGAGTGAGTTCTAAAATCAGTTTTAGAACTAAAGTAGCATTTAAGGTCACTTAAAAGAACTTGAGAAATTAAGTGCACAAAGAACAAAAGCACATACATTGAGTATGATTCTTTATACCCAAGTATGACCATCTCTAAGGGACATGTAAAAAAGTCACTATGGAAGTGACCGGTAGAATGGGGCCAGGCCCAGATGGGTAGGTCGCCATGTTTCCAATAAAGGGGCATAAGGAAAACTATGAGTGCCCCAAGAGATGAAGGAAATTTGGGTGAGAGTTCTAAATGATACTACATGCTTTGATATCATCAAAGGAACCATAAGAAAAATGTCTGATGATGTAAAATAAAGTTATGATGGAACCCTAAGTCAATTCTAAGGACAAGTAGGGATGAGATTGATGGGAGTAGGAGTTGATTGTTCCATGAATGCACAAGACCATAGGGTGGGGACGTAACAACTATGTTTGCCCGAGGCCCATGGGTTAGCAGGTTGGCCACCTTCATGAGTTTATGGGGCCTGAGGGGTAAATGTGAGTTCATGGGTCGTTATGTGGAAAGATTTTCCTATAAGTGTGCATACAATGGTGGTATTCATGGATGATTCAACCTAGGTTTGATAATAAAATGGTGTTGTGTGATGCACCTTCTCGACTCTTAGAACCGAATGAGCTTTGTATTTGGACTGCAAATAAATGCTTATTTCATATTGTCATGAGTGTGAGAGATGGGATAGACACATGTCATACTAGGAATAGAAGTGATATGAGGAATAAATACTTAAGTTGAAATCTCTTTATGATAATTGAGCATTGGAGGAATTACCACACCCTATGAGAAGATTTCAGATAAATGAACAAAGGTAATTGCCAAATTGAAATTTCAGATGAGTATATAATTATTAATTGTAGTTTGAATTCTATAAGTTAATATTGAATATGGAGACCAAAATAATGGATGCAAGAGTTAAGGTACCAAATAAAGGTAAACCAAGCATGACTTGCTGACTGAGCTTGTATTAGCCCAGTTAAATGAACCAGAGTTAGTTGACATGAAAGGCTTGATGAAGAAACCTTGAACACATCTCTTGGTAAATGTGAAAGGTGGAATCTGATAAGAAAATCATATTGAGTTCCTGAGGATTTGCCTTTAAGGACTTATACATTCAAGGTGTACGGTACACTGTGGTACTACCAAGATGTTTAAAGACTTGCAACGGTACTTTTGGTGGTTTGGAATGAAGAGAGACATAGTAGCATATGTGGCCAATTGTCTTACGTGCCAGATAGTGAAGGCTGAAAACCAACAACTCGATGGATTACTGTAGTCAATTGAGATTTCTGAGTGGAAATGGGAGCAAATCACCATGGACGTTATTGTGGGTCTCCCTCAAGACAAAGAAAGTTCATTATGTAATATGGTTTGTGGTAGATCGCCTTACCAAGTCAGCACATTTCCTATCCTTAAAGATCACTACTAAGGTGACAGACCTAGCTGAACTAAATATTAGAGAGATAGTTTGACTGCATGGTGTTTCGAGTTCAATTATTTCTGATCGTGATCCTAAGTTCACTTCCAAGTTGTGGAAGCAAGTGTAAGAAAAACTCAACACTGGACTAAAGTTTAGCACATCTTATCACCCCCATACTGATGGATAGTCAGAGAGAACAATCCAGACATTAGAGGATCTTTTGAGAGAATGTGTTATCGATTGGGGTGGATCATGGGAGTTGTACCTACCCTTAGTTGAGTTTGCTTACAATAACAGCTACCAAGCTAGTATCAGGATGCCTCCGTACAAAGCTCTTTATGAGAGGTTGTGTTGCTCACCGCTTTACTGGGATGATGTCAGTGAGAGGACCTTGTTGAGGTCAGAGGAACTATAGTTGTATGCCAATAAAGTTGCTTTGATCAAGAAAAGTCTGAAAGAGCCCAGGTCTGAAAGAAGTCATATGTTGACGCAGAGTGGACTAACTTACACTTCACTACGGGTGAACATGAGTTTCTGACAATCCAACCCCTCCGAGCTATAACTAAGAATAGAGGAAAGATGAGTCCCCAATACATGGGTCTGTTTGAGATTTTAGAACAGATTATTGAAGCTGCTTATCATGTAGCCTTACCCCCCTCAAAATAGTATGGTGCATGATGTGTTCTATGTGTCCGATCTGAAGTGCTATGTGAAGGACCTGAGCCATGTGTTGAGCATTGAACCTATTGAACTCCAACGGAGGCTGACATACCCTGAGTCACCTGTGAGGGTATTTGATACCAAGGCAAAAGATCTTAGGAGTAACAGATAGATATGGTGAAGGTTCTTTGGAAGCACCATGGAGAGGATGAAGCCACATGGGAGCTGAAGACGGACATGGAAAAGTCATATTGTAACAATCGGGCCCACTGTCCATGGATCAAGTAGAGTTTCAGGAATGACGATTGGCCCCACAAACCACCACTAGCCTTAACTACGCACTTTATCCACACTCATGCGCAAGACGAGGTCAACTTCCCGACTGGTCACCCATCCTAGTACTACTCCAAGCAGAGCACGCTTAACTATGGAGTTCTTTAGTGATGGGCTTCCGGAAAAGGAGGTGCACCTTGGTGATATGGGTAGTCCAATCATTCCTTTTAAGATCATTTTATCCGAGGCCTCAAATCCTGGGATGTTACAATCTCCCACACTTAGGCTCTTGACGTCCTCGTCAAGGCTCAACTATAAGACCTCGTAATCTCTTCCCCATTTCAATGTAGACCCACAATGGCCCCTGGACACCCAGCTCCCAATCACGGAATACCAGTGCAAGGGTGGCTACATCAACCATGGACAGCCCTTTCCTACATGTCTGGACCGCACGGCTCAAGACTGGCATGCCATGCCCATGTTGGCCCCACCTACTAGAGGGGCTATGGCTCTGATACCATTTGTAACAACCGGGCCCATTGCCCATGGCTCAAGTAGAGATTCAGGAATGACGACTGGCCCCACAGACCACCAGTAGCCTTAACTGCTCGCTTTATCCACACTCATGCGCAAGTTGGGGTCAACTTCCTGACTGGTCACCCATCCTAATACTACTCCAAGCTGAGCACGCTTAACTATGGATTTCTTTAGTGATGGGCTCCCGGAAAAGGAGGTGCGCTTTGGTGATATGGGTAGTCTAATCATTCCTTTTAAGATTATTTTATCCGAGGCCTCAAATCTTGGGATGTTACACATACCCTGAGTTGTTTGCTTGATTAGTCAAATTTTGAGGACAAAATTCCTATAAGAGGGGAAGGATGTTATAACCTCAATTATCTTGCATTTATATAATTGAAATGCAATTATTCCAATTAAAAGGGCTTGATTGAAAATTGTGTGCTTTCTTTTAAAGATTGGATTTCTTTGCATATTTCCCTTAAATGATAGATTTTGTGAGTTCTACTATTTTATTAATCCGATGATGGATACAAGGGAAAAAGGATAAAAGAAAATCCCATATTAAGCATAGAGAAAAAGAAATATATGATAATTGTGTGTGCATGCGAGATTGGTGTAGATTTATCTAGAAAGTGGCATGGATGGCCACTAATAATTAGTTTTCATTTGCACATGGTTTCTAATATAAAGAATAGCCAAAATAAAGCAAATAAAAAAGGAATAAAGAGAAAATGATTTATTCTAATGTCTTAAATATATAAAATAGAGCGAGACTTGCATATTAAAAAAGGTGTTCTTCTTTTCGAGTTTTGGCTCCAATCTTTGCACACACCTAGATAAAGTCATTATAGACTTACTCTTAAAATTTGGAATAAGAAGGACTTACTATGTAGTGTGTGTAAGTCATTTAGGAATATGTTGAAAGTGCAAGTTTTGTGAATAAAATTTACTCCAATAAATCTCACAAAATTCGTTAAGGTTGAGAAAAACTTTAAATGGTTTCCCTCCAAGTTTCATAGAGAAAGGATATTTTTAGTGGCCTATAAAAATCTGTAAAGATAGAGGGATCTATTTGAAATTAATAAATTATGGGACTTTTTGGAGAGAGAAAAGGGGCCATCTAGAAGTGTCTTTTTGTTACCGAAACTTTCTCACACTGAGATTTAACCATTAGAAGCTTCCCGTTGAAATTTGGAGTTATTTGAATAAAAGGAGAGAAAGTTATTGTTTTTATAGTTTTCCCTAAAGTGATGAATGACAGAAATATGCATTATATGTCACAAAAGAATTGATACATGAATCAAGGGCTCGTCCCCTTTAATGTCATGCTTAATACGGGCCCTTAGATCACAAATCCAATGGATGAGAACCCATATCCTACCTCTAGCCTTTTTCGGCCACCCGATTATAGTATACCTTTCTCCTCCCTATGTCGTTCTCTCTCTCTGAGACATGTCCTCGCCAGGAGACAACTCCAATGGGTTTGGGAGATGAAACTGATCTAAACCATCCCTAGATTTGAGTATATTCATGTGTATTTAAGTTTTCCCCAAAAACCAGTTGGAGTTGAACCTTAATGGAAAACCAATCGATGCTTCACTCGCTATCCACCACCTATATAAGGCTTAGGGTCTCACAAAAGGGTTGCCAAGGGTTATGCAAGAATTGGTCTCTGCCAAGAACATCATCATGCCTAGGAGAGGCATTGTCTCTGGGGACAAGTTTATGCCCTATTTCAGGTGTGAGGCTGCTTGTGGGGTGACCAGACCGAAGTGCTATCGGAGGTGGCAAAGGGGCCTATGAGTCTGCCCATGGTTGGCGGAGCCAATGGAACAATCTTCTGGGCAATTGAAGCAGTAGAACCAAGAGTCAACTAGTCAGTTGACTGAGATCATAGCACATAGAAGCGGGGGTAGTGTGATTTGTGGGTTGAAGAAGAGAACAGGAAGAATTACATTCATGCCCTCATCTGTGAAACAGAAAGGAAGGGGTAAAACCATCTTTTGATTCTAATATCTAACTCAACCTTGTTGGGATGGATTGTTGAAGTGGCAGAAAGCTATTGACCAGTTACATCCGCATGGTAATTAATGTAAAGACTATTTTTCTGACATGGTGTGCCCTAATTGACCAACTAATGATAATCTTGCAAAAAGTATAGAAATTGCTATGATGCTCTGATGAAAATAAGTCATATATGAAAATTGATCAGAAGAACACAAGGAATCCAATAAAAATATAATCATGACATGGATATATTTCTAGATCAAAAAGTATCCAAAGATAGCATCTTTAATGAATTAAATGAATCAAAAACCTAATTTCTAAGTTTTGATGATCTTAATGTGTCAGATTGATAATGATGATCAACAATTGATCTTTTATGAATAAAAGAGCAACTTGAAAGTTATTTGAATTTAGCAACCCATAATTTGATAAATCAGGGTTTCCATGAAATTAAAGGGTGTATTCAATGAAGGATTAGGGTTTGTAACCTAATAAAGCATTAAAAGTGGAAACTAGGGTTTGGGAAGCCAAAACCCTAATATAACCCTAATGTTGACCTAGAAACCCTAACTCGAGGATGAAGTCAGTCTTAAGGATGGTTTGGATATAATAGTAATACATGGGTGTGTTGCATTAACTTTCAGGGTGAACTTGCTTGGTTGATTGCTTTCTTGGACATCTAGACTCCTAAAAAAGGAATGTGGTTACGCTTATGGCTAATCGCTCGAGTTTCATGGTCATTTCTGTGGTTTCACCGGTTGCTTGAAATTAACTGCTTGGATGAACTTTAATTCTTGCAACTATAAAGTGACTATGGCCATCCCCATATATATATATATATATATATATATATATATATATATATATGCATGACTAGCTTAGATCCTAATCCTCCTCTGTAGCTCTATGTATATGTGAGAAATTGATGATCTAGATATTGGTCTACCTTGGGGTAGGATTAGAAGATTATCATGAGTTGAGGTTTGGTCTACCTTTGGGTAGGATCATACGATTGTACAGATCTATGTCTTGTCCTACCTTTGGGGTAGGACCAAAGGGGAAATTGAGGATATACCACATGGGATATACCAAATGGGCCAAAAGGGGCCACACTTTGTTTTTCGACATTTTAGGTTAATCTGTTATTACATCAACAAGATTAATAGAAAGTGGATATTCAATCAGAGGTGACATTGAAAAAGAACAAGGCTATATTATGTTTGGAGGAATATAGTTAGATAGTTCCAGTCCTGGGTAAAATCTTAAAATCCCATTTTTGAAAATCTATGTAAAAAGAAATGTTTTATATCTTGCATTAAGCTTAGTTGTGGTAGAATTTATTAATTATTTTTTATTATTTGCAAAACCATATGATCCTATTTGGGACAACAGCTCTAGCTTCTTGGCCTTCCTTAATTGGGGGTTGCTGGGAGGTGGGGTCGTTACACTCTCGGTCAGTCCGAGTCCACCACAGTGACATATGGAGTCAAACTGTAAATCAACCTAGTCTACCTTGGTATATAAGCATGACACTAGTAAGATACGACTACAATCGTTCTCCTACCATGGTATGATCACAACCATCCCTCAAATCATATCATCTGAGATATGGCCTCAATTGTTATCATATCAGGTATGACCGTAGTCATCCTCCAAATCTAGTGATTGTGGGTGTAAGGATATATCCTCAACTTGCGCCCCCACATATTCAACATATGCGCTTTGATTTTTTCTACAAGAATTACTTGTTTCACCATCCAACAAGTATTGACGCTGGAGATGGAGCTATGGCTCAGGACAACCTACATGATTAGGCTTCCACTTGATTAATTATTTCCAATTGGGTGTCTTTTAGTGCATCAATCAAGTTACAATGTTCAAACCCAAAACTAATTCTACAAAAATAAGGATAGGTTGTAATGTTAGAAGATATAAAATGTATGGGGTATAAACTTGTCACATCATCACATGATATCACTACCATAAAAGGACATCATCATTATAACACCATCGTGGGATAACATTCCCTTGTCACATCACTTGAGGTATCACCTCACATTTAGGCATAAAGCATCTGCCAGGTCATAAGACTCATTCACATAGTTCTTGCACATCATCATTATCTCAACATGCCTCATAAGGATCATAATCATCATCCTATATCATATAAGAGATATCATAGAAATCACAGCTATGATGTGCATTAAACCTACAACATTAGGGTTACACACAATAGGAGAGAGAAAGTATTGTATTGCATGCTAATCATTCAAGCAAGTTAAGCAATTACATCATATGCATGATTTAGGGTTAGGGTTTCCGTAATAGCTAATTAGGGTTTCCATCACAAAAATCAACATCAAACCCTAGGAACATCACTTATTGCATCCTTGGAACGCAATAGGGTTAACCACCATTACCATAAACAACCACTCACGAAAACAACAACATGTAGCGACCAAACCAGGTTAAGACCATCTATAGCGACCAACCTTCATAACACATGTAGAAACTACTAGGGTTAGCACATGTAGCGACCACTAGGGTTAGCACATGTAGCGACCCTCAAACTCCATGTGTAGAGACCATACATGGATCAGAGTGTTGCGACCAAACATGTTGCGACCTCAACATCAACACAATATGTAGCAACCCTCAAACTCCATGTGTAGCAACCATACATGGATCAGAGTGTAGCGACAAAGCATGTTGCGACCTCAACATCAACACCATCTGTAGAGACCCTCAAACTCCATGTGTAGCTACCATATCCACTTATACATGGAAAACGCAACATAGGTTAAGGTGTAGTGACCAAACAAACCAAAACTAGGTGTAGTGATCTCAAGAGAATCTAGGATAGGGTTTGTAGCGACCAACCCACTCTAGCGACCATAGGTCAGCAATCATTGTGACCAAAACAAGGTCAACATATGTGGTGACCACCAAGATGTGTAGAGACCCAAAACAGGCATTAACACCAAGAAACCGAAGTGTCATCGCAAGAAAACCTTTTGGAAAAGATGGTCAACAAAACCCTAAAACAAGTGTCACAATGTAAACATGAAAAACCATGATGAGAGAAGGAAAACCAAGCATCCAACTCAAAAAAACTAGAATCAAGACCTCCATCTTCATGTAATATCCAAACCAAAACATGGTGGCAAAACCAACAATCAAGATGCATGTAAGAACCATCAGCTCCACCATCACTTAAATTATGGGTACAAGAATTAGGGTTTAGGAGAAAGAGCAATATATACAAGGATACTTCAAAATCTCAAACCCTAAAACAAGATAGCATAATCTAAACACTTATGATCACGTTTTAGAGATAGAACAGTAACATGCAAGCAAGATAAAATTTCAACAATAATAGAGGGGAAAGTTATATAACCCGCCTTTAGGTGAAGATCAACTTCAAAGCCACGATCTCTAAGAGAGAGAAGGAAACACCAAGCTTGGATCACTCCGGCTCCAACCAGATCACCTCAACAAGAAGAAGAACACACCAAGGTCAAAGGAAGATCAAAAGAGAGAGGGTAAAAACCCTAGACCGAGAAAGAAAGGAGAAAGAGGAGAGCTTCATCTCACTTAGGTACTACCCTGGTCAAATCATAGTCTCAAGCTCTATGGAGAGAAGTTCCTCAAGATAGCCACCACGGTAGCCCATATTCTAATGGCTTAAGGGAAGGAAAAAAGAGGTAGGGTTCAACAAAAATGAGATCAAAGAGAGATAACTACTTACCAAGATCAAAGATCACCAAGAACCACCACAATGGATACGATCAAGCCCTAGATCACCACATGCAAGGAGAAAATGGCCACTTTCTCCAAGATCAACACCTCCACTTGCACTATCAAGCCCAAGGCCAAACATAAGAAAGAAGATAGAAAGAAGAGAGCTAAATGGGATACTTGCATGTGAAAGAAGGGTATAAATACCCACAGGTAGGAGAGAGGTAGAGACTATGAGGTGTCAAGATATAAGAGCCTCTCATGACACTTTTCCCTCAGAACCACAACCATGCTAGCACTCTAGATATGCATGCATCAAAGGACAATAAAAACAAGGTAGTGTAGCGACCACTTAGGTCCACAACACCCTTGGGTCGAAACAAAACTGAGGGAAAACATAGTAGCAACTTCTATAATATGTTACCCAAACAACAGGTCGACACACACATCAACACAAGCAAACCCTAGCAACCAAAACCAAGGGCAAGGCTCCTAAGTCGCTACAAACAAAGAAAATCAAGGTGTATCGGTCAAAGCACTCTCAAGGACACAAAACACATATGTAGCTACAAAGATCACACCAACATGGTTGACACTAACAACTCAAGCATCCATGCAAACCATGAAAACCCTAGCATCAACACCCATGATGCCACCTCATCAACCAAGGTCTAGAAAAGCACCCCTAAGCATCATTATCTCTCTCATGATGCCAAGTCACACGATCCAAATCTAACATGTTACAAATTTCAAGATGAACCCTCAATAGGGGGTAAATTGCAACTTGGTCCAAAAGCAATATACATATAGCATAACTAGCTCAAACATTAACCAAACTAGATCAAATTGAAAACATAAGTGTGTCACATGTTATTAAGGTGAATAATATGATTATAATAAGGTTTAAACATCTTATTATGCATAGTAAGCAAGGTCAAGCATTAAGCTAGGTTAGGGGTCTTACAATGATGCTAAGAACTAGAGAAGGGTGAACACCACAAGATAGAGATCAAACTCTTAGTGATAAGTAAAGAGTTCATAGAGTAATCATAGTATGCAAAGTATATTATATCTAGCAGACTACACATTTCTATAACATCAATAATTTTTTAGGTAACTATGCATTGTTCATCATATGTGACTCGGGTCACAATCTATTTACATGGAGATGATTTATCTCATATTAACAATATATACAATAGATACGAGGCATACAATCAAATTTGATTAGTGAATGAATTGTCATATAAAACACCCTTATGAGGACACAAGTTCACATGGATGACTCTAGACGCCACTATACAAAAGATCCCCACCTCCATCTCATTATTGCATGGTTGAAGGAGACTGCTCACCAAGAAACCATTGGTATGATAAAAAGGGTGAACATTGTCAGGCTAGGATCATATGCCCAACGAGAGATCAAATGTATGTAGAGTAATGATAGTATGTATATAATGCTATATCTTGTGGGTCATAAAATTCTATAACAACAACTCTTTATCAGATAATTCTACAGTGTTCACCATATGTGACTTCGATCACACCTTGTTTACACAAAAATAATTTCAGCTCATATTTACAATATGTACATATAATGCATACAATTAGTAATTGAGTCATGATAACGTCACCATTCTAAACACCTGACCTGTGACCAAAATTTAAAACGATGAATCCAGACAACACCATGCAAAAAATCCTTGCCTTTTTTCATTATTTTCTCACCCAAAAACTAATGTTATGATGCTTAGAACCTATAAAGGGTGAACATCACAAGACAAAAGATAGAGCATTTGTGGAGCAATAGTAGTATACAAAGTATATTATATTAGTGAATTATACAATTTTGCAACCACAAGTAATTATCAGGTAATTGTGGATTGTTCATTATATGTGTCTTGGGTCATAACTTGCTTATAAGTACATTATTTCAGTTAATAATTGCAACATACACAATAGATAAAAGGCATACAATTAAAAGTTTTCTCAAAAACACATTGTCATAAAACAACCTTTCTGTGACTTGAATGTACATGGATTACTCTAGACACCACTAGCAAAAAGACCCTCACCTTCAGGTAACTATTTCCTGGCTGAAGGATATCACTCACTAGAAAATGGCTGGTATGGTGCTACCAACTAAGAAAGGGTGAATATGACAAGTCTGAGATCAAATCCTCATTGAGAATAAAGTATTTGCAGAGTGATCATAGTATGCAACGTTTATATACATTGAATTATACAATTTTGTAATATCAAGTATATATTAGTTAACTATAGATTGTTCATCATATGTGATTTGTTTCACAACATATGTTTGAAATTTTTTTCAACTTATATTTACATTTCTAATGATAGGTACAAGGAAAAATTGGGTCATCAATACATCTCATGTAAAACACCCTTCCAAGGACATGAGTGTACATGGTCGACTCAAGACATCACTAGGAAAATATCCCCACATGTATGTTTATGAATGGAGGAGACAAACCACTAGCATAATATTGTGAACATAAATAGGGCGAACATCATGAGACTATGCTAAAATACTTGGTGATAGACAAAGTATCTATAAAGAAATTATAGTATGAAAAGCATACTACATACAATTTATTATACAATTCTATAACAACATATAACATTGAAGGTGTATTACAACAACAAAAAGATAATATAAAAGCATAAAGTAAAGTTACTTTACATTTAAATTTTTTACTTAGGTTTATACAACCATGTGTAGTTTGTAATGTAATATCTAAACTACTGGCTAGTCTATTTCACCATAGAGGATCCTAGGATTATCTAGTCTCACTAAGATATTGTCATGCCTAATCGATGTAAATAGAAAAAGTAAGAGATCATTGACATGTAACCTAGTTTTCTTCAGGGAATCACAAATAAAGAGTGAGATTCTAGATATGAGGCTTTGCCTCGTCAAAGAAGCTTCCAGCCTCGCGGATTGCATTTGTAGAACATGATGAAGATGATGAACACACAATTAGTTGGATCTTACACAATAAAATCTTGCTTGGGATCCACTGAGCACCCCCCCCAACTAAAGAAGTTGTCCTCCTCCTAGAAAATGGATCAATTATGGACAGATGTGATCACCTAATATAGGTAGTTTCTCATGAAATTCAAATAGGGAAATCTATATGTCTCATTTTGATATTTAGGTTATTTTCATAAAGGTATGTAAGTATAAAATTTTATAAAAATGTAAATCTGGGGATTAATTCTTATAATGGACTAGTAGTAATACTATAGTATTATGTGTTATTTTAGTGATGATCAATTAGTAATAATGGCATATAGTGGAAAATATTTATCAAAATGCTTCTTTTGACCATTGATGATGTCTAGAACCCATATAAGAATCGTGATCATGATGATACAAGTTTTACATACTTATGTGGTTGAAAACTGGATTAGGGGTAGTAATCGTAATCTAAGTTGAAAAAAATGGCATTGTGATAAGTAAATGCCCTAAACATCACCATGTGATAAGTTGAACATATGAAACATGTTTATAACTTTTAGATCAGTATACACATGTAAGTAGAACGAAGATAGGTATATATATACATATACACATACACATTTAAGATGAAACAATTACCCAAATATGACTAGGAGGTATGTGTTTTGTGTTTATTAGATATTCATAGATTATTCATGATTTTCAAGAATTAGGATCTTGATTTAATGGTTCAAGAACTAACTAAGGTTGTTGTAATACAGGTAAGTCAGCCTTGCCTTGGGTTTATTTATTACATTATCAAGTTTTGTTTGCATTATCATGTTTAAAGTTTATAGTATACATGATATCATGTGCACTTTGATTATTTGAGAGGTATCCATTATATGAATAACTTGTTAAGATTTACTGCATACATGTTTATATGTTCAGATTAGATCACTTAAGATTATACCTCTTCATGTTTAATATCAATAATGCAATTATAGGTGAAAATGCTAACTATGATAAGATAAGATCAGAACAAGAATAAGAATTTATAAGTAGGCATTATCTCATGGATATGTTATGGAAGGTTGATGCCACATGAGGCCCCTTTGGTTCAGGTTGTTTTTCCCAATCCTACAAACCTTGAGTGTGTTAAGTGATGTTAATGTTCTTGGGTTCAAGTCCAATCATGCACACCGTGTGTGTGTTCAGTGAGATCAGTTAAGACCAGGTTCATTGAGTAGGTCCCTTAATAAAAGTGTTTGAGCAAGTTAAGAATGCATCCTAAAGCTATTATTAATGTTTCTACATTCTCATATCAGTGTTAATCATTATGCTAAGTGAATGTTCATATAAATATTGAAACCAAACCAATTACAACGGATTCTCAAATGCATGGCTATATAAGGATGCACATAGGATGTTTGCAAGATGGGATAACTCTTATAAGGACGAATTACATACAAGTTCAAGTCCGGATGGGTTGCCATCTATATGATCCAAGGAGGTTCAATTAGTGTTCTAGTTATTTTTTGGGGAAAAGAATGTGTATATTAGAATCAATGTACCTATATCCTGTGCAAAGTTACTTTTATCATTGCAATGATGATACATTCTATTGTGACATTCCGTGAGTGTGATCTTTGTGGTCCATGCTTCCATGATGTTGTATATCGTTTGCACTTGTGTGAAACTATAACATACCAGAAATATAATTCTACCCTAATAGTTTTACCCTTTTGACTTAGCCAAATAAGAATAAGCTAATACATGTAATTAATGGAATACAAAATACTTTGTGCTCAATAATAACTCATTTGGATGATAATAAGGAATTAAAGAACTTAATTGGATAAATATTTCCCATATATTCTTAATATAGGGTTGTATACACAAATACCTCAGTTAGATTTTCAATAATGGTCTTAAAGTGCAAATTATACACTAAGTAATAAAAATACTAAAATAATTCGTCCTAGAACTTTCTAGTTCTTTGTAGAATAGGAAAAAGAAGAGAAAATCCAAATTATATATATAAAGGAAATGATAAATACAATAATTAGAGGTAATATGAGATTTAATGGATAAAAGAAGATAATGAGAAATATTTTGCACCAAAAATTTAATTGGAAACCCACAAGGATAATTTGACACTCAAATTCATTTTCTTGACTAAAAAGTAACTTAAGGGTCAAGTATCATTTAATTTGGAAGATGAAAATAAATATTAATGACCTTATCAAAAGAAAATAGGAAATAGGCCAATAACATGAAATAAAATAATTAATGCTCTCAAAATAGAAAAATAACTCCAAATTCGAGATCTAAACATAAAAATAAGCCTTTGGGCAAATTAGCAACTAATTTGGATAATGTTTGATTAATAGGTATATATAGGAGAGAGAAAATACCTAAAAGGTGTAATTAATAAATAAATAAAATTCATGACACCAAAAGTTGGAAATAAAGGCAAATTCGTATTCAACACACTTAAGTTAACTTGTGGATGAAGTTTCATCCAATTCGGTTAATCCATGAGTCATTAATGCATCTAGAAAGAGAAACAAATAATAAATTAAATAACATATCTAAATTTGCCAAAAGTGAAATCTAATTGGATATTCAGAATCTACATGTTTAATTTAACTTATGTGCAAATTTTGGTTTAATTTGGATAATTCTAGAACCCCTAAATGAGGAAAGAGAATATACATGAATTATTTGAATTTCACTTTGTTTAATTCGATTGATTTCCCCGATTTTCCTAAGCTTGGGCTGTCACGCGGCCCACTTATTTCAGACTTCATCATGGCCCTTGATGAGAATCCGATAGAGGAGGAGTCGTCTCCTACCTCCAGTCAGACTCTTTCTCGCGGCTACAGTGATGCGAGTTTTCCTCCGCGCTTTCCTCTTCTGTCTTTCCCTTTCGGCACCTCAGGTTTTGATTTCCTCCATCTCCGAGACTTTCCTCTTTAGACGATCCCTATTTTAATAGGGTTTCCCTCGCTAGAAACTTAGGTCGACGAGAACATTCCTCTCCTTCCTCTGTTTCCTGGTTCTCTCTGGTTACTCGTTGAACCTAAGCACTGCCCCTATATAAAGGGCTTTCCCCACGATCCTTGAACCCTCAGAAACCTCGCGCCATAGCTTTGTTGATCTGTTTTGCTCCGCATCTGTCTCTCCCTACTCCAACTACCTACTGTGGCGGCGGTGAGATCATCTGGGGATTCTAGTCATTGGCGAGGCTTGTTCTTGGTTTCCTTGGTGTTGTGAAGGTGTGGGCAAGCTTAGTGTGACCCTGCCTTGCTCGGATTTCAAGTATTGCAGATTATCCCCTTTTTATCAACTTCTGACCTTCGTTGAAATTGTTGGCCTTTTGTTCACCTACGCTTTGGATTCTTTGACCTTGAGCTTCAGACTCAATCCAGGATACCTCCTTCGCTTTCAGTTTGGGTCCTCTAGGGTCGTTCTCCTCGGCTATGGTTCTCGATCTTCTTCTATTTTGGCGGAAGATGGTTCTCAGGTTTCTGTTGGTCGTTTCCACAGAGATCTGGCTGGTTGGGCTCATCGGAGCCTTGGGAACATTGTTCCTTCAGGTTCCTTTGCCCGATTTCCCCTTGGATTCGATCTTTCGTTCGTGGATTTTGGTCGCTGTGTCCTGGTATCGGGAGCTCTTCGCAAGGGAACAAGTCCCCTTGTTATTTGTCTTCTCTACCCCTCAGTCCGGTCTATGATTTAGTTTTTCAACCGAAGGGTAATTTGGTCATTTCACGCACTCCTCTTTCTTTTGTTTAGCACCTGGTTTCACTGACTTGGCTTGAGTTTTCCACTGACATGGGCTGCCCTGATTGGCCTGCCCAGGTTCGCGTGGACTTTCTCTGTCCTTGCATTGCGATCGGTTTGCTTGTAATTATCTGATTGGTCGACAATAAAAATTGATAACTAATTAATGGATGATAAAAAAATATGGAAAAATATTCATTGGAATCAGAAAAATAAGATCTAATTAATGGTATAAGTTTTGATAACTGAATCTAAAGATTTATAATGGATGTTTTTCTTTGGATCTAATAAATGATGAATTAACTTGTAAAAATCATAACTAATTATATATAAGTCAGAAAAATATAATAAAATATGTTTTAGACTCGTAATAACATAACCTAAAATATGGAATAGTTTTCATAACCTAATTCACACATATATAAAAAGGTAGTTTTTAGGGTTTGGTTAATGTGTATGAAATTGACATACAATCTGTATATGTGTTTAATAGGCCTTTGGTGACCTAGACTTGGATCTAGGAGTGCTTTGCAGTTTGGACTCTGATTTGATTATGGTGTATCCCCTATTAATTCATGTTGAGAAATTCACCTATATATTGTCTTTCTCTTGGTCCTATGGCAATAGCCTATACACATTGCTCTTATCTCTTGTTATCATGGTTCGTGTGAACTATCTTACTTATTATGGACTTGAATATTCTCGTGATATCTTTCTCTAGTGCCTTTGTGCATGTTGGTCTCTTATATTGATATGTTCCACTTTGAAGTGGATGTTATATGTTTGTGTTGTCCATTGTGTGATGGCAACCTTTATATCATCTTCTGACTAAACTATTTACTTGCCTCTATATTTACATGCAATGTGAATCAGTAGCACTAGAATAATGTAAATTACTTTGGTTTTTGGGTGTGTGTCCTTTTTGTTTATGGGGTGGTGGTGGTGGTGCCCCATACCCGAGTTTCAAGGATGTGAAGCCTTAGCTCAACTTTTATATATATTGGGAGTTTGACGGTGAGTCATTCTCTATCAGGTTTTCAAGGATGTGAAGCCTTGGCCGCCTTTGTATTTTATATTCTTCTAGGACTATGTTTATCTCACATGCATTCAGGTTTGATGATGATTGTGGGGTGTGTGCCCTACTACCCATCTATGTGCTTTTGTTGCACAAGTTTTATTTATTCATGGCAAGTATCCTCTTTTATCATGTTATGATGTTTGTTCTCTTTTATGCCTGTGTGGGTAGTCCCTATCTCTTGTATGGGAAGCATTCTACATTTGTTGTCCTTATTTCTTAAATTGCTCAAAGTTTCTTTTAGCATACACATACCAGATTTTTGCTGATGTATTTCTTTTCTTCTTCTCTTTTGTGGGGTATGCTTCCAACCCCAGGTTAGATCGAGGAGAGTGAATTTCAACATCAACCTTGTAGTTGATCTTTGGGAGGCTTGAAGAGGTGGTTAGATGACCCTCAGCTTGGTCTTTGGCTTTTATGTTTAGTTTTCCTTTAGATACCTATATGTGGTGAAGTGTTGTATCATGTTATCAAGCTTTGTAAATTGTTAGATAATATTTCCTTTCCGTTGCTACTCATTGTGTAAAGATACTTACATGTTGAATGAATTGATCTCCATCCCTTTGGCAAAAAAAAATTATGTGGTGTTTGGTTCAAGGGATGAAGTATTTTCTTTCTAGTAGAGAATTGGTTTCACTTCTTTACAAAATGGTATCAGAGCCATTAGCAGTCGGTTATCTAACTATTTCAAACTCATCTCCCTTAGGATGTTTACCTTTATCTCTGGTTGCTTATACCTAGTACCTTGCCTTGTGCAGGAAAATCTCTAATGACTGGAGATAACTCAATAGTTGACAACCAATATGGTTATGAGACGCCTCAAAATGCTAGGTTTGGTCAGGGAACCTATGATACTATTGGATCGGGAGGAGCTATGACTCCAGAGCAAGAATTGGCCATGTTTTGACAACTCTTTGCATCTTCCTTGGTGGGAAAGATGAAAGACCCGTCTGTACCTGAAAAGACTAAGGAGTTGTCGATCATGGAGTTCATGAAGATGCAACCACCTTCCTTCAAGGGTGAAGGTGAGATAGAGATGGTTGATAAAGTTGATGATTGGGTGTTATCTTTGGAGATGACTTTTGATGGTATGGCCTATCCTCCACACCAAAAGGTTAGGTTTGCTTCATATGTTTTGGATGGACCTGCAAGAGTTTGGTGGAATGGAATTGCAAGGACTAGAGATATCTCAACCATGTCTTGGGTAGAGTTTTTGACTCTCTTCCATAGGAAGTATATCTGCACTGCTGCCCTAAAGAAGAAAGAAGCAGAATTCTATAGTATGAAGCAAGGTCCCTTATCCATTTCTGCTTACGTGCAACAGTTTCTGCTGTTGGAGCATTATGCAGTTGGTTTGGATGAGGAACGTAGGGCTGACCTTTTCCTCCAAGGGCTCAACTACAATGTGGGATGTGCTCTTATTCCACAATTGCCCTTGACCTTTCATCATATGGTTGATAAAGCTTTGGCTGTGGAGTCTTACCCAGGGTTTCATCATAGGGAGTTCGACAAGAAAAGGAAACCCTCAAGTGATGAACAGAGAAGGGACAAGTGTGCTAAGTGCAACGGTTACCATCCTCTAGGAAAGTGTTCTCAGGACAAACCTCATCATAATACCCCGTTGGTATGTCACTATTGCAATGAACCTGGACACATCCGACCTGATTTCCCTAAGCATCGTAATGGTCAAGCTCCAGTACAGCAAAAACAAGCACCTCCTCAAAATCATGGCAACAATAATGGTAACAATAATAGAGGAAGACCTGTGGAAAGAAGAGCTAGAAGAGTTTTTTATTTGGATGGTGAAGAAGTTAATGATGAAGATCAAGGTCAAGTTAACCCATAGCTCCTCAGATTAGTCTTTACAAGTTATGTTTCCTTTTGCATGTTGCTTATGTAGTGGATGTAAGAAGTATAGTTGAAACTTTGATAACTAAAGTTAAGTTTGATTTTATGAGATGAACCCTTTTAAGGCGTGGTGGATAAGTTTTCTTATGGTAGTTTTGATTTCGAGGATGAAATCCGTTTAAGGGGTGGTGTTCTGTAACATACCAAAAATAGAATTCTACCCTAATAGTTTTACCCTTTTGACTTAGCCAAACAAGAATAAGCTAATACATGTAATTAAGGGAATACAAAATACTTTGTGCTCAATAATAACTCATTTGGATGATAATAAGGAATTAAAGAACTTAATTGGATAAATATTTCCCATATATTCTTAATATAGGGTTGTATACACAAATACCTCAGTTAGATTTTTAATAATGGGCTTAAAGTGCAAATTATACACTAAGTAATAAAAATACTAAAATATTTCGTCCTAGAACTTTCTAGTTCTTTATAGAATAGGAAAAAGAAGAGAAAATCCAAATTATATATATAAAGGAAATGACAAATACAATAATTAGAGGTAATATGAGATTTAATGGATAAAAGAGGATCATGAGAAATATTTTGCACCAAAAATTTAATTGGAAACCCACAAGGATAATTTGACACTCAAATTCATTTTCTTGACTAAAAAGTAACTTAAGGGCCAAGTATCATTTAATTTGGAAGATGAAAATAAATATTAATGACCTTATCAAAAGAAAATAGGAAATAGGCCAATAACATGAAATAAAATAATTAATGCTCTCAAAATAGAAAAATAACTCCAAATTCGAGATCTAAACATAAAAACAAGCCTTTGGGCAAATTAGCAACTAATTTGGATAATGTTTGATTAATATGTATATATAGGAGAGAGAAAATGCCTAAAAGGTGTAATTAATAAATAAATAAAATTCATGACACCAAAAGTTGGAAATAAATGCAAATTCATATTCAACACACTTAAGTTAACTTGTGGATGAAGTTTCATCCAATTCAGTTACTCCATGAGTCATTAATGCATCTACAAAGAGAAACAAATAATAAATTAAATAACATATCTAAAGTTGCCAAAAGTGAAATCTAATTAGATATTCAGAATCTAAATGTTTAATTTAACTTATGTGCAAATTTTGGTTTAATTTGGATAATTCTAGAACCCCTAAATGAGGAAAGAGAATATACATGAATGATTTGAATTTCACTTTGTTTAATTCGATTGATTTCCCCGATTTTCCTAAGCTTGGGCTGTCATGCGGCCCACTTATTTCAGACTTCATCATGGCCCTTGGATGAGAATCCGACAGAGGAGGAGTTGTCTCCTACCTCGAGTCAGACTCTTTCTCGCGGCTACAGTGACACAAGTTTTCCTCCGCACTTTCCTCTTCTGTCTTTCCCTTTCGGCACCTCAGGTTTTGATTTCCTCCATCTCTGAAACATTCCGCTTTAGCCGATCCCTATTTTAATAGGGTTTCGCTCGCTAGAAACTCAGGTCGATGAGAACATTCCTCTCCTTCCTCTATTTGCTGGTTCTCTCTGGTTACTCGTTGAACCTGAGCACCGCCCCTATATAAAGGCCTTTCCCCGCGATCCTTGAACCCTCAGAAACCTCGCGTCATAGCTCTGTTGATCCGTTTTGCTCCGCATCCGTCTCTCCCTACTCCAACTACCTATTGCGGTGGCGGTGAGATCGTCTGGGGATTTTAGTCATTGGCGAGGCTTGTTCTTGGTTGCCTTGGTGTCGTGAAGGTGTGGGCAAGCTTCGTGTGACCCTGCCTTGCTCGGATTTCAGGTATTGCCGATTCGCCCCTTTTTATCAACTTTTGACCTTCGTTGAAATTGTCGGCCTTTTGTTCACCTACGCCTTGGCTTCTTCGACCTTGAGCTTCAGACTCAATCTAGGATACCTCCTTCGCTTTCAGTTTGGGTCCTCTAGGGCCGTTCTCCTAGGCTATGGTTCTCGGTCTTCTTCTGTTTTGGCGGAAGATGGTTCACAGGTTTCTGTTGGCCATTTCCGCAGAGATCTGGCTGGTTGGGCTCGTCGGAGCCTTGGGAACATTGTTCCTTCAGGTTCCTTTGCCCGATTTCCCCTTGTATTCGATCTTTCGTTCGTGGATTTTGGTCGCTGCGTCCTGGTATCGGGAGCTCTTCGCGAGGGAACAAGTCCCCTTGTTATTTGTCCTCTCTACCCCTCAGTCTGGTCTATGATTTAGTTTTTCGACCGAAGGGTAATTTGGTCATTTCACCCACTCATCTTTCTTTTGTTTAGTGCTTGGTTCCGCTGACTTGGCTTGAGTTGTCCACTGACATGGGCGGCTCTGATTGGCCGGACCAGTTCCGCGTGAGACTTTCTCTGTCCTTGCTTTGTGACCGGTTTGCTTGTAATTATCTGATTGGTCGACAATAAAAATTGATAACTAATTAATGGATGATCAGAAAAATACGGAAAAATATTCGTTGGAATTAGAAAAATAAGATCTAATTAATGGTATAAGTTTTGCTAACTGAATCTAAATATTTATAATGGGTGTTTTTCTTTGGATCTAATAAATGATGAATTAACTTGTAAAACTCATAACTAATTATATATAAGTCAGAAAAATATAATAAAATATGTTTTAGACTCATAAAAACATAACCTAAAATATGGAATAGTTTTCATAACCTAATTCACACATATATAAAAAGGTAGTTTTTAGGGTTTGGTTAATGTGTATGAAATTGACATACAATATGTATATGTGTTTAATAGGCCTTTGGTGACCTAGACTTGGATCTAGGAGTGCTTTGCAGTTTGGACTCTGATTTGAGGTATGTTGTATCCCCTATTACTTCATGTTGAGCAATTCACGTGTATTTTGTCTTTCTCTTGGTCCTATGGACAATAGCCTATACACATTGCTCTTATTTCTTGTTATCATGGTTCGTGTGAACTATCTTACTTATTATGGACTTGAATATTCTCTTGATATCTTTCTCTAGTGCCTTTGTGCATGTTGGTCTCTTATATTGATATGTTCCACTTTGAAGTGGATGTTATATGTTTGTGTTGTCCATTGTGTGATGGCAACCTTTGTATCATCTTCTGACTAAACTATTTACTTGCCTCTATATTTACATGCAATGTGAATCAATAGCACTAGAATAATGTAAATTACTTTGGTTTGTGGGTGTGTGCCCTTTTTGTTTATGGGATGGTGGTGGTGGTGCCCCATACCCAAGTTTCAAGGATGTGAAGCCTTGGCTCAACTTTTATATATATTGGGAGTTTGACGGTGAGTCATTCTCTATCAAGTTTTCAAGGATGTGAAGCCTTGGCCGCCTTTGTATTTTATATTCTTCTAGGATTATGTTTATCTCACATGCATGCAGGTTTGATGATGATTGTGGGGTGTGTGCCCTACTACCCATCTATGTGCTTTTGTTGCACAAGTTTTATTTGTTCATGGAAAGTATCCTCTTTTATCATGTTATGATGTTTGTTCTCTTTTATGCACGTGTGGGTAGTCCCTATCTCTTGTATGGGAAGCATTCTACATTTGTTGTCCTTATTTCTTAAATTGCTGATGTATTTCTTTTCTTCTTCTCTTTTGTGGGGTATGCTTCCAACCCCAGGTTAGTTCGAGGAGAGTGAATTTCAACACCAACCTTGTAGCTGATCTTTGGGAGGCTTGAAGAGGTGGTTAGATGACCCTCAACTTGGTCTTTGGCTTTTATGTTTAGTTTTCCTTTAGATACTTGTATGTGGTGAAGTGTTGTATCATGTTATCAAGCTTTGTAAATTGTTAGATAATATTTCCTTTCCAGTGGTACTCATTGTGTAAAAATACTTACATGTTGAATGAATTGATCTCCATCCCTTTGGCAAAAAAAATAATAATTATGTGGTGTTTGGTTCAAGGGATGAAGTCTTTTCTTTCTAGTAGAGAAGTGGTTTCACTTCTTTACAGAAGCTACAGTTTGTCTTTGAAGACAATGTCTACCATTATCAGAAGAATAGTCAATACAACTTGCTTACATGAAACAAGTTGGACATGGGAACAACACATTGAGATCGGAGACACACAATACAAAATCTAGTATACATTTACTAGTTAACATAAGTATGGTGTGAAAATTATTGTTGATAAGATGTCAGAGGATGGTTTTGTCAAGATCATAATGAAGGTTGATATAGAATAACCACAAAGAATGTTATTGGGAAGGGAGATATTTAATAATATTCATTCTTATGCCCACCAAATTGGCCTTCGTGAGAAGGCTAAGAAGGATTTTTGGGATACCATCGATGAATTGATATACGAAATATTGATAGGTGAGAAGATCATTATTTAGGATGATTCTAATGGCCATGTGGGAATATATATATAGGATATGAGAGAGCTCGTGGTGGTTTTGGACATGGTGGTAGAAATGAAGGAGAGGAAATTAGATTTTGTCATTTTTGTTATATGATTTTGAGGAACGACCACATTAAGAAAATATATTTTGATATGATTACTTTCAAGATTGGGTAGAATTGTAGTCAAATTTATTGTTTCCTTACAAGGAGGTGGATCACAAGAATACAAGGAATGTAAAGTTACCCTGAAAAATAATTCACCACCTATCAGAGGTTGGTGGTTTTGGATATTAACATGAAGATAAACAAAGGTAGGCATAACATATACCATAATAAGAAGGATAAAATGGTAAAATATTAAATGAGAATAGAAATCAACATTTCATGATAAAATTATCAAGAGGTAACATCGAACTTGGAGTATGATATTAACACGATGCGGCATAATATGTGCTCTTGCATAAACTGTTTTCCAAAGAGGTTTTTGAGGAGTCCAAAGGGTGTGGCCTCCAAAGAAAAAGACTTGGTGGTAAAAGAAAGACATGGTGGTGGAATAATGAAGTACAAAAGGCTATTGAACTCAAAGATACTTACAGGAAATTTCCAAAATCTCAAGATGATGCAAATTTTTAGAGATATGATAACAAAGAAAGAAGTAAGAAATTAGTTCCAGAGGCCATGTTGAGACACTTTGAAGAGATATGTAAGAAGTTGGACACCAGAGAAGTGGGAAAATCTATATATAAAATGGCTAGTATAAGATAAAGGAAAGGAAGAGACTTGACTCATGCAAAACACATCAAGACTTATGACTGTAGAGTATTGATGAAGGATGATAATATGAAGAACCCTATATTCAAATCCATATGTTAGGATTCAATTTAAGCAAGTTGGTCAATTACCCTTACATTTCATTGACATGTCAACTAGCTAGAATTTGGTGGGACTAGCCAACTAGGTAATGAATCAATGACAAAGTCAGTCTCAATTGTCTGGATGACTTCTCTCAATTGATTTGATTGAGGTCAATTTTTCCTAAATGAATGTTGACTCACGAATTATCCTAATTTGTTCATAAGTTGGATGTTGTAACACCCTACCTAAGCCATATGCACATAGCAAAAGAAACACAGAGTTATCCATAACTCGTGCCCTCAAGGGGACATTACATAAAACTGGCATTCATAACAACAGTATAATCAATCACACAAACTGAAGTGTTAAAAACATTCTCATGATTGTTCTTACAGAAGTAACATAAATGTTATTACATGGAAAAAATCATTTGACATCTTGAATCTCTATTATAAATATCTAAACAATATAACATATAGTTGATTCTATAAACCTGAGGATCATCTTATAGTTGGCACCCCATTAAATTTTATCATGCTCTATCTTTGTGATCCAAGCCTCTAGATGCTAGTTTTGTTCCTGCTCCTCACCTATGGTCATCTCATCCCCATCCATGCATTAGAAAAATAGTTTTTAGCGTAAGTGGCATGAGTATTCTGGTATACAAAACTAGAGAATTCGACACTACAAAAATTCTTGAACATTATAAACATGAAACTAGCATTATACTTTGTATAAAATCTGAAACATAGATATCTCTTCTTTCTTTAACTTAGTTCTTGTGTCTTTTACTTATCTTTCTCTAGAGACTTGTACTCTGGTACCTGGATCTCATGACCTACACTAAGGTGTCTGGGTACATAACCTGCACATAGGGCCTCAGTTATGTATCTAAATTGGCATGTACTAAGGGCATGGGCCTCATGACTTGCACAAAGAGCCTGGGTCATGTCTCTCTTACATTGGCCTACACTAGGGTGCCTGGGTCATGTCTCTCTTACATTGGCCTACACTAGGGTGTCTGGGCCACATGACTTGCACAAAGGGCCTCAGTCTTGTCTCTCTAATCTTAATCTATTTCATCATTACTTATAGATGAGATTACATACATGATCTGAATAAAGATATCCTTTATTTATCATTTTTATCTAATTGTGGCCACCATTATACGATAAGTCCTCCTCTGTGACACCAAAGTGTCCTCTATGGTGCATAGCACCCTTTGCTGGCACAACATGCCCCCTAAAATGGAGTAAACACTCCTCTGAATTGGCAACATATGCCTCTAAATCATCTCAGGACTCTCTGAATGAGGACTTATCCAATAATGTATTATTTGAAGGTTCTGAATTGATTATCTTAAGTTGAAGCTTACTAAATTTTGAATCTGAACTTATCTAAAATTGTATACTGAATACTGAACATATACTGAATTCTAAATCTGAATCTCTGCTCTTAAATTTTGAACTGAATCTACATCTGAATATAGATATAAATCTCAATTACTACACAACTGAGATTGGGTCTAAAACCCTTATCATGTATCTTATTCAAATATTTGGCTATCCACATATTGAGTAATCTAAATCTAAATTTAAATATGATATTCTTATTATATGGATAAACCTTAATCTGAAACTCTGATTTGATAGAATGACTTCATTTATAAGTATAAGACGACTCATCCTAAGGGCTTAGGAAAAAGGATTTGAACTGAATATATAAATACTAAGTATATTAATTACCCAAAATTTGATTGCAAATGAGATTACTCAAACTCTTCAAAGTCTAATTAAATCTGATCTTAAAATGAATCTTAATGCATTCTGATCTCTTATTCTTAACACAAGCTTAAATCATAAATCTTAAAACATGATCTTGCAAACCTTATTGCAACTTTGTGCATTGTATTCTTATAATCTTATCATGTACTTTATTCTTAGATCTTAATTGTTCTAAGGAATTTAGATAACTTCTAAGTTCTCAGATCTCTATCTATATAAGAAAATATTAATGGCATGTCTCTACTTATCTTAAGGACATGGGTATAATACCTAATCATAGATGAATGACAAACTTACTTGCATATCTTATCTTATAGTCTTCTTCACGAAAATGAATGAATATTAAGAAATCTTATAGGAACATAATCATTTAATTTTTATCATGAACACTTGGTTCATGAATCCCAACCATTATGTGGAATTTCAATAACATATCACTACTTGAGATATTAAATATGTGTTAAAACATAGCCATGAATGTATTAAAATCTTAGAACATTAGAAGCATGAATCATAATTCATTATATGAGAAACATCCTAAATGTACTAGGCTTAATAAATATGAATAGTTATGGGCATGAACCACTTACCTCTCTTTAAGAAAACTTAGTTTCTCTTCTTAGTTTGAATAAACCGTACTCACTTTCTTGTGTTGGTTGAGCCTAATTACCCTATTTATTGAATAACCAGACACTAATAATTATACTTGTCTTAGTTTCTAGAATTTTGTGGTTCTTGGATAAAAGAGGGAGACTATGAGTCAAATCAAGATTGAAAACCTTGACCATTATCTAAGTATCAAAAAATAGATCAAAATCCATATATAACTCAACCCCATTGAATATATGAATTCATTACTATGACTTATGTAAAATAGAGATATTATATGAATAAATAGAATTATTAATCACCTTATGTGGAAGCTAAATGGGTGGGGGCAGGATCTACCTTGGTTGGAACCCGCTTGGCCCGGTCCTCCCCTTTGTCCTCACGGGTTGGGGACTGGGGGCGCCCCTCCTTTGCTTCCTTTGTTTTACAAAGGATCACACATAGATTCTTGGGCGAGAACAATGGTGGCTCTCTGGCCACCCCCAGTTCATTAAAGAACTGCACACCCTAGAAATGCCACCCTGATCATGATTAGCCTGACCCGACCTCTCAAAGTTCTCCTCGATCTGTGGTAGGGTGGTTTGCATCTTGGTGCCATTGGGGTTGTTGTGTCCTCACATCGAGATCTGAAGACATCGTCTACTCGGAGCAGGGGGACCACGACACCCTTGATGTGTTCATATGCCTCTACAACCCTACTCCTTCCTGAGTGTAGAGAAGCTTCACTGGCCCCTTCAGGACTTCCCTAAAGTCTCCCCTTGATCCACGTACGTGAGGAATCCTCAATGAAATGCTCCTCATTGAATAGTTGACCACGACTTGTCGACTGGATGCCTCACTGGGTCGTGATAAAAGGGAGACCATACTCGAGTTTTTGGGACCCTACAGATGGTGAGGACGACTGGGGTTCATAGAAGGTGGTATAGAGATGGAGAACAATGACATCATAGGAAGAAGGTGATGATGTGAATTGGGCATTTCTTGATGAGCAAAAACTAGGGCTAAAATAGGGTATTAATAGGTGTGCATCGATCTCCCAGATGCATTGGTGAAAAATATTCCCAAAAGGGCTGGATAGAGTGCGAGATAATCGTAATTAAGAACTAGCAAAAGTCCTATTTGAAACGATCGAGGGTTGAAGAA
Organism: Alisma plantago-aquatica; assembly: GCA_963693085.1. Taxonomy (NCBI): domain Eukaryota; kingdom Viridiplantae; phylum Streptophyta; class Magnoliopsida; order Alismatales; family Alismataceae; genus Alisma; species Alisma plantago-aquatica. Next base: position 769,539,439 of record OY856410.1, read on the forward strand.
GGACATTGAATGGTTGAGATTGAGTAGGTGACATCACGTGTCCGCATCTGACGGCCCAGAAAAGGGCCAGAATAAAAGAATTTTGAAAAGGCATTTATCTTGTCCACAAAATGTCATTATCTTGTGTAATTTATTTACCTAGTCAAATAAACTCTATTTAAGCCCAAAATTCGATCAGTTGTTTGCTTTAGTGCCTATAATATTCCAGTGCAATCTGTTTTCCAATTATGTCATGGTGATAATTAATATAATCAATAAAAGATGAATCTTAATCATTAAATAACTAACCATCTAAATACATTTAAACCTTATATTTTCTTACAATCCATCCTATACGTTATCTATTGGTATGAAAATTCTAATTGCATTTCTATAATAAAATTATGGATAATGACTCATCTATATAATGACGACCATGAATACTATGTACTAAGAAATTATATTAAAGTAACTAAAATTGAGGATATTATTGATGTCCTCTTAGGAAACACGAACCAAAAACAAAAAAATCCTTCTTAAACTCAACTCAAGCCATATCTAGTTGCAACCAAACATTTTTATGCATGATTATGTGTTATGACCCTAAAACACATAAATTGGTGTTGGATAACCATTCCTCAGTTTTAATTTATAATCACATTACTATGGTTGAAATTGATTAACAACGAATTTAGAATTTTTTTTATACTTACTCATACAAGGATAATTGGAAATATCTGATCATATTCTAGAAAAAAATGAATTAACTAGTCATGCTAAAGTTTTCCAATACTTATAGGGTTGGTAGCATAATTGTAATAAGTTGATGTTTCCTTTTGCTTAAAAGTTCCATCACTACCATGAGGCCAAATAGAGTGGAATATATATGTGTGTGTTATGCATACTTATAATAGTACCAAGGCTAAACATGATTATATTGCTCTCAGTGAAGGAAGAGTAAAGACTTGCACCATTGCAAACCCAATTACACATCAAGTAAAACACACAATACCATATGATATGGTGAGGTTTAGTTTCAAATGTTGTAGGATAGAAAGGACACAATCATCTATAATTCCACTTTTACATTCTCAAGTTTTTGATAAATTATGAAGTGCACTTATAATATCATATTTCTCAATAAGACCCCACATCTTTAGTTAGAATGGAGAAGAAGTTACACTTTATGATGTGTTTGATTTTGGAATTTCTTATCTCGATCCTATTATATTTATACAAATACACACACACACACACACACACACACACACACATATATATATATATATATATATATATATATATATATATATATATATATATATATATATATATATATATATTGATAATAATACCTAGTATGTCATGTTTGCCATATCAAAAGCCAACTTACAAATGTAAGATATTTTGATGCAAATTAATAACTTGTTTCAAACCACGTTTGTAAAAGACCTACTCTGAATGCAATTTCTTTTGATATTACTATTATCCTTTCATTTTGAAATGATTGTCAAAAATAAGGATCCATAAATATAATTAACATTTTTGCAAAGCAAGGACCTAATTGATAGCATGATTGCATCAATGACCTATTGGTATTGCAAAAGGCAAACAAAAATAAAGGATCTATTTGGTTCATGAAAATTACTATCTTGTAAAGTCGAAATTGGGATAATGTCACATCAAAAACCTTAGTGTGATTTTGAAATCACTTTAAAAATCAATGGGCTATTAAAATATGAGGACATAAAGTTATAAGCAACGTCCTCGTAAGGCTTTTGTAGGACCAGACAAGAATTTAGTGGCACATCAACTGCAATTTGTATCAATGTTCTTACCAAATCCTCTACTATCAATGGTATTTTTATTCACAAATGTTCATAAATATATTTCAAAATATGTATCAACAAGTTATCTAAAAGTAAATATCAATTAATCAACGATAGTGCAGCAAAAAGTGTTTGTTGTGCCATTGTAATTTAATTCTATGACATGATGATCACTGGGATTCCAAGAGATGGTGAGGGTTGGTTTTAGGTTTTGCATTATAGTGAGGATATAAAATGTCTGTCATTCCCATAGGGGTGGTAAAACTAGACCTGACTCAATATGAGTCATGCAAGCTTAGGGTATAGCTTTTTCATTTTGATTCAAACTTGACTCAAAGCCCAAAACCGCAAAATTGTTTTACAACCACACTAGGTTTAGGTTATGCATACATAATGACAACACAAACTTGAAATATGTGTTCAAATAAAGCAAATATTGTTAAAGTTTAACCCAACAAATGACTTGCCAGATTACTATACATTCCACATATGTTTATTTTTATTAATTGCACGTGAATTTATGTGTGGCGGCCCGACAACAAATCAGACCGTCACTGTGTAATTAATTGCGGAATTATCCATAATCAACAGAATAAAAAATCGCTAAAAATTAAAACATTTTTTCAAAGAGATCCAATTCCGAGAAACTCTTATAAAGAGAACCAAAGTACTGCATACATTATAGTTCACATTGTACATACTATGTACCATCTCTTCTCGAGGAATATATTTACAAAAGTTGCTTTGCCAAAACTATACATAAGCAACATAAAACCTCGAGGCATTCAAGCCAAAATCTTAGATCGATCATGAAAATACTGAGTACTGACTCCAAGGACCTGAGAGTATAGAGACGACACATATGACTCATATCTATAAGACACGACAGTCAGTATCTCCACCTGAGATGTTATTGTTGTCCCTGATGTTGATGTCCTTCCCCTGATGTATGGTCCCTACCTCCTCATCCACGTCCACCTAAAAAATGTTGGTGACCAACTGGGTGAGACCCATGCCCCAGCGAGAGATATAACTCTCCGCCAAAAATATTATTATTGCAGATAAACAATAATAAATTGAACAGAAGATTCTTTATTATTAATAAGCAGGATAAATCACTGTTTAAGCAGAATAGAGCAATATCATCTATTTAATAAGGAATATGAAGAACATGTATAACATTTATCCATTTTAGGATCATTAATCAATGTAACATCAACCAATGATTTCCATATTTCATCCTTAAACAAATACGCTACATAGATGATTACATTTTACAATCACACTTATGACCTGAGGAAATGAGGTATACTGCTCATACTCCAACCGACCATGACAGCGTAAAGCATCGGTTCCATACCTAGGTCAATGGAAGAGCAGGACAACATGACCTCATCCGTCTCGGTCAGTGCGAGACCACATTCAAGACATCTTGTGTCTCTGCTAAATAGCTTTCCAGGGTATACTGGCAACTTCGCTATAGAGCTGCAACGGAGACTGCACTCTCTTCACAATCGAGAGATTTCATGTTTATCTCACATCGATCCGGCATTAATCATCATCGAGAGATTCATGATACATCCATCCAGGCACATATAATGAAGGATTGAGAGATCTCATGTTTATCTCACGTCAACCCCACATTAGGGCGTAAGGATATTCGCGCCCATTACCCCCACATATTCAAAAATATGTCATCCAGGAGATCCCATGGGAAAACCTATTTCACCATCACCAGCTACTGACGATGATGGATCTATGGCCAGGGTTCTACATGATAAGATTTCTCTTGATTAATTAAGTGCATTACCATTTTCTTTTAGCATCAGCCAAGTTTTCAAATATGTATTATTATGACAAATGCTACAAAGAAAAGTTTAATACATCTATCAAGTACTTTTCAAAACTTTATAAAACATTGGGATCAAAATCCCTTATCTCATTACCGGGAATTCTCATCCTTCAACAATATCATCATCATGTTTACTGGATATGGGTATTCAAACTCTTAGTTCATCACTGAACATTGTTATCACTTATAAGGTAACTATTACCTCCAGGTCATCTGACCAAGGTATACATGATACTTGTTACACAAGCATCTCACATAGCTTACAAGGCACATTAAACATCATAACTCATACCTGGCTATGCTCATCAACTCCTGATACCTGCATGGTTAGTATACTTGATAACAACCATATCACTTACATATCAACACTATGTAATACAAGGGTAACACCACTATTCCCTCATTAGGGTTAGGGTTTCCCATTCTTTATCATTTAGGGTTTCTCATACCATTTCCTGAAATTAGGGTTAGGGTTTCCCATTCTTTATCAATTAGGGTTTCATGATCACATTATCAAAGATCAAACCCTAATTCATACTCTACACTTATTAAAAGTATCAATGTACGCACATTACATATTTATTACACAAGTATGAGTTTCTCTATCATCCTCTCTAGGATGTTGCTACTCCATACTTTATTAAGTTGGCTCAACCTTTCACTAAAGTTCATGCACCTATGCTTATCATAGTATATTGAGTTTATTACTTTCATAGGCATCAAATGACAATCACTCTAAGTGTACTATTCTCCTAAGTACTTTAAAGGTACTTCCATTGTAATCAACCTTGATATACTTTACAAACACTCATAGGGTTGTTTGACCTTACACGGTTTTGAGACTATTTGGTCTCTAAACGGTTTGAGATTATTTAATCTTCAAACGATCTTGAAAACCCCTTTTGACCTTCAAATGATCTTGAGACCTCTTTGACCTTCAAACGGTCTTGAGATTCCTTTGACCTTCAAACGGTCTTGAGATCCTTTGACCTTCAAACGGTCTTGAGATGCTTTGACCTTCAAACGGTCTTGATCTCCTTGATATTCAAATGGTTTGGGACCTCTATGATCTCTAAACGGTTTGAAACTGTTTGAACTAAATTATGTTGAAACTGTTTGATCACTAAACATTTTGAAACCGTTTGACCTAGATTAGGTTGAAACTGTTTGATCACTAAACGGTTTGAAACTGTTTGACCTAGATTAGATTGAAACCGTTTGATCACTAAATGGTTTGAAACCATTTGAACCTCTAAACAGTTTGGGATCACTTGATCTCTAAATTGTTTGAGACCGTTTGAACCTCTAAACGGTTTGAAACTGTTTGGCCATACAAAACTGAAACCGTTTGATATTGTTGATCTAGAGGTTGTCCTAAGATGATGTCATCATCATCAAGCTTCAGACCTTCGTTCTACTATCCATACAACTTCTGGATTCATTGATTCATCAATTACTTAAGAAAAATTCAAGAAGAAGAAAATATCAACATATATTGCAAGATTGAAATCAAATAATAATATCAATGGGTTCAAGTTATATAAACCGCCTCCAAAGCAACTTCAAAGCTCCAAGATTTTCATCTCTAATGGTGAAGATGGCACCTCCAATTATCCAAGGCACGTTCTCAACCCTCTTGATGTAAAAGATTGCCAAAGTTAAGCATTGGATGGAAGAGAGAAGAAAAGAAGAGTTATAATTCGATTTTAGCCTTCAACCCAAGGTTGAAGATGACCATGGATCTTACCTTAAGCTTGGGATACGATCTCCTCCTTCTCCTTTGCTTCCTTTTTCATTAGCCTAAGTGAGGAGTGAGTGTGGTGCGCAAATAGCCTTTCTAGTAGGTGAATGGTTGAGTATATATAATTGAATTCATAAGAGAGAGAGAGAGAGAGAGAGTAGGAGGGAAGTCATCAACCTTCCTTACTAGGTGCCACATGCCCCCTCCACTTTCTTATCTTCGAAGATATATGTCTTTTCCTTTAATTCCTTTGAATTATCCCTAAATTATAGTCGACCATTAAGCTCCTTAATGAATATAATACTATTATCCATTAGCACCTTTATTTTAGTGGACATTACTTTTCAATTAAAAATGTAGGTAGATATTTTCACCTACTTAGGATTATAGCGGAGCCTCCAAGGTGTTTTGGCCGCCATTTCATTATATTATTTCACCCATAGCTTTTTTTTATGGGCACTTCACTTAATTTATATATTTTTGTTACAAAATAATTTCGGGTTTCAATTATGCTTATTTCTTGATTATTTTATTATCAAGAGTATCATTTCTCAAATATGGTTCAAACAAGATGCCCCTTTCTTTTGCTTTTCTCTTAATGATACCAAGAGACAGTAGGGACACTCTTGAGGTGGTAATTTACATATTCAACCCTAGGTTTTTGGGTAAATTGCAAATTACACCAAAACTAGTATTCAATGCACAAGTATTATTCAAACAAGCCCCTTCTTGGAACTTAGGCTTCCACAAGCCATCCATTAGCATCCTTTTCATTCTTATGATGCTAAAGTACTTGAGGAACATTTATCATGTAACATTTTGCAAGGTAACCCCTTATATTGGGTAAATTGCACTCTATTCCAAAACAAGCAAATATTGCTTCAACATTATTCAAATAGGACCAAAATTGAAACAGAAGCTCTCCTTTAGTCTTAATTACTTTTCAAAAGATAAAGACAAGAATATAAATGACTTAATTAAGAAAAACTCCTAGCGTTAAGGCATAACCCAGGTCAGGGATGTTACAATTATCCACCCCTAACAGGGATTTTATCCCCAAAATCATCAAGAGAAAAGAGGGGTACTTCCTCCTCATCTCTTCCTCCAGTTCCCACATAGCCTCTTCAACGCCACGATGATGCCTGAGAACTTTCACAAGAATTATGTCTTTCTTTTTCAACTTTTTGATTCTCCTGTCAAGAATCATCATTGGTCCTTCTAAATAGGATATATCTTCATTTAATTCTACCTCTATAGGTAGCAATACTAACTCCGTATCAGGGTGGCACTTTCTCAACATGGATATATGGAATATTGGATGCAATCTATGTAGTTTAGGTGGCAACTCCAACTTATAGGCTACCTTTCCAATCCGTTCAGTGATTGGACAAGGCCCCATAAATCTAGGAGCTAACTTACCCTTTTTCCCAAATCTAAGAACACCTTTCCAAGGTGAGACTTTGAGATATACTCTGTCTCCAACTTGGAATTCTAAGGGTCTTCACCGTTTATCAGCGTATGACTTCTGTCTATCCTGTGCAGCCTTTAACTGTTGTTGTATTAATTTAATCTTTTTAGTTGTCTATTGCACTAATTCAGGACCCAAAAGTTGGTATTCTCATGTTTCATACCAGCACAATGGAGATCTACAACGTCTACCATATAATGCTTCATATGGTGCCATATCAATACTGTGCTGATAACTATATTGTAAGTGAATTCTATTTAGCTCAATTGTAGATCCCAACTTCCTACAAACTGAAGGACACATGCCCTAAGCAAATCCTCCAAGGTTTGTATAGTCCTCTCAGATTGTCCATCCATATGTGGGCGAAAGGCGGTACTAAACCTTAACTGCGTACCCAATGCTTTATGTAGTCGTTCCCAAAAATGACTCGTGAACTGGGGACCTCTATCAGAAACAATTGTGGCCGGAACTCCATGCAACCACACTATCTCATCTATATAGATCTTTGCAAGTTTCTCAGCAGTATAGAATGTTTTGATAGGAAGAAAATGTGTTGACTTAGTCAACCTATCAACTATCACCCAAATGGAATCATGACTTTTGGCTGTTATGGGTAAACCAACCACAAAGTCCATGGTCACATGATCCCATTTCCACTGTGGTAAAGGTAAAGGTTGCATTGTTCCTGTGGGCTTTTGATGTTCAACTTTAACATACTAACACACTGGACACCGCATAACAAACTCAGCTACATCTTTCTTCAAACGAGGCCACCAATACATATATTTCAAGTTATGATACATTTTGGTGCTCCCTGGATGCATTGCATACATGGATGAATGAGCTTCCTCCATGACTAACTTCCTTAAGTTATTGGCATCAGGTACTACCATCCTACCATGGTAATAGACTACCTCATCATCTGACTCATTAAATGTTGGTGTGTATGCCCTGAGAGCCAATCATGGGATGATTGGTGGGATACATTAAGATTGATTTGGTAAGCATCAAAGGAAAGCTTCCAATTCTTTCTGGTTCAGTCATATGAGATAATGATAGAACAGATTGAATGCCTAGAGAATGACAGAACTCAATCATGTATGCTTTCAGGTTCAGGACCTGGACGATGAGATCATACAAATGCTAAATATTTTGTACATCTTATTATGTCCCTAGTCGGATGTCATTGTGGAAGGTATATAGACAGCAATGACATACAAGACTAGATTGTGGTGTTGGTTGATGAAAAAATCTCATTAGTCATGATATGGAGATATCAAACCAAACACATAGGTACTTATTAGAGAACAAGTGTACCGGACAGACCCACCGTGAGTTTGACACATGGAACCATGACATGGTAGTCACAGTTAGTTCTCACAGTGATGGTGGTGAGTGTGATTCTTTGACCTGAAATCACTACACTCAACACATGTCGTTGGGTACACTTTGACATCATCAAACGCAGTCCTAAAACATGGTTTCTTATAAAGGTGATGATTGGGTGGCTTTGACACATGGGGCTTTTGAGGGGTGAGTGATAGATATGGGATTTGTCCCTCCTAAGGGAGTTTGATATCCATGGCCACTTGATGAGTAGGATTGAGATAGGCATACACACATGTGTGAATCAGTATGTGATATTGATGTCATACATATCTCCTCCAATCTACTCTGATATCAAGAAAGTGAATGAACATTGACAGGATGACTGTTCCATGCCTCGAGTTCATTCGGGATATCAGTGACAAAGGAATTATACATTCACTATAACACCATTCACGGATTGTAGGATTGAAAGTTGTTCTCCAACTTTCGTTTTCACTTGGGTAGCACTGATGTGTGACTAGGCACCGCTCTTTGCTTGTGAAGTCATAAGTGTTATGGACTTTCACTGCCAATGTGAAATGGACCTACAGGGTCACACACATAGGATTTAACCTGGAAGAGGAGTTTATCCACAAATGATGTTTAGATTGATTACTAAAGGAGTTTAGTAGTTCAATTAAACACTCAATCAATTGATAGCTCAGTATCATAGTGTTCAAGGTGTTGGACCCATTGATTAGAGTATCGGATTGATTGAAACTGTGATTGACTGATTTGCACAATCTGCTGCCCCAACCGATCGGCTCATGAGATGAACTGGTCGGCTCAGGTTGTTGAACCGATCGGCTCAAGTGTCATGAAATGATTGGCTCAATTGTTGAACCGATCGATTCGTGTGACCGACCGAGATCGTTTGGAAAGTCAGAATACTATTTTGCAAATACAATTTGTTTCACTTGTACAAATTCGATTTGGACAAGGATTAATTGGAAATAAATATGAAAGTCAATTTGAGTTGGATCAGGACCACGAACCGATCAGCTCAGGCATGAATCGATCGGTTCAGAGCCCTAGACGATCAGCTCAGGTCCCAAACGATCGGCTCAGGGCACGAAATGATCATTTTAGGGTGTGAAACGATCAGTTCAGGCGGCGCAGATTGGTTGTTTTGTGGAAAATCTCAAACCCTTCTACTCCTGCTTTAATCTCGTATTGCCCGGGGTAGAGAACCCTGTCCCATGACCCTCCTATATATAGGGGTAGTGGGGGCTTCTCAGTACAAAAACTCAGAAAACCAGTTGCTCTGCAAAGTTGTCATTCTCTCTAGTTGTGGTAACTGAGAGAGCCTGAGCAAGTGCTACCCGATAAGGGAGGTTAAGAAAGGGAAAGACAACTGCAGAAAAGCAACTGGTTGCAGGGGAGTGTGTTGGCGACTAGTACGCTGACAGGAGGGTATGATTCCTTCCGATTCCTTGTGGTACAAGGAGATCAGAGTTCCAGGTGGTCCGTGTGGACTACTACAGAGGTGGGAGACTTCTGCCTCTCAGAGGATAGCTATCAATCCTGACAGTCCCAGTGAGACCAGGAGCTGCACAGACACCGTCCAAGACCGGAGGTGAAGACCGTGCAAGACCGCGAGGTATTGTCGCCGAGCAAGCCTTGGGACAAGGTATTTCTCTACAAACCATCCTTCCTATTGTATAGACATTGACGTGATTCCTTTGTTTTGGGTTATGGGGAGAGAAAATTTTTGTTTCCGATGCCTTGTCTGTCTCCCCTAGAACCCAACAGTGGTATCAGAGCCACGTCAACTGCTCTATACTTTAGGATTATCGATGTGATCGATTTTGGTTTGTCACCTTTATTTATTGCATACGATGCGAATAAAATTGGCTTTGTGCATGTCCAATCCTAAATCCACAAATCCCTATATACATATATGATATGTAATATGAATGCACTCGATACACGTCGCCCTTAAAGGAGTTTTGTGGTGGATGTATAGTGTGGTTATGGCCAATAAACCCTATGTATGTGTGTTCTTGGTTGTATGTGGTTGCTTGCATCTCAGTCTACGCACCAATTCCCTATCTCCTATTCCTAATGTAACTCGAGATAACTCAAGATTTCTTTCCTACCTTTGCTTCCCCCGAATGTAACTCAAGGTTTCTCTATTCAAATGTAAAGTATGATAGATCTTTTATTTCCTATTATGTCAAAGAACGGTGGATATCCTGACGACGAATGAGACGATCGGTTCAAGGAGTGAACCGATCAGTTGGTGATCCAGATGACCGGTTCGTGGAGCGAGACGATCGGGTGGTGGCCATGAGGAGATGCACGATGACCATGAGAACCGATAAGTTGGAGGAGCCAACCGATCGATTGGTGGCACCCAGACGATCGGCCAGGGCAAGCAGGTCATTCATGTGATGAGTTGATCAACTCAGACGGCTATAACACTTCATCATGGACATGTTGCATGTGATGTAGACCTAGATGACCGTGATTCCTCTTGGCTCGAGGAATCACATTAGGATGGCCATAATCATTGCTTTTATCGTTTCACATGTTTTCTGTGGGATATAGCATGTATATGATACGTACTATATATTGTGGTGATTGGATATGTATATGTACCTATAAAACCAAATCCCTCATTAAATATTAAAGTTTTAGATGCCTTCCAAATGTGACACACGTGAAAAGCTTGATCGGCCAAGTGTGGGCACGCCCTAGCGTGGTGCACCATCTATCTCGTGGAAGCGTGAAGGATGAATATGTGGGTCTTCCCTAGCAGGGTGCATATTCATCGTGTTGGCTTTGGGTCGGACTTAACAAGGTGACCTAGATAGGATCTAGCACCTTGAGGCATGGAGGTGATCATGGAAAGGAGTTGCGCATGACATCTTTCAAGAGTTGCATATGATGCAATTGGCAAGAGTTTCCTACCTAGAAGATCTAAGTTGTGGGTGACAGCCCTAGCTGGTCCATGACTCAGAGGATTTTAGGATCTTGACCCACTAGAAGATTGTATGCTGCAATCTTCCAAATTGATGGTGAGGGCTATCAATTTGAACAAAAATAGTGGGAGCGATAATTAATTAAAGTCCCAATTATATCGTCAACTTTTCAAATCAATCAAACAAGTCAAAATTGAGTTTTGGACTAAATTATATGTATTTCCTTTTGTAGTACAAATGACAACAAACAACAATCACTTTTCACTGCGATCGGTCCTTGAAAAGGACAAGCTGAAAGGGACTAACTTCCACGACTGGTTTAGGACATTGAGAATTGTTCTCACTCAAGAGCGAAAGCTCTATGTCCTGGATACTCCAATTCCAGAGGAACATGCTCCTACCGCACCAAAGGAAGAAAGGGATGCTTATAAGAAGCATTCTGATGATACCATTGATGCAAAGTGATTGATGTTGTGCTCAATGAACCATGAGTTGCAGAGACAACATGAGAACATGGGTGTCATTGAGATGATTCAGCATATCAAGAACATGTATGAAGATCAAGCACGGCAAGAGAGATATGATGTCTCCAGGGCACTGTTCAAGTATGTCATGATAGAAGGAGATCCAGTTGGTCCTCACACGCTCAAAATGATTGGGTATCTAGAGAACCTGACAAGACTGGGATTTCCCCTGAGCCAAGAGTTGGCTACTTATGTGATACTACAACCGTTGCCAGAATCCTACAGTCAGTTTGTGATGAACTACAACATGAACAACTTTGACAAGACATTGACAGAGTTGTTGGGCATGTCGAGGACAGCTGAGACACAGATGAAGAAGGACAAGCCTGAGTCTGTGATGATGATCAACGACAAGAAAGGCAAGTCTAAGCGCAAGGGCAAGGGCAAGGCTAAGAAAGGTTCTGATGCTGGCTAGCAGCCCAAGTCGTCTTCAACTCTCAGGACCAAGGGAGGCGTGACCAAGAGAAGCAATTGCCACCATTGTCAAAATCTAGGACATTGGAAAAGGAATTGTCCACTCTATCTGGAAGAACTAAAGAAGAAGGAGGCGACAAACGTCTCCACCTGAAGGTGTCATGAAATAAACTTGTAACATTTTTGAGGTATATGATACCAAGATATAAAATGTAAAGCACTCAATAAATGGGGCAAGTGTTTCCTCCATAGATAGGAGTACTTTAGTTTATTTTCAGCCTTGAAGGCATGTAATAGAGTTATGAACTACTATTTCATATTTGCTAATAGAAAGAAATACATTATTTTTGCATATTGTATGACAATCGTGGCAATTAATAAAGTTGATGTTTCAATCTTTGTGGCAATGCCTTGCTTATATTGTGGTATTTAGTATGCATAAGATAAATTGATACCTAAAAGTTATTGATAACTCAAACAATCAAATTAGCATAAATCATGAGAAATTCATTTCTAGTTTCCATATGATGGATAAGTCTAGACTCTTTTGGTTAGCGAACCAGTAAGAGACATGAATCTCTTGAACATGATTAAAAAATCTTCACTAAGGTAGTGGGAGAATGATTATCTTATTAGGTATAATACATGTGATGTATTTACATACCTATTAGATTTGATGCTAGTACTTCAAATGGTGTTTAGAGAAATACCAATATGAATATCTTAAAGTGTTCAAGAATATCATAGATGAAGTACGAATTTGGTAAAGTATTAATTCTTGATGAGATCAATGAATGAAATACTTGAACCAAATGTTTGAGAACCTTATGAGTGATTGTGCTAATGTATCATAGTGAACTCGTGATTAAGGCATGGTGATGTCTAAATCAAGAAGGAGTCATACTCTAAGGAGTTAGAGGATGATTATCAAATAACTAATTTCTTCTTAAATAAAAAATACCCCACACTAATAAAGGATATTAAGAATCACAAAGAGTTGTGAGTTCTTATATACTTGACAGATACACCTCAATTATCTATGTGATGATCTGGTCATGTGATGAATCAACTATCTAGATGAATATGAGGAACTGGATTTTGAGTTATGGTTTATGACCATTACATCCTAAATGACTTCCATGTAAACCATAAGGTATGACCTTGATGGTAGCACTCATTGGGATGAAATCCATAAGTGTGAATGAGTCTTAAGCGTTAAGACACATGGATAACATTTTGAGAAGGATGATACTTGTTAATTGCAACTTAATGACTAAGATATTTGGCATATGGATACTAAAACCGCATTCCTATGAGGAATAAAACAAGGATGTATACGTGACACAACCTATAAGGTTTATGAATCCATTAATGCAAATGAAGTCTATAAGTTACAATGGACTAATCAATGTGATTGATTAAGTACAAGCAACTCAGAGCTGGATTTTCACTTTGATGATATAGTCAAAGGGTTTGACTGATATGTCAGAGATAAAGAGAGATCTGTGATTTAGTGGGAGCGTATTCACATTCCACATGTTGATGTGAAATGGAAATGTTCTAGAATGGAAATCCAAAGTGGAAATTAGGGAAGATGGAGATGTTTCCTATTTGATAGGAATAGAGATCTATAGAGATAGTTCTCGAAAACCTCTTAACCTGAAAAGATAAAGCATACATTGGCAATCTATACTGAAAGGTTCAGTAAGCACAGATTCAGTGGGAGAAAACTTGTCCATGTTACATGGAGATTAGTATCCCAAGACCAAGTGTCCAATTCTTATGAAGAATGGGAACACTAAGAATAGATATGGATCTACCATGTATGTAATCATCCCATCATCTTGCATGTATGGACATGGCAAGAACGAAATGCATTTATCATCTTGCATGTAGGACATGACAATATTATATGCTCATCCTGATAACTCGTATGTGGGACATGACAAGTGGATGTTTGTCTAGTTCCAGTAAGGGTTACTGGAATACCATAAGAATTTGATAAGTACTTGAGAAGTGCTAGTTCTATGGAAATAAGGAAGGATTCACTGTAAAGAGTTACACCGATGCGAACTTCCGAAAAGGACAGAAAATTAATCGCAAAATATATATCGGATATATAAAAGTGAATGTTTGTTGATAAATGGAAACATTCCAATAAAGTCATTTGAAAGGAAAATGTCGAGTATCCGTGTGTTAAAGAACATCAATGGATACTATATGGATCTAGGAGTTCATAGAAATGAACTTATAGTTATTCCGGTCATTGATGACAAGTTAGGAGTACTTGGTCATGCAATGTGGCTAAAGGTTAGCAAAGGAATACTAGATTGCATATTACGGGAACTCAATCTCATACGTGTGACGTTCAGCGAAGAGATGAGAAACATGCAGTTAATACCGACTTTGGCAAGGTGTTTTCATAACTCACTGCATAAGCACTAGAGCATAGTAACATGTGGGACATGTTTGAAGATCACTATGAATATGATTCAAGGGTGATTGGCTCACAGTACAAGTGGGAGTCTATTGGTGTGTATGCCTTGAGAGCCAATAATGGGATGATTGGTGGGATACATTAAGATTGATTTGATAAGCATAAAAGGCAAGCTTCCAATTCTTTCTAGTTCAATCATATGAGATAATGATAGAACAGATTGAATGTCTAGAGAATGACAGAACTCAATGATGTATGCTTTCAGGTTCAGGACCTAAACGATAAAATCATACAGATGCTAAAGAGTTTGTACATTCTTATTATGTTCCTAGTCAGATGTCATTGTGGAAGGTAGATAGACAGCAATGACACACAAGAATAGATTGTGGTGTTGGTTGATGACAAAATCTCATTAGTCATGATATGGAGATATCTGTTGGGTTTTATGGAGAAAACATGCACGGCAGATGCAACAAAAATCCATGCAACCCAAAATAGGATCTCATCGACAACAGTGTATTCGGAAGGAGTGTTTACGGGATATACCTTATCGCAGAGCAAGTCCGGCGATGTCCCGCTACACAAAGGTGTGCAACGACACTGGCCTACACAGTCGAAACTTCTCTCCAGTTCACTGTCGCTGGATGATCCAAAGGCGCTACTTTTGTGTGGTGATGTATGTTGCTCGTAACGCGCACAGATGGTCATTGATGTCTTCCGAACGCAGGTGTCTTAGCATCTGCGTCTCTACTTTGTCCACGCGGATGGACTGGAACTCCACGTCGCGCTTCCTAAGCCGGTGGGAAGGAGTCGTGTCTGTACGGTGGCATGCTAGCAGCATGTTTCTCTCCTCTCTCCTAAGGATGGTGACGGCTAGGGTTTATGTACGTGAGCGTAAACTGAAAAGCCTCTCTCAATATCTTATATAGATATCGGTCATCAACCTCCTTTAAATAGGATATGAATGGAAGTATGGTTTCCTAAACCCATCGGTAAACAGAAACACTGCGTTAATTAAAATGCTCGTGGATTAATTATAATATTCTGGAATTCATTAATTAACCAAATAATCACATTAATTGATTAATTAATATCTGACTCCATGCAATCGCTTGGGATGGATCTATGAGCATATATACCAACATACTCCCACTTGCACTTAGAGCCAGTCACTCCAATATTATTCTAATCGATTACATAAACATTTTAGTAATAAATGTGATTCAGAGCAATTCCAATCAAATCCACAATTATACTCCTATTCCAACACATCCTATGTGTGTGACCCGGTAGGCTCCAAATTACGTTGGCAGTGATATCCATAATCATATTATGATTTCACAAGCAATGATTGGTATCTAGCAAGACTTCATTGGCACCCAAGTAATTGGAGAAGTTGGAGAACAACTTGACCTATCATTCATGACTGGTGTTAAAGTGATTGTATAGTTCCTTTATCACTGATATCCAGTTTGAACTCGAGTCATGGAATTTGTATCCTCTTCAACATTCAATCCATGTTCCTTGAACTAGAGAAGACTGTCTTAGATATATGTAAGCTCAATATCACATATTGACTCACATCAGCATGGCCATGCATTTCTCAGTCTCGCTTATCAAGTGGCCGGAATATCAAACTCCCGTAGGAAGGACAAATTCCATCTACATCACTCATAGTCATCCCCATGTGCAATAGTGCACCCAAGCACCATCTTTATGGCAATCCTTATTCAGGACCACGGTAGATGATGTCAAAGTACACTGAATGACATGTGACAAGTGTAGTGACTTCAGGTCTAAGAACCATAATCACCACCATCATTATGAGATGTGACTCTAACTACCAATCATGGTATCCATGTGTCACTCTCAAGGTGGGTCTATCCGATACACTATTCTCTAACAAGTATCTATGTATTTGGTTTGATATCTCCATATCATGGATAATGAGATTCTTCCATCAACCAACATACATTCTAATCTTATGTGTTATTGATGTCTATGGATATTTCCACAATAACAACCAATTAGGGACAAAACAAAAATACATACTCTTAGCATACATATGATCTCACTGTTCAGGTCATCAACCCGAAGACATATGTCATTGAGTATATTATTCTATAGACATCTATAAGTTTTATGGTCATCTCACAATATAAAACATAAACATATAGATTGGAAACTTGCCTTTATTGATATGATCAATGTAGTATTACAAATCATTTACATAGTATCCCATTACAATCATCGAATGATAGTCTATATGGGCATACATACCAACAGATTCCCACTTGCACTTATACCCAATCACTCATGAATCTCAATCCAAGTGATCGAACATGTCTGTCACATTTCTGCTGTGAAAGTGCTTTTGTGAGCGGGTCAGCTACATTGCTTTCTATAGGTACTCTGCAAATCTTCACATCTCCTCATTGTATGATCTCTCATATGAGATGGAACCGCCGTAGAATATGTTTGGAACGTTGGTGCGATCTTGCTTCTTTATCCTATGCAATTTCTCTGTTGTTGTCGCAAACCAACTCAATTACATCACCAATGCTTGGAACCACTCCAAGTTCAGAAATGAACTTCTTGATCCACACAACTACCTTTGCAGCATTAGGTGCAGCAATATATTCAACCTCTGTTGTAGAATCCACAACCGTCTCTTTCTTGGAACTCTTCCAGCTCACAACTCCATTGTTCAGGAAAAACACAAATCCAGATTGCGATATGTAGTCATCTTTGTCAGTTTGGAAGCTAGCATCGGTGTAACCCTTTACTACGAGCTCTTCCTCACCACCGTATACCAAGAATTGATCCTTAGTCCTTCTCAAGTACTTTAGGATGTTCTTTACAGCTGTCCAGTGACATTCACCTAGATTTGACTGATACCGACTCATCATGCTCAAAGCATATGACACATCATGATGAGTATATAACATCGCGTACATGATAGATCCAATTGTTGATGCATATGGAATCTTACTCATGCGTTCCCATTCATCACATGAACTAGGACATTGGGATTTAGAGATCATAACCCCATGGGATATGGGAAATTTACCTCTCTTAGAACCCTCCATGCTAAACCTCTTTAGCACCTTGTCAATGTATGTGCTTTGGCTTAGGCCTAGAAGCCTTCTAGATTTATCTCTATAGATCTTGATCCCTAGTATATAGGATGCTTCACGTAAATCCTTCATAGAGAAGGTCTTCCCTAGCCAACCTTTTACTGTATGAAGAGTAGGGATGTCATTTCCCATCAATAGTATGTCATCCACATACAATATGAGAAATATGATTGTGCTCCCACTAACCCTTTTGTAAACACAAGGTTCATCTTCATTTTGACTAAAGCCAAACTTTTTGACTACTTCATCAAAACATAGATTCCAGCTCTGAGATGCTTGCTTCAATCCATAGATTGACCTTTGTAGCTTACAAACTTTATTGGCTTCCTTTGGATCGATAAAACCCTCAGGTTGTGTCATGTACATATCCTCGAGTAAATTCCCATTAATGAATGTTGTTTTAACATCCATCTGCCAAATCTCATAGTCATGATAAGTTGCAATGGCAAGTATGATCCTGATGGATTTAACCATGGCAACTGGTGAGAAGGTCTCGTCATAATCAACACCTTGAATTTGACGGAATCCATTCGCAACCAATCTACCTTTATAGGTTTGAACATTTCCATCCATGTCAGTCTTCTTCTTGAAGACCCACTTGCACCCTATGGGTTTTACCCCTTCGGGTGGATCCATCAAGGTCCATACCTTATTGGTGTACATGGATTCCATCTCAGATCTCATGTCTTCGAGCCATTTCTCAGATTCTGGTCCCTTAGTAGCTTCTAGATAGGAAGTTGGCTCATCTTCTATGCCCAATTCGTCATTGTCTTGAGTCACGAGAAATCCAAATCTCTCAGGCTCAAGTCATGTCCTACTAGACCTACGAGGTTCCTGTGTTACATTTGGAACTTGAAATTCCACAACAATTTGTGAGTCTTCATGTTCCTTATGTACCTCCTCAGGTTCTCTGCTTTCTTGTTGGTCTTGAACTTCTTCAAGCTCTACATTCCTCCCACTAATTCCTTTAGAAATAAATTTCTTTTCAAAAAATACAGCAGTCCTAGCAACAAACACTTTGTTGTCAGTTGGTGTGTAGAAGTAGTATCCCCGAGTTTCCTTGGGGTATCCAACAAAATAGCATTTTTCGATTTGGGTCCAAGCTTTTCAGGAAACTGTTTCCTAACATAAGATTCACATCCCCAAATCTTTAACATAGACAAATTGGGATGATTCCCATTCCATATCTCATATGGTGTCTTTTGAACCGATTTGGAAGGTACACGGTTAAGTGTAAACACTGCAGTTTCAAGAGCATATCCCCAGAACGATATTGGAAGTTCGACTGAACTCATCATTGATCGTACCATGTCTAATAATGTATGATTCCTTCTTTCTGACACACCATTATATTGTGGTGTACCAGGTGGAGTCCATTTTGATACAATACCACGGTCTCTCAGAAGGTCCTCAAACTCTTGGCTTAAGTATTTTCCACCTCAATCTAAACGGGGTGCTTTAATACTCTTACCAAGTTGCTTCTCTACTTCATTCATGAAAGTCTTGAACATTTCAAGAGTTTCTGACTTGTGTTTCATAAGATATACATAGCTATACCTACTGAGGTCATCGGTGAAGGTAATGAAGTATTGATAGCCTCCTCTAGTATTTGATCTAAAAGGTCCACATGCATCAGTATGTATGAGCCCTAGCAGATCACTAGCTCTCTCATTGTGTCTAGTGAAAGGAGTCTTGGTCATCTTCCCTAATAAACATGCCTCACATGTCTCCAATGATTCAAAATCAAAAGAGTCTAGATAACCATCCTTATGGAGTCTAGATATGCGCTTCTCATTTATGTGCCCAAGACGACAATGACATAAGAATGTTTTGTTTGAGTTGTCAAGTTTTAACCTTTTAGTATTTACGTTGTATATGCTAGTCTCAAGTTCTAACAAGTAGATACCATAAGACATAGGGGCATTGCCATAAAAGATCTCATCTTTAGAAATAGAAATAATTCCATTCTTAATGTGAAATTCAAATCCACTCTTGTCCATACAAGATACAGAAATAATATTTCTATTAATGACAGGTACATAATAACAATTATCTAATTCTATTACAAGGCCCGTAGGCAAAGATAAAGTAATAACTCCAACTGTGGTGGCAGCAACTCTTGCTCCATTAGCGACCCACAGCTCAACTTGGCCCTTTTGTAAAGGCTTACTTCTTATCAAATCCTGCATATTAGAACATATGTGAGATCCACATCCGGTATCTAGTACCCATGATGAAGAAGTATTTAAGTTTATCTCAATAACGTATATACCTAAAGTGGAGATCTCTATCCCCTGCTTCTTCTTCCTCAGTTCCTCTAGGTGGAGAGGACAATTTCGTTTCCAATGTCCAGCCTGGTGACAATGGTGACAACTACCTTCTTTGGAGATCCCACCTATAGCTTTGAGCGTGGATGACTTTGGCTTCTGCCCAGCTTTAGAACTTTTCTTAGCCTTGCCTTTTCCTTTTGACTTTCCCTTTGTCTTTTTGATCATCATCACAGACTTGGGCTTGTCTTTCTTCATCTGTGCTTCAGCTGTCCTCAACATGCCCAACAATTCTAACAATGGCTTGTCAAAATTGTTCATGTTGTAGTTCATGACAAAATGACTATATGATTTAGGCAACGATTGTAGAATCACATCAGTGGCCAACTCTTGGCCTAGGGGAAATCCCAGCTTGGATAAGCTTTCCATGTACCCAATCAAAGTGAGTATATGGGTGCCAACTGAGTCTCCCTCTTTCATCTTGCTTTTGAACAAAGCCTTTGAGACATCATATCTCTCCTGTATTTCTTGATGTTGATACATGTTCTTAAGATGTGTTACCATCTCCATGACATTCATGTTCTCATGCTGCTCTTGAAACTCATAGTTCATTGAGCACAACATCAGGCACTTGACATCCACAACATCATCAAGGTGTTTCTTGTAAGCATCCTTTTCAGCCTTGGGCGCATTTGCGGCGGGTTCTGGTGTTTCGAGGACATAGAGCTTACGCTCATGTGTGAGAACAATTCTCGACGTCCTAAACCAGTTTTGAAAGTTGGTTCCGATAAGTTTGTCCTTCTCAAGGACCGATCGCAATGAGAAAGTGTGAGTGTTGTTTGTCATTTGATTGCTACAAAAGAAAAATTTGCATTTAGTCCAAAACATTTTGACTTGTAAAGATTTGATAAACGAGATTAATTAGGCCTTTGATTAATTACGCTCCCACTATTTTATTCAAATTGATAGCCCTCACTATCAATTCGGAAGATTGCAACGCACAACCTTCTAGTGAGCCAAGATCCAAAATAATTGGATCAATGCCCAGCCAACGCTGGCGTCAAAGTCCAAATACTAAGGTAGGCAACTTTTACCAATTGCATCATATGCAACTCTTGGATAGATGATCATGCACAACTCTTTGCCATGATGCATTTGTGTGCCTCTAGGTACTTGATCCTATCAAGTTTCTCTAGTTAAGTCTAACCCATAAGCCAACACGATGAGTGTGCACCCTGCGGAGGCAGACCCACACACCCACCATCACACTTCCACGAGATAGACAATGTACCACGCGGAGGCGTGCCCACACATAGTCGATCAAGCTTTTCATGTGTGTTGCTTTATGAAAGGCAACTAAAACTTAATATTATTAATTGAGGGGTTTTATTAATACATATACATATCCAAACTCCACATACTTATAGTACGTATCATATACTACTATATTCACAACCACAAACGATATACATGGAATCACAAACACAAATACATCGATTATGGCCATACTATTGTAATACTTTGGAGCAACAAAGGATTAAAGTCCACCTATGGTCTTATAAATCTCATGCAACACCTGTGAATCAACATGTAAGCATGTAATGATCAACATTACAATGAACAACTTCATGGATGTTTCGTGAGGTTGGAACTTCAAGTTGCTTCTTGGAATTGGATCTTCTTGTTGCTTCTCCATGGATGCTCCTTGGAGTTGGATCTTCAGGTTGCTTCTTGGAATTAGATCTTCATGGTGCTTCTCCATGGACACTCCTTGGAGTTGGATCTTCAAGTGGCCTCCTTACATCAAGTTTACAAAGACTAAACCTAATCCTATCTCTATTACATCATATGAGTACAAATATAAAGTGAAAGAATTAATTACACTTTGAAATAAGAGATGAAAATATTGATTTTCCTAAGTGCACGAAAGTGAAATTCCATAGACCTTTCAGGGGCTCTGCCCCTGAGACCCCGTGAGGCGCTGCCCCTATGTACCCCGCATAGTCTGTGTGGGAGTCAAAAATTTATTTAATGGGAAATGTCCTGCATTACAAGTACTACAATTTTAATATGTATATACGTATATGTAGATATACCTATGATAGCATACACGTCACCTTTAAAATCTATTTTATGTGGTGAATGCATGCATGGTTATGGCCTAGTATCCCCTTTTGTGAATGTTGTGAATGAATGTGGATGTCGATCTTGTGGATATGTTTGTTTGTGAATGCTATGGATGTATAATGGTTGCATATGGATCCTTTGTATAAACTATTCGGCTTGCATTCTGAGCCTCATCTCTTATTTCGACTATGGAAAATATTGATTTTCCTAAGTGCATGCAAGTGAAATTCCGTAGACCTTTCAGGGGCTCTTCCCCTGAGACCCCACGAGGCGCTGACCCTGTATACCCCACATAGTCTGCGTGGGAGTCAAAAATTTATTTAATGGGGAATGTCTCGCATTAAAAGTACTGCAATTTTAATATGTATATATGTATATGTAGATATACCTATGATAGCATACACGTCACCTTTAAAATCTATTTTATTTGGTGAATGCATGCACGGTTATGGCCTAGTATCCCCTTTTGTGAATGTTGTGAATGAATGTGGATGTCGATCTTGTGGATATGTTTGTTTGTGAATGCTATGGATGTATAATGGTTGCATATGGATACTTTATACAAAGGATCCATATGCAACCATTATACATCCATAGCATTCACAAACAAACATATCCACAAGATCGACATCCACATTCATTCACAGCATTCACAAAAGGGGATACTAGGCCATAACCATGCATGCATTCACCACATAAAATAGATTTTAAAGGTAACGTGTATGCTATCATAGGTATATCTACATATACGTATATACATATTAAAATTGTATTACTTGTAATGCAGGACATTCCCCATTAAATAAATTTTCGACTATGGAAAATATTGATTTTCCTAAGTGCACGGAAGTGAAATTCCGTAGACCTTTCAGGGTCTCTGCCCCTGAGACCCCATGAGGCGCTGCCCCTATGTACCCCGCATAGTCTGCATGGGAGTCAAAAAATTATTTAATGGGGAATGTCTTGCATTACAAGTACTGCAATTTTAATATGTATATACATATATGTAGATATACCTATGATAACATACACATTACCTTTAAAATCTATTTTATGTGGTGAATGCATGCATGGTTATGGCCTAGTATCCCCTTTTGTGAATGTTGTGAATGAATGTGGATGTCGATCTTATGGATATGTTTGTTTGTGAATGCTATGGATGTATAATGGTTGCATATGGATCCTTTGTATAAAGTATTCGGCTTGCATTCTGAGCCTCATCTCTTATTTTGACTATGGAAAATATTGATTTTCCTAAGTGCACGGAAGTGAAATTCCATAGACCTTTCAGGGGCTCTTCCCCTGAGACCCCACGAGGCGCTGACCATGTATACCCTACATAGTCTGCGTGGGAGTCAAAAATTTATTTAATGGGGAATGTCTCGCATTACAAGTACTGCAATTTTAATATGTATATATGTATATGTAGATATACCTATGATAGCATACACGTCGCCTTTAAAATCCATTTTATGTGGTGAATGCATGCATGGTTATGGCCTAGTATCCCCTTTTGTGAATGTTGTGAATGAATGTGGATGTCGATCTTGTGGATATGTTTGTTTGTGAATGCTATGGATGTATAATGGTTGCATATGGATCCTTTACAAAGGATCCATATGCAACCATTATACATCCATAGCATTCACAAACAAACATATCCACAAGATCGACATCCACATTCATTCACAACATTCACAAAAGGGGATACTAGGCCATAACTGTGCATGCATTCACCACATAAAATAGAGTTTAAAGGCAATGTGTATGCTATCATAGGTATATCTACATATACGTATATACATATTAAAATTGCAGTACTTATAATGCGGGACATTCCCCATTAAATAATTTTTTGACTTCCACACAGACTATGTGGGGTACACACTGGCAGCACCTCGCGGGGTCTCAGGGGCATAGCCCCTGAAAGGTCTACGGAATTTCACTTCCGTGCACTTAGGAAAATCAATATTTTCCATAGTCAAAATAAGAGATGAGGCTCGGCATGCAAGCCGAATACTTTATACAAAGGATCCATATGCAACCATTATACATCCATAGCATTCACAAACAAACATATCCACAAGATTGAAATCCACATTCATTCACAACATTCACAAAAGGGGATATTAGGCCATAACCGTGCATGCATTCACCACATAAAACAGATTTTAAAGGCGACATGTATGCTATCATAGGTATATCTACATATACGTATATACATATTAAAATTTTAGTACTTATAATGCGGGACATTTCCCATTAAATAAATTTTTTGACTCCCACACAGGGGTCTATGGAATTTCACTTCCGTGCACTTAGGAAAATCAATATTTTCCATAGTCGAAATAAGAGATGAGGCTCGACATGCAAGCCGAATACTTTATACAAAGGATCCATATGCAACCATTATACATCTATAGCATTCACAAACAAACATATCCACAAGATCGACATCCACATTCATTCACAACATTCACAAAAGGAGATACTAGGCCATAACAGTGCATGCATTCACTACATAAAATAGATTTTAAAGGCGACATGTATGCTATCATAGGTATATCTATATATATGTATATACATATTAAAATTGCAGTACTTGTAATGCGGGACAT
Source organism: Alisma plantago-aquatica (assembly GCA_963693085.1). Classification (NCBI taxonomy): domain Eukaryota; kingdom Viridiplantae; phylum Streptophyta; class Magnoliopsida; order Alismatales; family Alismataceae; genus Alisma; species Alisma plantago-aquatica. Next base: position 769,564,124 of record OY856410.1, read on the forward strand.
TCCCCATTAAATAAATTTTCGACTCCCACGCAGACTATGCAGGGTACACAGGGGCAGCGCCTCACAGGGTCTCAGGGGCAGAGCCCCTGAAAGGTCTATCGAATTTCACTTCCGTGCACTTAGGAAAATCAATATTTTCCATAGTCGACCCCATCCAAACGTCAAAAACAGAAGTCTACGGCGAATGTGGAATTAGATTTAGATTTGCACATCAGTAGTTTTAATTCACATCATGTGCAAAAAAAAATAGTATACAACGATTTGATCATATCAAAATGAATCCAAATACGTCATAGATCGACGTTGCTCTGATACCACTGTTGGGTTTTGTGGAGAAAACAAGCACGACAGAAGCAACAAAAATCCACGCAACCCGAAATAGGATCTCGTCGATAATAGCGTATTCGGAAGGAGTGTTTGCAGGATATACCTTATCGTGGAGCAAGTCCGGCGATGTCCCGCTGCAAAAAGGTGTGCAACGACGTTGGCCTACACGGACAGAACTTCTCTCCCGTTCACTGTCGCAGGATGATCCGACGGTGCTCCTTTCGTGCGGTGATGTACGATGCTCGTAATGCACACGGATGGTCGTTGATGTCTTCCAAACGCAGGCATCTCAGCGTCTGCGTCTCTACTTCGTCCACACTGATGGACTGGAACTCCACGTCGCGCTTCCTAAGCCGGTGGCAAGGAGTCGTGTATGTGCGAAGGTGTGCTAGCGGCGCGTTGCTCTCCTTTCTCTCCTAAGGACGGTGACAGCTAGGGTCTACGTACGTGAGCGTAAATTGAAAAGCCTCTCTCAATATCTTATATAGATATCGGTCGTCAACCTCCTTTAAATAGGATAGGAAAGGAAGTAGGGTTTCCTAAACCCATTGGTAAATAGAAACACTGCATTAATTAAAACGCTCGTGGATTAATTAGAATATTCTGGAATTCATTAATTAACCAAATAATCACATTAATTGATTAATTAATATCCGACTCCATGCAATCACTTGGGATGGCTCTATGGGCATATATACCAACAATATCAAACCAAACACATATGTACTTGTTAGAGAACAAGCGTACCAGATAGACCCACCGTGAGTTTGACACATGGAACCATGACATGGTAGTCACAATCAGTTCTCACAGTGATGGTGGTGAGTGTGATTCTTTGACCTGAAATCACTACACTCAACACATGTCGTTGGGTACACTTTGACATCATCAAACACAGTCCTGAAACATGGGTTGTTATAAAGGTGATGATTGGGTGGCTTTGACACATGGGGCTTTTAAGGGGTGAGTGATAGATATGGGATTTGTCCCTCCTAAGGGAGTTTGATATCCATGGCCACTTGATGAGTAGGATTGAGATAGGCGTGCATGCATGTGTGAATCAGTATGTGATATTGATGTCATACATATCTCATCCAAACTACTCTGAGATCAAGAAAGTGAATGAGCGTTGACATGATGACTGTTCCATGCCTCAAGTTCATTCAGGATATCAGTGACAAAGGAATTATACATTCACTGTAACACCATTCACGGATTGTAGGATTGAAAGTTGTTCTCCAACTTTCCTTTTCACTTGGGTAGCACTGATGTGTGACTAGGCACCGCTCTTTGCTTGTGAAGTCATAAGTGTTATGGACTTTCACTACCAACGTGAAATGGACCTGCAGGGTCACACACATAGGATTTAACCTGGAAGAGGAGTTCATCCACAAATGATGTTTATATTGATTACTAAAGGAGTTTAGTAGTTCAATTAAACACTCAATCAATTGATAGGTCAATATCATAGTTATCAAGGTGTTGGATTGATTGATTAGAGTATCAAATTGATTGAAACTGTGATTGACTGATTTGCACAGTCTGCTGCCCCAACTGATCGGATCATGAGATGAACCGATCGGCTCAAGTTGTTGAACCGATCGACTCAATTTGTGAGTCGATCGGCTCATGTGTCATGAAACGATCGGCTCAATTGTTGAACCGGTCGATTCGTGTGACCGACTGAGATTATTTGGAAAGTCAGAAGACTATTTTGCAAATACAATTTGTTTCACTTGTACAAATTCAATTTGGACAAGGATTAATTGGAAACAAATACTAAAGTCAATTTGAGTAGGATCAGGACCATGAACCGATCGGCTCAGGCATGAACCGATCGGCTCAAAGCCCCAGACGATCGACTCAAGTCCCAAATGATCGGCTCAGGGCACGAAACGATCATTTCAGGGTGTGAAACGATAGGTTTAGGTGGCGCAGATTGGTTGTTTTGTGGAAAATCTCGAACCCTTCTACTCCTGCTTTAATCCCGTATTGCCCGGGGTAGAGAACCCTATCCCATGACCCTCCTATATATATAGGGGTAGTGAGGGCTTCTCAGTACAACAACTCAGAACACCAGTTTCTCTGCAAAGTTGTCATTCTCTCTGGTTGTGGTAACCGAGAGAGCCCGAGCAAGTGCTACCCGATAAGGGAGGCAAAGCAAGGGAAAGACAACTGTAGAAAAGCAACTAGTTGCAGGAGAGTGTGTTGGCAACTAGTACACAGACAGGAGGGTGCGACTCCTTTCGATTCCTTGTGGGACAAGGAGATTGGAGTTCTAGGTGGTTTGTGTAGACTAGTACGAAGGCAGGAGACTTCTGCCACTCAGAGGATAGTTGTCAATCCCAATAGTCCCGGTGAGACCAGGAGCTGCACAGACACCGTCTAAGACCGGAGGTGAAGAACACACAAGCCGCGAGGTATCATCGCCGAGCAAGCCTCGGGACAAGGTATTTCTCTACAAACCATCCTTCCTATTGTATAGACGTTGACACGATTCTTTCATTTTGGGTTATGGGGAGAGAAAATTTTTGTTTCCACTACCTTCTCTGTCTCCCCTAGAACCCAACATGAAAACCATCCCGTTTCTCACTACCATACTCTGACCTGATCTACTAAATCATAGTATCAGCCTATTGTGTCTCTTTGATCTGTTGTTTCAGGGTAGGTTTCATTTGCATTTCAGCTAACAGTCCATCTAACAAAGATACTTTAAGCTGTACATTGTTTTGCCTTAAAGAGACAAGCATGTCTCGTTTAAAGCACATTAAAGAGTTCAACTGTGCTTTGTCTATAGTTAGCGACGATGATTTTCTACTTAGTGCATCAGCCACTACATTAGCCTTTCCCAGATGATAATCAATTGTACAATCGTAGTCCTTGATTAACTCCATCCAACGACGTTATGTCATGTTCAACTCATGTTGTGAAAAGATGTATTTTAGGTTCTTATGGTATGTGAAAATCTGGAATGTCTCTCCATAGAGATAATGTCTCCAGATCTTCAACGCATGAACCACTGCAGCTAATTCAAGATCATGTGTCGGATAATTTTTCTCATGTTTCTTAAGCTGTCGGGAAGCAAAAGAAATCACTTATTTATCCTGCATCAACACACATCCTAGACCATTCTTAGAAGTGTCACAGAATACAATGTATCCCTTTCCCTTCTCAGGTAACACTAACACAGACGCACTTGTTAACCTTTCTTTCAACAAATGGAAAGAATGTTGACACTTGCCATTCCAAATAAAAGGAACCTCCTTCCTGGTTAACCTAGTTAGGGGTAATGCTACAGAACTGAAGTTCTTAATGAACCTCCTATAGTAGCCTGCAAGTCATAGAAAACTATGTATCTCCATTGGTGTCTTTGACTCTTCCCACTCCAAGACAGATTCTACCTTTTTAGGATCAGCACGGATACCTGAGGCAGATATTACGTGTCCTAGGAAAGACACTTCTATTAACCAGAATTCACACTTGCTAAACTTGGCATATAGCTTGTGCTCTCTCAGTAAAGTCAGAGCCTGATGGAGGTGTTGCTCATGTTGTTGAGCATCTCTACTATAAATTAGGATGTCATCTATAAAGACTACTATGAATTGATCAAGGAATGGTCGCAAGATTCTGTTCATGAGTTCCATGAATGCAGCTGGTGCATTAGTTAGTCCAAATGACATAAATATGAACTCGTAGTGACTATACCTTATTCTGAAGGCTGATTTAGGTATGTCACTCTCCTTCATGTGTAACTGATGGTATCCTGACCTCAGATCTATTTTAGAGAATATAGTTGCACCATGCAACTGGTCAAACAAATCATCTATTCTTGGCAACGGATATTTGTTCTTTATGGTTACTTTGTTTGTCTATCTATAGTCGATGCATAATCGCATAGACCCATCTTTCTTTTTCACAAAGAGAACTGGAGAACCCCAAGGTGAAGTACTCGGTCTAATAAAACCTTTTTCAAACAACTCCTGTAACTATTTCTTGAGTTCTGCCATCTCAGTAGGTGCCATTCTATAACGTGTTTGAGCTATTGGTTGTGTACCCGAGATTAGATTAATCTCAAAATCAATCTCTCAGGGTGGAGGAACACCTGGAAGTTCCTCAGGAAACACATCCTCAAACTCCCTAACAAACAGAACTTCAGAAAGATTAGGACCCTCTGCTCTGGTATCTACCACATGTGGCAAGAATGCTTCACATCCTTGTCACAACAGTTTCTCAGCTACCATTTCTGACACTAGACAGGTTGAAAGAATCTTTCTGTCCCCCTAAAAGACCCATGTATCACCATTGTCTGAGAACATAGCCTGCTTGGAACCGCAATCCAAGACAACCTTATACTTTTCTAGGGTGTCCATCCCAAGGATTATGTCGAACCCATGCATCTCAAGTGGTATAAGATCCACCTGAATGCTATGTTTTGAAAAAGAAAGAACATAGGGAGAACATACTTCCCGCAACACTGCAGATCCAACTAACGGAGTTTCTAGTAACAAGTTATCTGCTCTATGACTAATAGTCATATTGCAGTCATGAATCACTTCTCGAGTGATAAAGGAATGTGTAGCACCCGGATCAATCAAAACAGATACAAAGTAGGATGAAGACATATCAGAATGAAATAATTCCATCTGACCTGTCACGACTCGTGGGTTGACCACTACTTCCGGCAGATTCATAGCATAGAATCCTGCCGTTGCTGGTTGTCGACTACTCGCCCTGTTGTTGGGTGCAGATGAACCATCTTGGGACACCTGTCCACGTCCTTGTGTGCCACTACTAAACTGTTGCTTCTGAGAGCCTTGTTGACTCTTCCTCAGTGGCTGGGTTACACTCACGTCTCTAGCTAGACAATCTTTCATCATATGTCCCATCTTCCCACTTTTATAACAGCTTATGTTCTCCAACTGTGGCCTAGATGGTCTTGTTACTGACATTGACGCTGAGTTGTGGGCTCCCTCTGGTGGTAAACTACGGCCTCTACCCTTGCTGGATGTCCACTGCGTCTGAGTATTGAACCTCGGTGGTACTGTTGGTGCAAAAAACCTTGGTTTCTTAAAACTTTCGGACCTCTTTCCTTGGAACTGTGCATACACTTTCTTACTGTTGGCTTGACGTTTCTCAGTCACGGACCTTTCTATTTGCTTAACTGACTCCACAAAGGTGGCAAACCTCTCTCTATTCTCTATAGCAGATGCGAGTGTAGTCAAATCATCATTCAAACCCTTCTCAAAATGTCAAATCCTCTCCTCATCTGTAGTAGCCATGTGCAGACAAAACCGTAGAAGCTCCATGAACTTAGCTTCATACTCACTAATGTTCATTGGTCCTTGCCTTATCCTCTCAAACTGAGAGATTTTCTCGTCCAGGTAAGTCTTGGGAAAATATCTACTAATAAACTCTCGTCAGAACTCTCTCCATTCGACCTCAACTCCTGGTCGTTTCTCTTCCTTAATGGCCCACCAGTGGCCAGCACTCCCTTTCAATAGGTACACCGCATGCCTAACCTTCTCAACTTCTGGGATATTAAGAATTCTGAAGGCCTTCTCCAGCTCAGTTAGCCACAAGTCTACATCTGATGGGTCAGCTATACTAGTATAGTCAGTGGCTCCTACCCGTCGAAGCCGTTCAAAAGTCTTACCAGCTCCATATCTCTCATCGGGGACTGGTGCCCTAGGTGCAGGTGGTGGCATCCTATCCGCCATATGTGTCATTGTCGCCATGAACTGCCCAAAGAGGGCATGAAAAGCTGGGTTTTCTATTGAAGCTTGGTCAAGCTGGGGATTCTCAGGTACCATTTCCTCTCTAGCCTGATCCCTTGCAACTCCTCCTGGTGTAGCAACACTGCTTTCAGCAACATGTTCTTCGTGTGATCCAGCCATCTTCAAGCTTTACTTCTTCTCCTGAGAGTAGAAATCACTATCAGATAAACTAGAAGATACTAGAATAGACTCAACGACCTTAATCCTATGTCTCTGTAGACTCAGCAAACCTTAAGCTTTGATACCAAAACTTTGTGGTGACCCGACAACAAACCAGACTATCATTGTGTAATTAATTGGGGGATTATCCATAATCAACAAAATAACAAAAATCGTTAAAAATTAAAACCTTTTTGCAAAGAGATCCAATTATAGGAAACTATTATAAAGAGAACCCAAGTACTGCATACATTATAGTTCACATTGTACATACCATGTACCATCTCTTCTCGAGGAATATATTTACAACAGTTGCTTTGCCAAAACTATACATAAGAAACATAAAACCTTGAGGCATTCAAGCTAAAATCTCAGATCGATCATGAAAATACTGAGTACTGACTCCAAGGACCTGAGAGTATAGAGACGACACATAGGACTCATATCTACAAGACACGACAGTCAGTATCTCCACCTGAGATGTTACTACTGTCCCTGACGTTGTTGTCCTTCCCATGTTGTATGGTCCCTACCTCCTCGTCCGCGTCCACCTAAAAAATGTTGGTGACCAACGGGGTGAGACCCATGTCCCAACGAGAGATATAACTCTCTGCCAAAAATATTATTATTGCAGATAAATAGTAATAAATTGAGCAGGAGATTCTTTATTATTAATAAGCAGGATAAATCATTGTTTAAGTAGAATAGAGCAATATCATCTATTTAATAAGGAATATGAAGAACATGTATAGCATTTATCCATTTTAGGATACATTAAGCAATGTAACATCAACCAATGATTTCCGTATTTCATCCTTAAACAAATATGCTACACGGATGATTACATTTTACAATCACACTTATGCCATGAGGAGATGAGGTATACCACTCATACTCCAACCGACCACGACGACGTAAAGCATCGGTTCCATACCTAGGTCAATGGAAGAGCCGTACTCCATGACCTCATCCGTCTCAGTCAGTGTGAGACCACATGCAGGACATCTCGTGTCTCTGCTAAATAGCTTTCCAGGGTATACTGTCGCATAGAACTCATAAAAAACTAGATTAACTAATGCGGAAGCGATTACTAACAGCGGATTACTGAAAATCACTAAAAATTAAAACCATTTATCAAGAGATCCATTCACAGGGAAACTCTTCCATTCAGAACCAAAGTAAAACATTACATCCTGGTTCGTATATACATTACATGCATCAGTGCACCTCGAGGCATACATGCACAAAATCTCAGATCGAAGTACCAAAAACACTAACTCCTAGGACCTGAGAGTACAAAGATGACTTTAGGACTAACTACACAAAACTGGACAGCCAATGTCTCCACCTGTTGGATCACTGTTGTCCGTGTAACTGCTACTGCTGCTCTTCTCCTACAGAAGAGTTTCTGCCTCGATGTTTGTATCTACCTAAAAACATTGAGTCCCATGGGGGTGAGACAATTATAAAAATTGCCCCAGCGGGAGATATAACTCTCTGCCAAAACATTGTCATTGCAGTTTAAATAGAAATAAACTGAACAGTGAGATATTATAAATCAATAGCAGGTGAATCACATCTATGCAGACTAGAGCAACATTCTTATGTAATATTACAGCTACAACTTGACTAAGAAACATTTCTCATACTCAATATGAATTAAAGGAACATAAGTACATTCCTATAACAAGGGCATACTAAGCAGTATATCATCAATCAGTGTTTCTCGTATTTCAATCTTATGCAAATACGCTACATGGTTGATTATATTTTACAAACAGATTTAAGCTCTGAGGAGATGAGGTATACTGCTCATACTCCAACCGACCATTTCTAGAATCGAAATCGGTACCATAAATAGGTCAATGGAAGAGCCGGATTCCCATGACCTCCCACATCCTAGTCAGCACATGACTACAAGCAGGACGGTGTCGACTGCTCAAATAGCTTTCCAGGGTATATTGGAACTTCGCTATAGAGTTACAGCATCAACTGCACTCTCATCGGCAATCGAGAGCGTTAATGTTTATCTCTATCGACCCGACATAAGATGACATTGGGGGATTAATGATTCATTCATCCCAACCATCGGGAGATGTATGATACATCTATCCTGACACATGAAGGATCGAGGGGTTTAATGTTTACTCTTCGTCAATCTCTTCACCCGGACGTAAGGATATTTTTGCCCATTTAACCCCACATATTCAAAATATGCGAATTCCAGGAATTCCATAGAAAACATGTTTCACCATCACCAACTGCTGATGATGATGGATCTATGGTCAGAGCACTACATGAATAGATTTCACTTGATTAATTAAGTACATTTTCATATTCATTTAGCATCAGGCAAGTTCTCAAACATAATTAATTATATCAATGCTAAAAGGGAACATGTACTAATTCCATCAATTACTTACAATCTTGAAAGATATTAGGAACTCAATCCCTTCTCAATTTCATCACCATAATCATATGGCCCTGGGTAATTAAACCCTTGATTCATCATTAAGTATTGTTACCACTTTTCCAGGTAACCATCATCTTTAGGTCAATTGACCAAGGCAACCATGATACTTTACTATTTCAAGCATCACACATGGTACTTGATGCCCATTAACTCTCTTGATACCTCTTACCAGGCAGCAAGGTATATTATGGCACACAAGGCCCATTCACAATAGTGAATTGAACATCATAGCTCATACCTGGCCATGATCATCATTTTAACATACATGCATGGTTACCACAGATGATAATAGTAATATCAATTGCATATCAAAACCATGTTCAACAAATATAAATTCACTATTCATGGGTAACCCCACTATTCCCTTACTAGGGTTAGGGTTTCCCATTTCATGTCATTTAAGGATAATAATCCCCTTATCATATCAAAGATATGGTTTATCACCATCTTGCCCAAGATTAGGGTTCATTAGGCAATACTTAACATTACTCTGGGTTTGGGCTTTACAACACATCGAACATCAGGGTTTCTCATGAAACCATCCTTAATTAGGGTTTCACATCAAATGCATCCTATAAAAGGATTTATATTCAATAATTCACAATTAGGGTTTACTATTCATCCCAATTAGGGTTTCATGGTCCATTCCCATAATTAGGGTTTACTATTCATCCCAATTAGGGTTTCATGATCCATTCCCATAATTAGGGTTTACTATTCATCCCAATTAGGGTTTCATGATCCATTCCCATAATTAGGGTTTACTATTCATCCCAATTAGGGTTTCGGATCACACTACTCTTGATTAGGTCCATCCACATCATTACCCTAAATTAGGGTGACAACCATACCTTGGATTAGGGTATTCAATTGTAATTGCCCTGGATTAGGGTTAAGAATCAACAACCTTGTCAATTAGGGTTTAGGTCCATGATTAGGGTTTCATGATCCTATTACTTAAGAATCATACCCTTAATCACCACATGAATCCAACTCATGTATCAAATCCATGCTATTATCCTCTCAACTTGATTAGGTTATATTAATCCTTAATTAAGTTCATACAACTATGGATGACATAGTGTACCAAGCCATTGATCTCATGACAATTAGGGTTCTTTTCTTAATTGGCACAAATCCCTAGGTACTATTAGGGTCTCAACCTTTGTACCTTTATTGACTAACCATCATTGGATAATTGGAACAATCATCAACATCCATGCGGTCTTGAAGTTCCATCACCAAACGGTTTTGAAACCGTTTGCCACCAAACGGTTTTGAAACCGTTTGGTCTCAAACAGTCTCAAGACCGTTTGGGCCAAATCAGTCCCAAAACTGCAAGGGCTATCTTGGTCAAAACTCAATCAAATCGATTTCCAATTGTACCATTGAAATGGCCATTGATTATTCAATTAAAGGGATCATCAATCTAAACCATTAGATCACCATCCACGGTTCAAGGATCAACCTTCAATCCACCAAACGGTTTTGAAACCGTTTGGTCCGAAACGGTTTTGAAACCATTTGGTCCCAAACGGTCTCAAGACCGTTTGCCCCAAAAAGTCTTGAAATCATTAGGACCAATCAAGGATTTCATCAATCAACTTGATTGGGGTTACAACTTGAAGGATCATGCACACATTGGATCAATCAATTGAGTCCATTGAATCATCATCCAACCTATGATTAAGTTCAGACCCCAAACGGTCAACCATACCAAACAGTCAACTGTGCCATGTAGTTTGGAGTCCAAACGGTCAACTATACAAAACGGTCAGCCATTCTATGCGGTTTGGAAATCAACTTTACCAAACGGTTTGTAAAACCGTTTGGACCAAAATACAAAACCGTTTGCTATTGTTCTTTGATTAAGGTGTGTGCTTATGAACATGCTATCATCTTCAACCTTTAAACTCACGAAAGCTACTGCCATTTCCATGGAAACTCCATCAATCAAGCAAGGTTATTGCAATAATGACAATTAAATCAATTGCAAGTAGAAATCGAATTCAATAACAAAGATTAAGGGTTAAAGTTATATAACCCACCTTAAAATCTGATCCCAAGCTCCAAGATTCATGGCTCCAATGGTGGTTTAAGCTCTATCAACCTCCCAAGGTCGTTTCTCAAGCTTTTGGAGTGAAAGGATCGGCTAGGGTTGAAGATGGAGTGAAGAAATGAAGGAATTACACATTGTTTTATGATTTTCACCATGAAATCATGAAAAACGAAGATTAAAGGCTTACCAACAGGTTGGGGACGTTCTCATTTATGTCCTTCGCCTTCTTGGTCAGTTTTGCAAACAAGGGGAAGAAAAGGAATCGAAAAAGATCCTTAGGTGGGTTGGAAAAGGCTCTTTTATAAGAAAATTGATGAAAGAGAAAATGTTTTATTAAAATTCAATTAATTCCAAAAATGGTACCACCTCTTCCTCCTTGTTTTGCTTGCATGCAAAGGAAACTCAAAACCACCTAACTCCCTTCCATTATCCATGGATTAAGGGAAAAGAAATTAAGCACCTTAATCCATTATAATACTAATATATCTTTTTGAGTGGAAATTCTTTTCCTTATAATAAGGTGAGTGGAATTTCACCTCCTTAAGATATTTTCGGCCTTTGCAAACCTCAAGGACGTCCACACACACATCTGAATTGCACAAAATTAATTTTGGTTGAAGGCCCTTGAATTATTTTATTTGTTTTTGCATTAATATATCCATTATGCTTAAATCTTGATTATTTTAATATCAAGATTCTCTCTCCTTCAACTTAATTCAAATGAGGCGCCCCTCTCAATTTATTTGCTCCACTTGATGCCAAGAAACATTAGGGACCTTATTGAAATGGTAAATTACATGTTGCACCCTAGGTTTTGGGTAAATTGCACATTACACCAAAACTAGGTTTTCATGCACAAACATTGCTTTATCAGCTCTTTCTTGGAATTCAGGCTATCACAAGCCATACCTCTACATTATCTTCACTATCATGATGTTTCAACACATGAGGAACATATTATCATGCAAAATTTGCAAATAGACCCCTCAACTTGGGTAATTTGCACTTTAGTCCAAAACAAGCAAAATATTGATTTCAACAATATTCAAAAATGACTAAAATTGTAATATAATTTCCTCTTGAGCCCTAATTATTTTTCAAAGACAAAAGCATGCATATAATCACTCTCATTATGCAAAACACCTAGGGTTACTTCATAATCCAGGTCAGGGATGTTACAAGTTTATCCACCCCTTACAATGATTTCGTCCCCGAAATCATCAACATCAACAAAATATTAAGAGAAAAGAGTAGGATATTTACTTCTCATCTCATCCTCTAGTTCCCACGTAGCTTCTTCAATGCCACAGTGATTCCAGAGGACTTTTACAAGACTAATGTCTTTCTTTTTTAGCTTCTTGATTCTTCTGTCAAGAATCAACACAGGTCCTTCAACATAGGATATGTCATCATTTAGTTCTACTTCCATAGGTTGTAGAACTAACTCAGTGTCAGGATGACACTTCCTCAACATAGAGATATGAAACACTGGGTGTAATCTATGCAACTCAGGTGGTAACTCCAGCTTATAGGCTACCTTTCCTATCCTCTCAATGATTGGATAAGGCCCCATAAATCTCGGAGCTAACTTCCCTTTCTTTCCAAATCTCAGGATACCTTTCCAAGGTGAAACCTTGAGGTACACTCTGTCTCCGACTTGGAATTCTAAGGGTCTATGACGTTTGTCGGCATAGGATTTCTATCTATCCTGGGTTGTTTTCAACTGTTGTTGTATGATCTTTATCTTCTCAGTTGTTTGTTGAATCAGTTCAGGACCCAACAGTTGATATTCACCAGTTTCATACCAACATAGGGGAGATCTACAACGTCTACCATACAAAGCCTCATATGGTGCCATGTCAATACTGTGCTGATAGCTGTTATTATAAGCAAACTCTATCAAGCTTAGATGTAGATCCCAACTCCCCACAAACTGAAGGACACATGCCCTACATAAATCCTCCAAGGTTTGTATGGTCCTCTCAGACTTTCCATCTGTCTGAGGATGAAAAGTTGTACTAAACCTCAGTTGTGTACCCAAAGCTTTATGAAGTCGTTCCCAAAAATGACTCGTAAACTGAGGACCTCCATCAGAAACTATTGTAACTGGGACCCCGTGCAAACGCACTATCTCATCTATGTATATTTGTGCAAGCTTCTCAGCTGTATAGGTTGTTTTGACAGGTAAGAAATGTGTTGTCTTTGTCAACCTATCAACTATCACCCAAATGGAATCATGACTTTTGGCTGTTCTAGGAAAACCAACCACAAAGTCCATAGATACATGATCCCACTTCCACTATGGTATAGGCAGGGGTTGCATTGTTCCTGCGGGCTTTTGATGTTCAACTTTAACTTGCTGACACACCGGACACCGCATAATGAACTCAGCAACATCCTTCTTCAAACCAGGCCACCAATACATATCTTTTAAGTTATGATACATCTTGGTGCTCCCTAGATGCATAGCATACATTGAAGAATGAGCCTCCTCTAGAACTAACTTTCTTAAGTTATCAACATCAGGTACTACCATCCTATCATGGTAACAGACTACCTGATCATCAGAATCATGGAAGCCATCTCGCTTCTCACTACCATATTCTGTCCTGATCTGCTGAATCATAGAATCAGTCTGTTGTGCTTCTTTAATCTGCTATCTTAGAGTTAGTTTTATGTGCATCTCAGCTAGCAACCCGGCTAATAATGACACTTTAAGTTGTACATTGTCTTGCCTCAAGGATATAAACATATCCCTCTTAGAGCACACTAAGGAGTTTAGCTGTGCTTTATCTAGGGTTGGTGCTGCCGATTTTCTACTTAGTGCATCAGCAACCACATTGGCTTTTTTTTGGATGATAATCAATTGTACAATCGTAGTCCTTGATTAACTCCATCCAGCGGCGTTGCCTCATGTTTAGCTCATGCTGAGAAAAGATGTACTTTAGGTTCTTATGGTCTGTGAAAATCTGAAATGTCTCTCCATAGAGATAATGTCTCCAGATATTCAAGGCATGGACCACAACAGCTAACTCTAGATCGTGTGTCGGATAATTCTCCTTGTGTTTCTTAAGCTGTCGAGAAGCAAAAGAAATCACTTGCTTATCCTGCATCAACACACATCCTAAGCCATTCTTAGATGCATCACAGAAGACTATGTACCCCTTTCCTTGCTTAGGTAGCACCAGCACAGGTGCACATGTTAACCTTTCCTTCAGCAGTTGGAAAGAGTGTTGACACTTGTCATTCCAAACAAAAGGAATCTCCTTCCTTGTCAACTTAGTCAGGGGTAAGGCTATTGAACTGAAGTTCTTAATGAACCTCCTATAATAGCCAGCCAGTCCTAGGAAACTTCTTATCTCTGTCAGTGTCTTCGGCTGCTCCCATTGCAAGATAGATTCTACCTTCTTAGGATCAACACGAATACCTAAGGAAGATATTATGTGTCCGAGAAAGGAAACTTATGGCAACCAGAACTCACATTTGCTAAACTTAGCATATAACTTATGCTCCCTTAGCAAAGTCAAAGCTTGGCGAAGATGCTGCTCATGTTGTTGAGCATCTCTACTATATATCAAAATGTCATCTATAAATATGACAACATACTGATCCAGAAAAGGTCGAAAAATTATATTCATGAGTTCCATAAATGCAGCTGGTGCATTAGTTAGTCCAAACGACATAACTGTGAACTCATAGTGACCATACCTCATCCTAAAAGTAGACTTAGGTATGTCACCCTCCTTGATACGTAACTGATGGTATCCCGACCTCAGATCTATCTTAAAAAGGACATTCGCACCACGTAACTTGTCAAACAAGTCATCGATCCTTGGTAGAGGATACTTGTTCTTTATGGTGACTTTGTTTAACTATCTATAGTCAATGCATAACTGTAAGGACCCTGACCTGCGTTTAGGGTTTACCCTGTTTGTTTTGCTTAACCTTGATGGTTTGATGCTTGCTAATCACCTCTAAGTGGTGATTAGGGTTTGGTTGTGCTTTGTTGAGAGTTCGAGGGGCTACTTGCAAATAACCCAAGTTTAGGGTTTTGTATGCAAGTTGGTCATCTTGTGAGATGTTTTCCCCTCTTTGCTTCCTCTAGGGTTGGGAGGAAGGCTTTGGCTTGTTGTTTGAGTTCTTTGGGCCCGAGTTGAGCTTGTTTGGGCCTTGAGATGTGTTGCTTGGGCTTGTGTGAGCTTTGTGTTGGCCATGGCTTGCCTTGTGTCATCCAAGGTAAGTTTGTGTCGACCTAGGGTGTGGTGTGTCGCCCAGCAGCTTGTTTGTGTCGCCCAGCAGGAGTTCTTGCTTGTGTCGCCCATATGGCTTGACCTTGGTTGGTGACACTTGGTGCCTATCTTGGACAAGTGTCTTAGACCTTGCATGTGTTGGCTTGAATCCTAGGACAAGTGTCCCTTGGGTGGACGACACATAGCATGGTTGTACCTTGGTTTCTCCTCCCCTTCTTCCTATATATGTAGCTCTTCTCCTTGCCTTAGTCTCCTTTGCTCTTTTGGTCTCCCCTCCACCTTGAGTGCACGATATCCCTCTCCATCTTGCTTGTGTTGGCCGACACACTCCCTTGGAGTTGAAGTGGTGGCCGATACACCTTCTTGGAGAAGCTTGGTGGATGATAGCTTGGGACTTTGGAGTGCATCTTCTTCCTTGGAGCTTGGAGCTTAAGGCGGGTTGCATAGCTTCTAACCCTAACTCCTTTACCTTTAGCTATGTTCTTGTTGCTTGTTAATAGCTTAGCTTAGTTCCTTGCTTTTGTACCTTGCTTGTGTACCTTTTGGTGTCCGATCCTTCTCTAGGGTTTAGGGTTCGTTTGTGCACCTTGTTTTCTAGGGTTTAGGGTTTCCTTGTGTTGGAGGTTGAAGATGACCCATGTTGGGCGATATCCTCCCTTGCCTTGAGGATGGGCGATATCCTCCCTTGGTTTTGGGTGTGTTGGGAGACACCCTTGTTCTTATGTTGGGCGACATAGTGGGGTTCTTTGTGCTGGTCGATATGGTGACCTAGGGTTGAGTTGAGGTTGATGGTGACTTAAGGTTGGGCGATACCCCTTTTGTTGTGGAGGTGTTGGACGATATCCATGAGGTTGGACGACATGGTTTCCTTTGTCCTTGTGTTGGACGACAGGGTGCTTCCTTTGATGGACGATAGGGTACCTTGGTGGACGATATGGTGAGTTCTTGAGGTTGGCCGATACCCTGCCCATGTGTTGGGCGATAGGGTGAGCTAAGCTTTGGTTGGCCGATATGTTTGTATACCTTGTTGAGCTATGTTGGACGATAGGCCTTGTTCTTGTGTTGGGCGACATAGTTGTGGTTGAGTTGGCTGATATGGTTGAGGTGGTTGATGGATGATGATGGGCGAGATAGACCTTCTTGTGTTGAGAGATATCCTCTTCCTCATGGAGGACGATAGACCTAAGCCTCTTGATGGTTGTTTGTGTTGACCGATAGGGCTAAGCATGGTGATGGTCGATAGCCATGTTGGGCGACACCCTTGGGTGGTGATGGCCGATAGGGTTGGTGTATGTGTCGGCCGATAGGTCTAGGTGAGTTTTAGTGAGGGTCGTCAAGGGTTATAGTGAGGGTTAGGTGACCTTATGGTGATGATCTCATGTGTTATGTAAATGGATGTATATGCTCAAACGATAATGATGCCTTGCAAACTATGATAATGCTAATGATAGTAACAATGATGATGATGGTAATTGCATAATGACAATAATGATGATGATCATAATAATGATGGCAATAATGATAGTAATGACATGCATGAATTAACCCTTGTGCTTAATTGCTAGTGAGAATGATGATAGTTATACTAGTAGCTTGCATAATGATAAAAATGGTAATAATGATGATAGTGGATGGTAATAGTAATGATATTGGTAACAATAGTAGTTGACTTGTATACTCAACATAATTGTTATATAAAGTGAATACCTTGACTAATCCTGAGATAAGGGTAAGCATGATTATGGTATGATGTGCTTAACAAGCTTGATCACCAAATAGTGTAATGTTGATAAATAGATTATCTTGAATGATAACTCATGATAGTGAGCATATTCCTTATGTTGAATCTATGGTTATTGTGTATTCTAACCATACAGGTGATGTGTGGCCATGAAAGGGCTATATGACATATGTGATGAGTAACATTACCTTGATATTTGTTCTATGAGATTATATATGTAATGTGTTGGTCCCATGATGATGATGTGAGCCTTGAGAGGCAGTGACAGTACATGATGAAGGATTGATATCCTATGTTATGTGATGATCCTTGATATGGATCTGGATGGTTGGTAAGAGGCCAAGTGGTAACATGTGATGCTAGATCTTTGTGATGGATCAGGTTGATGAGGTTTCAATAATAATATAATCTTCTTTATTTTCTGTTATATCTTGCATGATTATAACTTGGTTGAATCCTCTAATCCATCTAAAAGATACTAATTAATTATAGTGGAATTATATCATGTAGTTTGCCCTGGCCATAGATCCATCATCGTCAGGACTTGGTGATGGTGAAACAGGTTCTCCTACGGGTTAATCTGGAAGCACATATTGTTGAATATGTGTAGGTTGCTCCTAGCCTGAAAATGAGGAGGTAAGAGTGTAACTTCGGTTACAGACTCAGATATGTATATAGAGTATGGTGAACAGGCCCATGGCTCAGGATATGTGATGTGAGTAGCATGAATGTGTTCATGGCTCAGAGCATGGTGAACAGGCCCGTGGCTCTGTCTTACTAGCGCCGAGACTTGTACCAAGGCGGGCTAGAGTGAGGGTAGCCTATGGAGCTGTCCCTGTGGCTTAGACCACTTCAGCATGTGACTACGGTCATGCTTATGTTGTACTCGTGTACTGACCACGAGGTGGGAGGTCGTGGAGTCCGGCTCTTCCTTTGACCTTGTATGGCACTGGATTTAGGCTTCGCAGCCAAAGTTTGGATTTGAACGGTACGGTTCAAATCCTCAGGGCATAATAATACGTAACACAGCCGTTTAGTATTTACTGTTTAAGATAAACACGAAATATTGGTTGAGGCCTTGTTTGTGTATTATCTCTGTTGTATCTTGCAGGTTATGTGATAATATGTCTGATCTTGATAAACAGCTTATGCGACAATATATCTTGTTCTGATAATCATGTTACATAGTGATATATGCTATCTTGACAATCATGTTCCATTACGAAATATTTGGATATATGCTTGTACAGCTGATTAGCTTGTCGGTAAGAATAGCTATACCTTATATATATATCGATTGCTCTTGTTATACCTGTTATTAGATATCTGCTATTATAGTCTATCTTGTTGAGGTTCTGTAGTTGCGGTGGGGAGTTATGTTTCCCACTGGGACAATTGTTCAATTGTCTCACCCCGCTGGTTTACACCCCTTTTTAGGTGGTCAAGGTAGACGTGGTCATGGTCGTGGTGTTGCGGCCGAGCAGCTTGAGGAGCAGTAGAAGGCAAGTGTTGGACATGCTGCTGTTTTGGATGTTTTGTAGTAGAGTCTAGAGTCATCCCTGTACTCTCAGGTCCTTGGCAGTGTTTTGACGATGTTTCACGATGAGCGATCGATGATGTTTGCATATCCTGCTGATGGCCGGATATGGGCCTTTATGTATGTGAACATGTGGTGAACTCATGTGATGGATGAGCAGCTGTTTCTGTAAGCTGTAGACATGTATCAGATCTCGTGTATGTGTATATATGACATGTTTCTGTGCAGGATGAGGACTGGAAAGTAATAAGTTTCACAGTTTATCAGTTTTCCGCAATCGGTTTTAATTATCCCGTGTTTTCATAATCTGTGGTTATGGAGATTTCCGCACGTTTTCGCGTAACACCTCGTTATCTGTGTGATAATGGGATGTGTTGCCACAATAACCGCATCGACCCATCCTTTTTCTTAACAAAAAGGACTGGAGCACCCCAGCGTGAAGTGCTTGGTCGGATAAAACCCTTCTCAAGCAACTCTTGCAGTTGTTTCTTGAGTTCTGCCATTTCAACATGTGCCATCCTATACGGAGTTTGTGCTATTGGTTGCGTGTCCAGAACTAGATTTATTTCGAAATCTATCTCTCGGGGCGGCAGAACACCTGGAAGTTATTCAGGAAATACATCTTCAAATTCCCTAACTACATGAACTTCAGAAGGATGAGGACTCTCCATAGTGGTATCAACCACATGGGCTAAGAATGCAAAGCATCCTTGTCTCATCAACCTCTCAGCTACCATAGATGACACAAGACATGTGGGAAGAATATTTCTATCTCCCTGAAAGATCCATGTGTCACAACCATCTTTGAACACAGCTTGCTTGGAACTACAATCCAAGACAACCTTATACTTCTCTAAGGTGTCCATTCCAAGGATTATATCAAACCCATGCATCTCAAATGGTATAAGATCCACTTGAATGTGGTGATAAAAAAGGACAAGATTGCAGGGAGAACACACTTCCCGCAATACTGCATATCCCATCAAAGGTGTCTCTAACAACAAGCTATTTATTCTATGACTAACAATCATATTGTAGTCATCAATCACTTCTCGAGTGATAAAAGAGTGTGTAGCACCCAAATCAATTAACACAGATACAAAGAAGGATAAAGACATATCATAATAAAGTAGTTCCATCTGACCTGTCACAACCCGAGGGTTGACTACTGCTTCAGGCTGGTTCATAGCATAGAACCTAGCTGTCGCTTGTTGTTGGCCCTGTACTCGATTATTAGATGTCAAAGAACTGGCTTGGGACGCTGGTCCACGTCCTTTAGCACCACTGCTAGGTTGTTGCCTCTGAGAGCCCTGCTGACTCTGCCTCGGTTGTTGGGTCACACTCCTGACTTTCTCAGGACATTCTCTCACCACATGGCCTTCTTTTCCACATCTATAACAGGTTATATTCCCCCTTGGTGGTCTGGGTGGTCCTGTTACTGACATAGAGGCTGAGCTTTGAGCTCCCTTTGGTGGTAAACTACAGTTTCTACCCTTGATGTCCACTGCATCTGCGTATTAAACCTTGGTGGCGGTGTAGGCACATAATACCTTGGTTTCTTGAAACTTCCAGTACTCTGTCCTTGAAACTGTGGGTATTCCTTCTTACCCTTGGCCTATCGCTTCTCAACTACAGACCTCTCTATACGTCTTATAGACTCCACAAAAGTTGCAAACCTCTCCTGGTTCTCTAGAGAAGACACTGGAGTTGTTAATTCAACGTTCAACCCCTTCTCGAACCGCCGAATTCTCTCCTCATCATTGGATGCCATGTGCGGATAGAACCGCAACAACTCCATAAACCTAGCCTCATACTCACTAATGTTCATAGGTCCTTGCCTAACTCTCTCAAACTGGGATATCTTCTCATCTAGATACGTATTGGCAAAGTATCTAGCGACGAATTCACACCTAAATTCATCCCATCCAATCACAACTCCAGGTCTTTTGCCCTCCTCAATGGTCCACCAATGACCAGCACTTCCTTGGAGGAGATATACAACATGTCTGACCCTCTCATCATTAGGAATCATAAGGATTCTGAAGGCTTTCTCCAACTCAGTCAACCATAGATCAACATCTACTGGATCGGCTGTACCAGCATACTCCAAGGCTCCTACCCTCTTAAGCCTTTCAAAAGTCTTATCGGCACCATGTCTTTCATCATGGGGTGCTGCCCTGGGTGCATGTACTGGCATTCTATCCGTCATGTGGGTCATAGATGCCATAAACTGCCCGAACGTAGCCTGGAAGGCTGGGTTCCCCATATCAGCTGGGTTGAATTGGGGCTATTCAGGTACAGGTTCCTCCCTGTCCTGGTCTCTTGCACCATTTCCCGGTGCAGCAACACTGCTCTTAGCAGCGTGTTCTTCGTGTGATCCAGACATCCTTAGTTCTTCTTCTCCTATATGAGCAGAAGGTACTATCAGATAAATTGGAAAACACTTAGAACATACTCAACTACCTTAATCCTATGTCTCTGTAGACTCAGCAAACCTAGAGCTCTGATACCACTTTATTTGTGGCATACAACTCATAAAAAAACCAGATTAACTAATGCGGAAGCGATTACTAACAGAGGATTACTGAAAATCACTAAAAATTAAAACCATTTATAAAGAGATCCATTCACAGGGAAACTCTTTCATTCAGAACCAAAGTAAAACATTACATCCTAGTTCGTATATACATTACATGCATCAGTGCACCTCGAGGCATACATGCACAAAATCTCAGATCAAAGTACCAAAAACACTAACTCCTAGGACCCGAGAGTACAGAGACGACTTTAGGACTAACTACACAAAACTGGACAGCCAATGTCTCCACCTGTTGGATCACTGTTGTCCCTGTAACTGCTGCTGCTGCTCTTCTCCTGCAGAAGAGTTTCTGCCTCGATGTCTGCGTCTACCTAAAAACATTGAATCCCACAGGGGTGAGACAATTATAAAAATTGCCCCAGCGGGAGATATAACTCTCCGCCAAAACATTGTCATTGCAGTTTAAATAGAAATAAACTGAACAGTGAGATATTATAAATCAATAGCAGGTGAATCACATCTATGCAGACTAGAGCAACATTCTTATGTAATATTACAAATACAACTTGATTAAGCAACATTTCTCATACTCAATATGAATTAAAGGAACATAAGTACATTCATGTAACAAGGGCATACTAAGCAGTATATCATCAATCAGTGTTTCTCGTATTTCAATCTTATG
This sequence comes from Alisma plantago-aquatica, assembly GCA_963693085.1. Taxonomy (NCBI): domain Eukaryota; kingdom Viridiplantae; phylum Streptophyta; class Magnoliopsida; order Alismatales; family Alismataceae; genus Alisma; species Alisma plantago-aquatica. Next base: position 769,585,668 of record OY856410.1, read on the forward strand.
CAAATACGCTACACGGGAGATTATATTTTACAAACAGATTTAAGCTCTGAGGAGATGAGGTATACCACTCATACTCCAACCGACCATTTCTAGAATCGAAATCGGTACCATAAATAGGTCAATGGAAGAGCCGAATTCCCATGACCTCCCACATCCTGGTCAGCACAGGACTACAAGCAGGACTGTGTCGACTGCTCAAATAGCTTTCCAGGGTATACTGGAACTTCGCTATAGAGTTACAACATCAACTGCACTCTCATCGGCAATCAAGAGCATTAATGTTTATCTCTATCGACCCGACATAAGATGACATTGTGGGATTAATGATTCATCCATCCCAACCATCGGGAGATTTATGATACATCTATCCCGACACATGAATGATCGAGGGGTTTAATGTTTACTCTTCCTCAATCTCTTCACCCGGACGTAAGGATATTTTCGTCCATTTACCCCCACATATTCAAAATATGCAAATTCCAGGAATTCCATAGAAAACCTGTTTCACCATCACCAACTACTGATGATGATGGATCTATGGTCAGAGCACTACATGAATAGATTTCATGTTATGACCCGTTCTAAAGTTTATTGGTAAGCTTTATAAGTTGAGCCTAATTAAAGTTATTTGAGTTAACTTATAAGCTTATGAGGTGGTTAGTTCGTTAATAACTTAATTTTGTTGAATCAAGCACATACGATTAATTAGTGCATAATTAAGATGATTAATTTGAGTAAAGTAATAATTGGATGCAATTGGAATTTTGGACCAATAAAACAGTATAATTAGCATGCTTTCATGCCTTGGGATTGTAGCGGGCCTCATTCTTGAAAAGATGCAAAAGAAATCACATGATTTGGACTTTCGAGTCATTAGTTATGATCTTTTCCGATTCCGGGGTCGAAATTGCAAAATTTCCAAAACTTTTCTTTATAAACCTTCTTTTATTTCCTGTTGATTATCCGTTTCATTTCTAGCTATTGAAGTCAGTGCACAGAAGGTGCAGCCGCAAAGACGATCGCAAGGGGCGATCTCTTGGCCATCTTCCAGCAGCTCGTTCTGCTTTCCTTCTTCTTCACTTCTTCTTCTCTTCTTCTTTCCTCCTTTCTTCTTCTCCCGCCACCCACTCTTCACCCGCCTAGCTTGCTGCCCACCCTAACTGCTTGGCTGACAGCCAACAGCAGTAGCTGCGGCTGTGCACGGCAGCAGCTAAGGGGCTACTTTGGGCGCCTGACGGCAGAAGAAGCTTCCCTTGAGCTCAGCTTGGAGATCCGAACGAGAATCAAAGGCCAGCACCAGTGATTTGGGCACTTCGCTAGCCAGTCGCCTAGCAACCGTGGCCACCGGCAAGCACATCAGGTTACGGCTGCTTTGCTTGGCCAGGAGGAGGCTACTTTGGGGCGGCCAATACTTCAAATCCATGTTATGGACTTCGGCCGAGAGTTCTAAACCAGTACCCAACGCCAATTTAGCTTGGAGCAATACTTAGCTGAGTATCCAGTTGGGCGTGCGGCTGCTGTATCAAAGGTTGAAGACGATCTAAAATCGCCCGCAATCAGGCCTTGGACGCATCTCCGGACGAATCCGGACAGTCCAAATCGCTGTGAGTGGGGTTTCATTTATTTATCATTAATAAACTCAGGCGTTTGAATATTTTCTGTTTTGTGCACGAATTACGCTGATAACAGGCGTTATCAGGCATCTGGCAGCGTTTGGCGTCGCCCGACTTTTTATTTCATAAAATGCTTCTAGACGCTGTTATATGATTTAGTTTAGCATCTGATCAGTGTGGATTGAATCAGTGAATTTATATGGTTCATTGGAACTTGAAATACGTAATATGATTGATGAAAATAATAAAATTTTCTGTATTATAACTGCAATGTATACGTTGAGCATAAAATGGATGTGTAGCATCGAAACTGGATAAGATGATACTGAATCATGTTTAAGAATGATAAATGATATATATGTGTTTTCAAGTGATGTTCAGAATGTGAAATAAGTATGAAATGTGATATTCCTGTTTAAATGGTTATATGTTAGTCAGTTAATAGACTTAGGTGCCCTAACACCGTAGAACCCCTTTGACAGATCTGCTTCTTAGGGGTGAAACTCGTGTTGCAACATTATCCGTGCTTGTGTCATGGAGACACGAGGATAGAGAGGCAGTGTCCAACAACAACACGTGCTTGTGTCACGGTGGCACTGGAGAAAAAAATGGGGGTTATTGCAACATTATCCGTGCTTGTGTCATGGAGGTAACCCGTGAGACTCTCCGCCTGTGTACTCAGGTTAGAGGAGGAGTCTAGAGCACTCAGAGTAGTGCCTTGAGGCCGTAGAGCCTATGAGTCAGGTCGGAGAGCATGGGGTCCTGTGGCAGAGCAGGGCTGGCGTCAGACTTAGCATTTCCCGGGTGTGTCGCTAAGTCTTGTACGGTGGGATCGTAGTTCGCTACGGATCTTTATATGCAGGGTACACTGCATATGATTAGGGCATAATAATAAAATAATATGTAATCCTATAGAATCACAGTAAATTAATATATCCGAACTTTTGTGTCAGTACATTATATCTGTTTATTGGTTTAAATTATCTGTTATTGCATAGAAAAGTGATTATATTCTGCAATCTGCTATGTCGTTAGAACTGCCCTGCTTGTACTGCACTTATGTTTTATTTCAATTTTATAAACCTGATGAGTTGTTTAATGATAGCTAAGTGAAATGCTATTCACTAAACGAGTAGGCTCATACCTCTACTCAAAACATTTTCAGGTCAACATCAGCAACAGGAATCGGAAGGATCTTTTCATCCTAACGCCTAGTATATAGAAGGTTTGTAGTTAGTCTAGTTAGAGGTCTCTTAGTCCTTCCCTTCGATCCTTGGGACATGGTGTGGGTGAGAGAGAGTATGTATGTGGAATGTGTATAAAGATGTAAATTAACTGTTATGTTTACTTTATGTTGAACAATGTAATTTGCTGTAGACTTTGTATATATATCTCCTGTCAGTTTAATAGAAATGCTTCTGCAGTTTGTTTAGTTTTAGTTTACAGCCTAAATCAGATTATCCTTTTAATGTAATTTAAGATGTTTTAAATAATGATGAATGATTTGGCTTGTGTGTAAATTCCTTTGTCGCGCCTTAATCTTGTGGTCTGTGGTTAGTATGAGATTGGGGTGTGACATCTTTTGGTATCAGAGCATAGGTTGAGTATATGAATACTCTAAGTCCAGGTCAGGGAACGATAAGAGACCAATAGGATTAAGGTTTAGGTGTCTTTCTTCTATCTGTAGTTTTCTTAAAGGAAATATTTTGTTATATCATTACAGATGGTAGGAAGAGGTCATGATCATGATGACCAGGCCGAGAGTCATGTTGGCCCTGATCCTCTGTACTTGGGTCTAGGTGGTGGTGACCACGTAGATGAAGCATCTCGTATGTATAAGATGTTTCTGGAGACCAGGGAGAAGTACAAAGCTGATAGGCGAGCTTCTACTTCTACCAGTAGTAAGGATCTGATGCGGTCTTATGAGCTTATAAAGAAGCTTGGAGGTACAGAATTCAGTGGTACTACAGATCCTGCAGAGGCAGATGAGTGGTGGAGACAGATAGAGAAGGTCTTTCGCTTGATGGAGCTTCCAGAAGAGAAGAAGATTAATCACGCAGTTTATCTTTTGACAGGCGATGCAGAGCTGTGGTGGCATAGTGTGGAGGAAAAGAGGAGAGGTACAGAGCTTTCTTGGCAGGATTTCTCTGAAGAGTTTCATCTTAAGTTTTATCCACCTACCTTCCTTAATGAGAAAATCAGGCAGTTACAGAACATTAAGCAGGGGAACATGTCAGTTACTGAGTATGAAGCACTTTTCACTCGGTTAGCGAACTTCTATCCGCAGCTTGTTCCTGACAACATAGAAAGATGCAGAAGGTTTCAAGAAGGACTGAAGCCAGAGATTCGGCATACAGTTTCTGCTATTAGTAAAAGGAACAGGGAGAACTTTGGTGAATTTGTTGAGGCTGCTAGACAGGTTGAGGAATCTGTGAATGCTGACAAGGTGCCTGAGTCTAAGAAGAGATCTACAAATTTCAGTAGAGGACAATCCAGTAGTGGATATAGAGGTGGAGGTAGAGGTTTCTTTTCTAAACTCGGGCATGGCTTTAGCTGTTTCAGTAGACAGAGATCTGAAAATGTTACTTCTTCTAGAGGCAGAGGGAGATATAACCCAGGGAGATGGGGCAGTGCCGCTAGTGGACAGTCTTCTGGGTCGTCAATGTCACTGACAGGTCCCCAGGGACAAGGGATACCGCCATGTGACAAATGTGGAAAACCACATTCTGGTCAGTGTTGGAGTCCAAGTTGTTATGTATGTGGACAAGTTGGACACCTCAAAAGGGAATGTCCTCAGCTTCATCAAGCAGCATCACAAGCTTTCCAACCTCAGTACCATGATGTTCCAAGTTCTTCGGTGGCTTCTGGTTCCAGAGGTGGTGGAGTGCCCAGTGGCAGAAGTGGTCAGAGAGGACAGCGTGTCAGAGGGAGAGCTTCAACACGTTTCTTTTCTTTGACACCTCAGGAAGGTATAATCTCTTCACAAGTCGTTACAGGAGAAATGCTTTTGTTTAATAGTATACCAGTTTCAGTTTTGATAGATTCGGGTGCTACTCACTCTTTTATACGACGGTCTTTAGTTGGTGAACTTAATCTGTTAACTCAAGAGTTGATAGATGAGTTAGTGTTAAGGGTTCCACTAGGTGGACCAACAGTTCTATCTGAGTTCTGTCCCGGATGTTTGTTATCTTTTGGAGGTTACACCTTTGCCGCTAATCTCATACCCCTGGATGTAAATACTTTTCAAGTCATCTTGGGTATGGATTGTCTTGAGACATATCGAGTGCAACTCGATTGTTGGAAGAAGGAAGCTACCTTTCAACAAGGTGAATTTTCTTGTGTCTTTACTGGAGACAGGAAAGTTCTGCCTACGTGCATTGTATCAGCTGCAGTAGCTAATAAGATGCTACAGAAAGGATGTGAAGCGTTCCTTGCTCATGTGGTTGACACTAGAACAGAGAAGAGCACCGCCAGTGTTTATGATATACCTGTGGTTCGTGAGTTTTCTGATGTTTTTCCAGAAGAGTTGCCAGGCTTACCTCCTGTCAGAGACATTGATTTTGAGATTCAGGTATATCCAGGTAGTCATCCAGTGGCACTGCCAGCTTATAGAATGGCACCTGCAGAGTTGAAGGAACTCAAGGTGCAGCTGCAGGAGTTGCTGGATAAGGGTTTCATCAGACCCAGTTCTTCGCCGTGGGGTGCTCCAGTCCTGTTTGTTAAGAAAAAGGATGGTACCATGCGTCTTTGTATAGATTACAGGCAACTGAACAAAATCACTATTAAGAACAAGTACCCTTTGCCGAGAATAGACGATCTGTTTGATCAGTTGCGTGGAGCGACGATCTTCTCTAAGATAGATTTGAGATCTGGATATCATCAGCTCAGAATAAAGGCTTCTGATATTCCCAAGACAGCTTTCAGAACTAGGTATGTGCATTATGAGTTTTTGGTCATGTCGTTTGGGCTGACCAATGCCCCAGCAGCCTTTATGGATATGATGAATCGGATTTTCAAACCGTTCCTAGATCAGTTTATTGTAGTCTTTATAGATGATATTCTGATCTACTCTAGAAATGATGAGCAGCATGAGCAACACCTGAGAATGACGTTGCAGTTGTTGAGGCAACATCAGTTGTATGCTAAGTTTAGCAAGTGTGAGTTCTGGTTGGCAGAGGTAGCATTTCTTGGACATGTTATCTCGAGAGATGGAGTTAGCGTTGACCCTAAGAAAGTTGATTTTGTACTTCAGTGGGAACAGCCTAAGACTCCTATTGAGATCAGAAGTTTCTTGGGTTTAGCAGGCTATTACAGAAGGTTTATACAGAACTTCAGTGTTCTAGCATCACCTTTGACACGTTTGACGAGGAAGAATGCGCCGTTTGTTTGGTCTGATAACTGTGAGAAGAGTTTTCAGATCTTGAAGAGGAAGTTGACCACAGTGCCAGTGTTGGTTTTGCCAGAGGCAGATAAAGGTTATATAGTGTTTTGCGATGCTTCCAGGAGAGGTTTGGGTTGTGTGCTGATGCAGGAAGACAAAGTTGTGGCTTATGCATCTAGACAGCTTAAGAAGAACGAAGAGAATTACTCGACTCATGATCTGGAGTTGGCTTCCATAGTTCATGCTCTTAAGACATGGCGTCACTACCTGTATGGTGAGACATGTCAGGTGTTTACGGACCATAAGAGCTTGAAGTATATCTTCACTCAGAAGGATTTGAATTTGAGACAGCGCAGATGGCTTGAGCTGATCAAAGACTATGATGTGACAATCGATTACCATCCTGGTAAAGCGAATGTTGTGGCAGATGCCTTGAGTAGAAAGTCAAGTTCAACAACAAATGCATTTTCTATGGCATGTTTCAAAAGAGACTTGCTTGTAGATATGCGAAAGTTGAACTTAGACTTGGATGTGACTGGACAGAGTGGGTTGATTGCTCAAATGCAGGTCAAAACTACTTTCTATGATCAGATTAAGGAATTGCAATAGAGTGATAATGAGTTGAGGCAGATTATGCAGGATATGTCGGAAGGTAAAATGTCAGAATTCAGGTTCTCTGACGATGGTGTGTTGTATCTTCATGACAGGTTGTGTGTACCTGGGAACAGTGAGCTGAAAGAGAAAATTCTTGAAGAAGCGCATGCTTCTATGTATGCTATGCATCCAGGTGACACGAAAATGTACAGGAATCTCAAAGAGATATACTGGTGGTCTGGTATGAAAAGAGATGTGGCTGAGTACGTGGCTAGATGTGGAGTGTGTCAGCAGGTTAAAGCTGAGCATCAGAAACCTGCTGGTACCTTACAGTCGCTTCCTATACCTGAATGGAAATGGGAACACATCATGATGGATTTTGTGGTAGGGTTACCCAGAACGCCTCGAGGTTCGGACTCGATATGGGTGATTGTGGATAGACTAACTAAGTCTGCTCACTTTCTCCCTGTCAAGTTGACCTTTGATGTTCCAAAGCTGGCCAAGATTTATGTGGATGAGGTAATCAGATTACATGGGATTCCAGTTTCCATTATTTCTGACAGAGATCCTAAGTTTACATCTAGATTCTGGAATCAGTTACATCGTGCGTTGGTCACAAAGCTGAGGTTTAGTACAGCGTTTCACCCGCAGACAGATGGTCAATCTGAGAGGACCATTCAGACTCTTGAAGACATGCTGAGAGCATGTGTTCTGCAGTTCAGAGGTAACTGGGAAGAACACTTAAGCCTGATGGAGTTTGCATATAACAACAGCTACCATTCTAGTCTTGGAATGGCCCCATATGAAGCTCTATATGGCAGGAAGTGTAGATCACCAGTTTGTTGGTATGAGGTTGATGAGAAAGAAATTCTTGGACCTGAGATAGTCGATATGACTACAGAGAAGATATCTGTGATCAGGGAGCAGTTGAAAGCTGCTCAGGATAGGCAGAAAAGTTATGCAGAGAGACGACGTCGACCTCTTGAGTTTGAGGTTGGTGATGAGGTTTATCTGAAAGTTTCACCGTGGAAGGGAGTGTTGAGGTTTGGTAAGAGAGGCAAATTGACTCCTAGGTTTATGGGCCCATATCCTATCATTGAGAGGATTGGACCTGTAGCCTATAAGTTGGATTTGCCATCTGAGTTAGCTAATCTTCATGATGTGTTTCATGTGTCTATGCTTAAGAAATGTTACCCTGGTACGGAAAAGATAGTTGACCCAGAACCTGCACAGCTTAGATCAGATGTGTCCTATGTTGAGGGACCAATCCAGATAGTTGACCAGAGGATCAAGAAGCTTAAGAACCGTGAGATACCATTGGTGAAGGTTCTGTGGAGGAATCATAACCTTGAAGAAGCTACGTGGGAGCTTGAATCTGAGATGCGTAGCAAGTTTCCTATAAGGGAGGGAGATTGTTATGACCCGTTCTAAAGTTTATTGGTAAGCTTTATAAGTTGAGCCTAATTAAAGTTATTTGAGTTAACTTATAAGCTTATGAGGTGGTTAGTGCGTTAATAACTTAATTTTGTTGAATCAAGCACATACGATTAATTAGTGCATAATTAAGATGATTAATTTGAGTAAAGTAATAATTGGATGCAATTGGAATTTTGGACCAATAAAACAGTATAATTAGCATGCTTTCATGCCTTGGGATTGTAGCGGGCCTCATTCTTGAAAAGATGCAAAAGAAATCACATGATTTGGACTTTCGAGTCATTAGTTATGATCTTTTCCGATTCCAGGGTCGAAATTGCAAATTTTCCAAAACTTTTCTTTATAAACCTTCTTTTATTTCCTGTTGATTATCCATTTCATTTCTAGCTATTGAAGTCGGCGCACAGAAGGTGCAGCCGCAAAGACGATCGCAAGGGGCGATCTCTTGGCCATCTTCCAGCAGCTCGTTCTGCTTTCCTTCTTCTTCACTTCTTCTTCTCTTCTTCTTTCCTCCTTTCTTCTTCTCCCGCCACCCACTCTTCACCCGCCTAGCTTGCTGCCCGCCCTAACTGCTTGGCTGACGGCCAACAGCAGTAGCTGCGGCTGCACACGGCAGCAGCTAAGGGGCTACTTTGGGCGCCTGACGGCAGAAGAAGCTTCCCTTGAGCTCAGCTTGGAGATCCGAATGAGAATCAAAGGCCAGCACCAGTGATTTGGGCACTTCGCTAGCCAGTCGCCTAGCAACCGTGGCCAGCGGCAAGCACATCAGGTTACGGCTGCTTTGCTTGGCCAGGAGGAGGCTACTTTGGGGCGGCCAATACTTCAAATCCATGTTATGGACTTCGTCCGAGAGTTCTAAACCAGTACCCAACGCCAATTTAGCTTGGAGCAATACTTAGCTGAGTATCCAGTTGGGCGTGCGGCTGCTGTATATAGTAGGACTGTGAACAGGAACAGTAAAAAGCTAAATCAAAGGTTGAAGACGATCCAAAATCACCCGCAATCAGGCCTTGGACGCATCTCCGGACGAATCCGGACAGTCCAAATCGCTGTGAGTGGGGTTTCATTTATTTATCATTAATAAACTCAGGCGTTTGAATATTTTCTGTTTTGTGCGCGAATTACGCTGATAACAGGCGTTATCAGGCATCGGGCAGCGTTTGGCGTCGCCCGACTTTTTATTTCATAAAATGCTTCTAGAAACTGTTATATGATTTAGTTTAGCATCTGATCAGTGTGGATTGAATCAGTGAATTTATATGGTTCATTGGAACTTGAAATACGTAATATGATTGATGAAAATAATAGAATTTCCTGTATTATAACTGCAATGTATACGTTGAGCATAAAATGGATGTGTAGCATCGAAACTGGATAAGATGATATTGAATCATGTTTAAGGATGATAAATGATATATATGTGTTTTCAAGTGATGTTCAGAATGTGAAATAAGTATGAAATGTGATATTCCTGTTTAAATGGTTATATGTTAGTCAGTTAATAGACTTAGGTGCCCTAACACCATGGAACCCCTTTGACAGATCTGCTTCTTAGGGGTGAAACTCGTGTTGCAATATTATCCGTGCTTGTGTCATGGAGACACGAGGATAGAGAGGCAGTATCCAACAACAACGCGTGCTTGTGTCACGGTGGCACTGGAGAAAAAAATGGGGGTTATTGCAACATTATCCGTGCTTGTGTCATGGAGGTAACCCGTGAGACTCTCTGCCTGTGTACTCAGGTTAGAGGAGGAGTCTAGAGCACTCAGAGTAGTGCCTTGAGGCCGTAGAGCCTATGAGTCAGGCCGGAGAGCCTGGGGTCCTGTGGCAGAGCAGGGCTGGCGTCAGACTTAGCATTTCCCGGGTGTGTCGCTAAGTCTTGTACGGTGGGATCGTAGTTCGCTATGGATCTTTATATGCAGGGTACACTGCATATGATTAGGGCATAATAATAAAATAATATGTAATCATATAGAATCACAGTAAATTAATATATCCGAACTTTTGTGCCAATACATTATATCTGTTTATTGGTTTAAATTATCTGTTATTGCATAGAAAAGTGATTATATTCTGCAATCTGCTATGTCGTTAGAACTTCCCTGCTTGTACTGCACTTATGTTTTATTTCAATTTTATAAACCTGATGAGTTGTTTAATGATAGCTAAGTGAAATGCTATTCACTGAGCGAGTAGGCTCATACCTCTACTCAAAACATTTTCAGGTCAACATCAGCAACAGGAATCGGAAGGATCGTTTCATCCTAACGCCTAGTCTATAGAAGGTTTGTAGTTAGTCTAGTTAGAGGTCTCTTAGTCCTTCCCTTCGATCCTTGGGACATGGTGTGGGTGAGAGAGAGTATGTATGTGGAATGTGTATAAAGATGTAAATTAACTGTTATGTTTAATTTATGTTGAACAATGTAATTTGCTGTAGACTTTGTATATATATCTCCTGTCAGTTTAATAGAAATGCTTCTGCAGTTTGTTTAGTTTTAGTTTACAGCCTAAATCATATTATCCTTTTAATGTAATTTAAGATGTTTTAAATAATGATGAATGATTTGTCTTGTGTGTAAATTCCTTTGTCGCGCCTTAATCTTGTGGTCTGTGGTTAGTATGAGATTGGGGTGTGACATTTCACTTGATTAATTAAGTACATTTTCATATTCATTTAGCATCAGGCAAGTTCTCAAACATAATTAATTTTATCAATGCTAAAAGGGAACATGTACTAATTCCATCAATTACTTACAGTCTTGAAAGATATTGGGAACTCAATCCCTTCTCAATTTCATCACCATAATCATATGGCCCTGGGTAATTAAACCCTTGATTCATCATTAAGTATTGTTACCACTTTTCCAGGTAACCATCATCTTTAGGTCAATTGACCAAGGCAACCATGATACTTTACTATTACAAGCATCACACTTGGTACTTGATGCCCATTAACTCTCTTGATACCTCTTACCAGGCAGCAAGGTATATTATGGCACACAAGGCCCATTCACAATAGTGAATTGAACATCACAGCTCATACCCGGCCATGATCATCATTTTAACATACCTGCATGGTTAGCACAAATGATAATAGTAATATCAATTGCATATCAAAACCATGTTCAACAAATATAAATTCACTATTCATGGGTAACCCCACTATTCCCTTACCAGGGTTAGGGTTTCCCATTTCATGTCATTTAAGGATAATTATCCCCTTATCATATCAAAGATATGGTTTATCACCATATTGCCCAAGATTAGGGTTCATTAGGCAATACATAGCATTACTCTGGGTTTGGGCTTTACAGCACATCGAACATCAGGGTTTCTCATGAAACCATCCTTAATTAGGGTTTCACATCAAATTCATCCTATAAAAGGATTTATTTTCAATAATTCACAAATAGGGTTTACTAATCATCCCAATTAGGGTTTCATGGTCCATTCCCATAATTAGGGTTTACTATTCATCCCAATTAGGGTTTCATGATCCATTCCCATAATTAGGGTTTACTATTCATCCCAATTAGGGTTTCATGATCCATTCCCATAATTAGGGTTTACTATTCATCAAAATTAGGGTTTCGGATCACACTACTCTTGATTAGGTCCATCCACATCATTACCCTAAATTAGGGTTACAACCATACCTTGGATTAGGGTTTTCAATTGTAATTGCCCTGGATTAGGGTTAAGGATCAACAACCTTGTCAATTAGGGTTTAGGTCCATGATTAGGGTTTCATTATCTTATTACTTAAGAATCATACCCTTAATCACCACATGAATCCAACTCATGTATCAAATCCATGCTATTATCCTCTCAACTTGATTAGGTTATAGTAATCCTTAATTAAGTTCATACAACTATGGATGACATAGTGTACCAAGCCATTGATCTCATGACAATTAGGGTTCTTTTCTTAATTGGCACAAATCCCTAGGTACTATTAGGGTCTCAACCTTTGTACCTTTATTGACTAACCATCATTGGATAATTGGAACCATCATCAACATCCATGTGATCTTGAAGTTCCATCACCAAACGGTTTTGAAACTGTTTGCCACCAAACGGTTTCAAGACCGTTTGGTCTCAAACAGTCTCAAGACCATTTGGGCCAAATCAGTCCCAAAACCATAAGGGCTATCTAGGTCAAAACTCAATCAAATCGATTTCTAATTGTACCATTGAAATGGCCATTGCTTATTCAATTAAAGGGATCATCAATCTAAACCATTAGATCACCATCCATGGTTCAAGGATCAACCTTCAATCCACCAAATGGTTTTGAAACCGTTTGGTCCCAAATGGTCTCAAGACCATTTGGGCTCAAACGGTCTCAAGACCGTTTGCCCCAAAAAGTCTTGAAATCATTAGGACCAATCAAGGATTTCATCAATCAACTTGATTAGGGTTACAACTTGAAGGATCGTGCACACATTGGATCAATCAATTGAGTCCATTGGATCATCATCCAACCTATGATTAAGTTCAGACCCCAAATGGTCAACCATACCAAATGGTCAACCATGCCATGCGGTTTGGAGTCCAAACGGTCAACTATACCAAACAGTCAACCATTCTATGCGGTTTGGAAATCAACTTTACCAAACGGTTTGTAAAACCGTTTGGACCAAAATCCAAAACCGTTTGCTATTGTTCTTTGATTAAGGTGTGTGCTTATGAACAAATTATCATCTTCAACCTTTAAACTCATGAAAGCTACTGCCATTTCCATGGAAACTCCATCAATCAAGCAAGGTTATTGCAATAATGACAATTAAATCAATTTCAAGTAGAAATCGAATTCAATGACAAAAATTAAGAGTTAAAGTTATATAACCCACCTTCAAATCTGATCCCAAGCTCCAAGCTTCACGGCTCCAATGGTGGTTGAATCTCTAGCAACCTCCCAAGGTCGTTTCTCAAGCTTTTGGAGTGAAAGGATCGACTAGGGTTGAAGATGGAGTGAAGAAATGAAGGAATTACACATTGTTTTATGATTTTCACCATGAAATCATGAACAACGAAGATTAAAGGCTTACCAACAGGTTGGGGACGTGATCCCTTCTGTCCTTAGCCTTCTTGGTCGGTTTTGCAAGCAAGGGGTAGAAAAGGAATCGAAAAAGATCCTTAGGTGGGTTGGAAAAGGCTCTTCTATAAGAAAATTGATGAAAGAGAAAATGTTTTATTAAAATTCAATTAATTCCAAAAATGGTACCACCTCTTCCTCCTTGTTTTGCTTGAATGCAAAGGCAACTCAAAGCCACCGAACTCCCTTCCATTATCCATGGATTAAGGGAAAAGAAATTAAGCACCTTAATCCATTATAATATTAATATATCTTTTTGAGTGGAAATTCTTTTCCTTATAATAAGGTGAGTGGAATTTCACCTCCTTAAGATATTTTCGGCCCTTGCAAACCTCAAGGACGTCCACACACACATATGAATTCCACCAAATTAATTTTGGTTGAAGGCCCTTGAATTATTTTATTTATTTTTGCATTAATATATCCATTATGCTTAAATCTTGATTATTTTAATATCAAGATTCTCTCTGCTTCAACTTAATTCAAATGAGGCGCCCCTCTCAATTTCTTTTATACACTTTATGCCAAGAAAAATTAGGGACCTTATTGAAGTGGTAAATTACATGGTGCACCCTAGGTTTTGGGTAAATTGCACATTACACCAAAACTAGATTTTCATGCACAAACATTGTTTTATCAGTTCTTTCTTGGAATTCAGGCTATCACAAGCCATACCTTTGCATCATATTCACTCTCATGATGTTTCAACACATGAGTAACATATTATTATGCACAATTTGCAAATAGACCCCTCAACTTGGGCAATTTGCACTTTAGTCCAAAACAAGCCAAATATTGATTTCAACAATATTCAAAAAGGACTAAAATTGTAATATAATTTCCTCTTGAGCCCTAATTATTTTTCAAAGACAAAAGCATGCATATAATCACTCTCATTATGAAAAACACCTAGGGTTACTTCATAATCCAGGTCAGGGATGTTACATATACTGACAACTTTGCTATAGAGCTACAACGACGGCTGCACTCTCTTCGCAATCGAGAAATTTCATGTTTATCTCACATCGATCTGTCATTAATCATCATCGGGAGATTCATGATACATCCATCCCGACACATATAATGAAGGATTGAGAGATCTCGTGTTTATCTCACGTCAGCCCCACATTATGGCGTAAGGATATTCACGCCCATTACCCCCACATATTCAAAAATATGCCCTCTAAGAGATCTCGTGGGAAAACCTGTTTCACCATCACCAGCTACTGACGATGATGGATCTATGTCCAGGGCTCTACATGATAAGATTTCTCTTGATTAATTAAGTGCATTACCATATTCTTTTAGCATCAGCCAAGTTTTCAAACATGTATTATTATTATGACAAATGCTACAAAGAAAAGTGTAATACATCTATCAAGTACGTTTCAAAACTTTATAAAACATTGGGATCACAATCCCTTATCTTTACCGGGAATTCTCATCCTTTAACAATATCATCATCATGTTTACTGGATCTGGGTATTCAAACTCTTAGTTCATCACTGAGCATTGTTATCACTTATCAGGTAATTATTACCTCCAGGTCATCTGACCAAGGTATACATGATACTTGTTACACAAGCATCTCACATAGCTTACAAGGCACATTAAACATCATAGCTCATACCTGGCTATGCTCATCAACTCCTGATACCTACATGGTTAGTATTCTTGATAACAACCATATCACTTACATATCAACACTATGCAATACAAGGGTAACACCACTATTCCCTCATTAGGGTTAGGGTTTCCCATTCTTTATCATTTAGGGTTTCTCATACCATTTCCCGAAATTAGGGTTAGGGTTTCCCATTCTTTATCAATTAGGGTTTCATGATCACATTATCAAAGATCAAACCCTAATTCATACTCTACACTTATTAAAAGTATCAATGTATGTACATTACATATTTATTACACAAGTATAAGTTTCTCTCTCATCCTCTCTAGGATGTTGATTACTCCATACTTTATTAAGTTGGCTCAACCTTTCACTAAAGTTCATGTACCTATGCTTATCATAGTATATTGAGTTTATTACTTTCATAGGCATCAAATGACAATCACTCTAAGTGTACTATTCTCCTAAGTACTTTAAAGGTACTTCCATTGTAATCAACCTTGAGATACTTTACAAACACTCATATGGTTATTTGACCTTACACAGTTTTGAGACTATTTGGTCTCTAAACAATTTTAGATTATTTAATCTTCAAACGATCTTGAAAACCCCTTTTAACCTTCAAATGGTCTTGAGACCTCTTTGACCTTCAAACGGTCTTGAGATTCCTTTGACCTTCAAACGGTCTTGAGATCTTTTAACCTTCAAATGGTCTTGAGATCCATTGACCTTCAAACGGTCTTGAGATCCTTTGACTTTCAAACGGTCTTGATCTCCTTGATCTTCAAATGGTTTGGGACCTCTCTGATCTCTAAACGGTTTGAAACTGTTTGAACTAAATTATGTTGAAACTGTTTGATCACTAAACAGTTTGAAACCGTTTGACCTAGATTAGGTTGAAACCGTTTGATCACTAAACGGTTTGAAACCATTTGACCTAGATTAGGTTGAAACCGTTTGATCACTAAATGGTTTGAAACCGTTTGAACCTCTAAACGATTTGGGATCATTTGATCTCTAAACGGTTTGAGACTGTTTGAACCTCTAAACGGTTTGAAACTGTTTGGCCATACAAAACTGAAACCGTTTGATATTGTTGATCTAGAGGTGTGTGCTAAGATGATGTCATCATCATCAAGCTTCATACCTTCTTTCTACTATCCATACAACTACTGGATTCATTGATTCATCAATTACTCAAGAAAAATTTGAGAAGAAGAAAAGATCAACATATATTGCAAGATTGAAATCAAATAATAATATCAATGAGTTCAAGTTATATAACCCGCCTCCAAAGCAACTTCAAAGCTCCAAGCTTTTTGTCTCTAATGGTGAAGATGGCTCCTCCAATTATCCAAGTCACGTTCTCAACCCTCTTGATGTAAAAGGTTGCCAAAGTTAAGCATTGGATGGAAGAGAGAAGAAAAGAAGAGTTATAATTTGATTTTAGCCTTCAACCCAATGTTGAAGATGTCCATGGATCTTACCTTAAGCTTGGGAAACGATCTCCTCCTTCTCCGTTGCTTCCTTGGTCGTTGGTCTAAGTGAGGGGTGAGTGTGGTGCGCAAATATCCTTTCTAGTAGGTGAATGGTTGAGTATATATAATTGAATTCATAAGAGAGAGAGAGTAGGAGGGAAGTCATCAACCTTCCTTATTAGGTGCCACATGCCCCCTCCACTTTCTTATTTTCGAAGCTATCTTTCTTTTCCTTTAACTCCTTTGAATTATCCCTGAATTATAGTCGACCATTAAGCTCCTTAATGAATATAATACTATTATCCATTAGCACCTTTATTTTAGTGGACATTACTTTTCAATTAAAAATGTAGGTAGATATTTTCACCTACTTAGGATTATAGTGGCGCCTCCAAGGTGTTTTGGCCGCCATTTCATTATAGGATTTCACCCATAGCTTTTTTGTTGATGGGCACTTCATTTAATTTATATATTTTTGTTACAAAATAATTTCGGGTTTCAATTATGCTTATTTCTTAATATTTTATTATCAAGAGTATCATTTCTCAAATATGATTCAAACAAGATGCCCCTTTCTTTTTCTTTTCTCTAAATGATACCAAGAGACAGTAGGGACACTCTTGAGGTGGTATTTTACATATTCAACCCTATATTTTTGGGTAAATTGTAAATTACACCAAAACTAGTATTCAATGCACAAGTATTATTCAAACAAGCCCTTCTTGGAACTTAGGCTTCCACAAGCCATCCCTTAGCATCCTTCTCATTCTTATGATGCTAAAGTACTTGAGAAATATTTATCATGTAACATTTTGCAAGGTAACCCCTTATATTGGGTAAATTGCACTTTAGTTCAAAACAAGCAAATATTGTTCAACATTATTCAAATATGACCAAAATTGAAACATAAGCTCTCCTTTAGTCTTAATTACTTTTCAAAAGATAATGACAAGAATATAAATGACTTACTTAAGCAAAACTCCTAGGGTTAAGGCATAACCCAGGTCAGGGATGTTACATTACATCACCTTTATGTATGTATGATTTTACGGAATCTACTCTAATAATGTTGATATTGCTTTAAATGCTACATCTCTTATAAAGTGTATATTGTTTTTGTCTTTTCTGGAGAATTCATGTAAAGCCTGTTTGAAATTTGTTCTTAGATATGGATTTATCGATAGCTGCTTTAATTGGAACGTTAGGGCTAAATTAGGGGTTGATAATTTCAACCCAAAAAATTCTTTTGAAAGTCTTACGGTTTTTGATCGAAACGTGTTGGACCTAAATTGACCTAATAATAATATTTCTAATATAAAATTCATCAAAATTTGCCCACACCTTTCGCAATTCCTTCCTTTTATTATTTAGCTTTGAACAAATAAAGGAAGTGAATTCATAAAGCCCTTATAACGTGCACCCAGAAGAAGAATGTTGTCCGCGACCGATTTTGCTACTTGGAAGTTGGACGTGAGCTCCTCATATGTTTCTCCTCACTAGGTTTAATGCCCTGGAAATCGCAAAAGACCATCTTGCCGTCCTTTCCATCACTCACTTAGCGCTTGAGGAAGCTCGTCGCTTTCCTTTTAATACGTGTTCCATGAGGAAAAAGAGGATTCCGAAAGTTAGAAAAGCTTATTTTCCCTTCTAGAACAGGAGTAGTGCAGTGTAATCATACACCAGGTGACGAGAAGGGCATACGTAAGTCGCTGTCTTCGACAAAAACAGGCTTAATCTTTGCAGCTGAATCCCCGACTTACAAGTGGAGTTGTGGAGGAAGTGAAGATTTCTTTTCCGTGATCAGCAGAACATCGGCTATACCAATGGTATCGTGAAGCGGACTGTTTACGCTTCCTTTGCCTGGTAGTGTTCAATTAAGACGGCGTATGGTTGTTCGTACTACAGATAATATGTTCAGTCTCCCTGTATTCTAGATGTAACAAAGTTTTTTTCATGATTGATTTTGCATTGGTTCCCCGAATGAGCTGCAATTGACTTACGAGTCCAATACAATTTAATATAAAATTGAATCACAACCCAATAGAAGAAAATTCAACATATAAAACATCCCCATATACCCATAATATGCTAGTGTGAAATTCAAACTTTAAGAGACGAAACATGATAATTCTCTAAGTGATGTTAGTTGAGAACCAAACTAATTATAGCCATCCAAATCACATATATCAAGGTAGATACCAAAGGAGTGTCACCCAATTAGTTAATATATTAAGTTATGACAATACATCCTTGCGTCAAAATAATAAAATCACCATGGGGAAATAAATAGATAAGGTAATAAAGATCACATTTTTTCAATAGTTATTTGTGTATGATTTTCCATATTTCGATTACAAATTACTACTAAAATTAATAATAAAGAGTAATAAGTTATGTTGTAACTATTAACCAAATTTAGTTATATCTTTCACAATATACATTAAGTCAATACTTCACTAAATATATTTTTGTAACAAAAAGTATATGTATATTGACCTTTTGACTTCTATGGAGGAATTTGTTGTCTATCCAACTACCAAGTATTATCTTTCTCGACATACTATCAATAATCTAATTACGTTTATATGCTTATATAAGTAGTTGAAATCAAACAAGCAAGTTGTAGTGAGACTTATTTGAGTTATTTATTTGAATTATTTAATTTAGTTTTAGGGATTATGCATCTTCTAGAATTCTGAATTAGTAACCCAAGGTTTAATAAATTGATAAATAAGTTATATTGATTAATATAATTATGGGTAAAAAGTTAATGGCTAAAGGAATAGTGCATATTTATCCCCACTTAAATCTACAAGCGTGAAGAGTAATATCTGCTAATTTAGTATGTATCTAATTCACCAAACACAAAATTGCATTGAAACAAATGACCATCAAGCTACCTGATGTATTTTTCTTTTGGGGGTGACCTGTAATAAATGAATTAAAATGACATCAATGTCAATACCTGCCTTTTTGGTCCGTTATATATCTATAACCCTCTAAATAAGAGGCAGTGTGGTGGCTGCTTTCGAGCTGCTTGCAGTTGTATTTTTTTTCTTTTTCAGCTGTTACCTGTTTCGGTTCAAATCTTAAGTTTTTTAATGTTTGTCTAGATGGTTCATTTTGATGTCAATTTGTTCGCAGATGTTGCTAACTTGTACTTACTTATCTTTTTATAACCGAAAGACTGCCACATGAAAACTTAACATTACCACCAACGCCAGCACATGTGCTATGCTTCCTATAAATCGGTAAATATTCAGCTGCTCTTCCAGCTGTTTCATACCAGATGTTGCTTTCTGCTTTTTAAATATTTTATAGCTATTTTTTCAACTGATTACTATATCAATCAGAAACTACTGTTGTTGCCAACACTATTATTTGGGGGAAAGGGTCGTTGTTCATTCTTCGGAAGTTGTGCACTGACAGGCTGCTATAAGAATATTGTTTATTATGCTAATAGGTTTTTGCATCCTTATCCTTATATGCTACTTTCTCGGTTGGGTAACTTTTTATTTCTATGTCAAAGGAAGAGGACGACGTATATGATATAGAAATGACTTTGTTTGTTCATCAAGACCCTGTATGTATGTTATGGTAGTTTGATTGTGTGCTTATACATCCTGTCCGTTTGTGTGTTCCAGTAATTTATTTGTGTACTAATCATTTCATTCTACACATGGTCTGTTGTGTGTTTTGAAGCATCAATATTTAAGTATCCAAACCGTCAATTGGATAAATTTTACAAAACTGGTCTGTTGTGTGTATGTGTATCAGTGTACAATTAGATAAGTATGGGATTAATTCAATAGTGTGGTCGCTGCTTTCACTCATGCGTGCTCAGCTGCTTTGTTTTGAAGCGTCGATATTTAAGTATCAGTGTACAATTGGATTAGTATGGGAATAACTCATATGGGTAAGCATGCAAATAATAAAACAACTCCTTTTGTTTAGAGTGGACAATCACTTGCACATCGTAGAACTCTTTAAGTGTGTGTTATCTTTCGTTTATTACTTTTTTGGTTGCTTTTTGTTTTGTCATGTCAAACAGGAGCCTCCAGGTTTTGGGTCTGTTTAAGCATCAATCCAGTTTGTGTTTGCCAATCTATTAGTTTTTGTGTTCTAGAAGTATGTTTGTATGATTATGAGTCCAAACTATATGTATCTTAGACTATATGTATCCTTACATACTGAAGGGAGTCCGCTCCTGTCAATCGAGTTACTCTCTCTTGGTGATATGTATATAAATTATTGTGTATGGTAGTGTGATATTCATCTTGCGCCCACCGAAAAAATCATAATCTATGACACGTGTTTATCTCTCTCAATAAACAAGTGGTGGTAGGTTGATTTCTGACTGATGACATCTCGACATGACAGACAAACTAGGTTTCAAAATTAGTTATGTGACGAACAAAGAGGGTGGAGTTATAATATAAGTGTCATACTTTTTGTCTGTGTGGTCATCGTTCCAGTTTATATCTGCGTTCTAGCAACCAAGTTGTGTGTTCATGGGTCTAATCATTTTGTGCATTCTAACAATTTGTTTTTGTGCTTATCAATATAAAGTGCATGTGCCGTTACACATCGTAGGTAGTTAACTTGATGTTAATTAATTTGTTCTCTCTTAATGTGATATGTATAATTACCGTGTGCCTATAATGAAACAAGGTCTTCCAGCCAGTGTGCTAGCGACCAGGCCGATTGACTATTTTTTTTTAATTCATCATTATTCAAGTTCTAGGATTTTTATGCTTAGTCCATGTATCTGCATTATTACATACTTCATTAGTATGTGTGTGAGTTCTATTTACATATTTTAGCGGCACATATACATGTTTTATATAACATTGTTGGTTGTAGGGAGGGAAGCAATAATTGGTTATATATTAGTTGTCAATAGACATGCTAAAAATGAGAGTATGTGTAACTTTAGTAACGACAAACTACATGCTGGAGTGAGTCAGTTGGTAAATAATCAAATTGTCATATTTTGTTGAGTTGTGAGTATTAGTTACATAATTTCTTAGAGCAAAGTAAATTTTGATTATTACACATACATGATAGAGGTAGTCGGTTGGACAGTCAATCAAGTTCTTCTCTTTTAGTATATTATATTTATGTTATATTGAGTTATGTATATAATTTTCTAGAGCATTAATAATATCGATAATCAAATATATCAAGTTATTCTATTTCAGTGAGTTGTAAGTATTAGTTACATATTTTTTTATAGTAGATACAGTTTTGATAATCACAGATACATGTTGGAGGGAGTCAGTCGGGTAGCTAATCGAGTTCTTCTCTTTTAGTGTATAATATTTTAAGTTGTTATTAGTGTTATATACATTATTTTCTAGACTATAAATGATTTCAATAATCAAATGAATTAAGTTATTCTTTTTTGGTGAGCGGTGAGTATTAGTTATATATTTTGTGGAGCATATGCAATTTTGGTAATCACACATACACATTGGAGGGAATCAACCAGATAGTTAATTGTGTTCTTTTCTTTTAGTGTGTTATATTTAAATTATTATGAGTAAAATATCTATAACTTTTAGAGCATAAGAAATGTTAGTAACCCCATCAATCAAGTTATTCTCTTTCAGCGAGTCGTGAGTATTAGCTACATAGCATAGACAATTTTAATAACGACACATACAATCAGAAAAAAACTTCCGAACAATTTATCAAGTTCTTCTCTATTAGTGTGAGTACTATATATTAATTTTCTAGAACATAAGTAACTCCAGTAATCGCAAGAATCAGATTATTCTCTTTAAGTGAGTTGTGAGTATATTAATTACACAAATTTTGGAACAAAGAAAATTTTGATAACCACATATACATGTTGAAGGGAGTCACTCAGGCAATTAATTGAGTTCTTTTTTATGGTGTGTTAAATTTAAATTATATAATTTTATAGAGCACAAGCAATTCCATTATGTCTCACAAAATCAATTGAAATATTTTCTTTAAATAAATTTATTCAATATGTTATTTTACTGATTAATTCAATTTTGTTACACGTGCTTACACTACAGGAAACTATAACAATAACGATGGAAAATGTTTGTCGTAATTGGGAAAAAATTGGTCGTTATATCTATTAAGGATGGAAAAAATTAGTCGTCGCGTGTCGTCGTTATTGGTCTTGCCGTTATTACCTGTGACGACAAAAAAATTCATTCCATCGTTAATATAAACAACGACAGAAAATTGATGTTATCGCTAATGGATATAACGTCAACTTAAACTGGCTGTCATAGTTGGTAATCACGACAACATATTTCTATCGTAAATACCAATAATGACAAATTTATAAGTACTCTCATCAAGGTTTATTGGGACAAAAAACTCTGTCGTAAATAGTTATAACGATACATAATATTTTTATATAATTTAGAAAATTGATGTATGATATATTATATAACATTATTTCTTAACAATATCCATCCAATGTACACAATTGAACAAATCATGGAAAATTCACAAACTCTTTCCTTTATTGTATTGAACAAAATTTTGATGTACATATTGGAGGGCGTGAGCCTTTACCACCTTGAACAAATTACCAAATACAATATAAAAATGAACTTCATTTGTTACTATACAACTTATACAATTATAGATCATGTCCATATCTAAATTCTCATGCCTAGGTTGCACCCTGTGCGCAAGTCACTACAATAAACCATCGATCTCGACCTCATCTCAAAGAAACACCAAGTAACACACCATCTACCAAATACTTTTCAGTAGACTTCCTGGCAGTAGCTCCAAGACACCATCCATTGGCTGACATGGAGCGTTGGTTCGTTTCTGATCCTGAAACACCATCCAAGTGACCCAATTAAAACTCAAATGAACAAAAAATGTAAGAGTCACTATAGTTGGCCATGTGTAAATGGACCACAGAATCTTTTACTCATCATGGTGATTGATATGAATGAAGTTATACTGAAATAGAGAGCAGCACAAGCAAAACTATTATCATCATGGTAGGAATATATATAACCATACGACAGAATGAAGGGATCAGAAGACAACAACAGCTAACACGCCAGCAGGTCGGCCCAAAAGCAAACAACAAACAAAGCATAGATAATTAAGCTAACACGCCAGCAGGTCGGCCCAAAAGCAAACAGCAAACGCTAGCTCCAACAACAGACATCATCAGACAAAAAATGCAGATCGTCCCAGAAGCAAGCAAGCTATCAACTTCTTCACAGAAGATGGAAAAAGGCGAGCAACCACCAAATAAACCACCTTTCAAAAAACCTCACTGCCAAAACGACCAGGAGAAGGATAGGACAGACCAAAAGCATATAACCAGCCCACAAAACTCCAAAGAAAACATCCATCAGCAATGCACCAGCAACGAAACAGTTGGGAGAGGGGAGCCTCACAATCCAGAGGATGGATACTCAACCTTCACCAATAAGATCATCTCAAACAGCAGCTAGAACACAACATCCAGAAAACAACCACCTCTCCAGGCTATAGACAACCAAACAGATAAAGCCAGAGAGACTCTATGGCAGGTGGATCGCCACCTTCACCCCCCGAGTCATCAAGAGAAGAACAGCATAACTGAACCACCTAATAGCAGCACTTGAAAGCAGCAGCCTGCATCAGCTATACTCATCCCCAACTATTGCCTGCATCATTGAGAGTGAAATCATTAAATAAAGGGGTATCGTTGTGACAAATAGGAGAGAAATAAACTAATCAATAGATTTATAAATAAAAAACGTTTAGATAAATCCACATTGAGAACAACAATATTCATGAAACAGCCAAAAATAAGACCAATCAGACAATGTAGTAACTTTAAGACACAACAACCACAAAGCAAAGTCAGGATAACATTTCAGCAACAAAACCAAATAGGGTGACTAGGATTCAAATCAATGGTAATACCAAGAAACTCAACCTGTTGATAGAAAAAGTTCAACCTATATATTCAGAAATACTACTGAAATTCATCACGAAAATTCTCAATCTACTGCCACAAAATCATACATTAAATCATAAGAATTCATAGTTCTCAGTCTGGACTTCAAACGAAATAGCAAAAATTTATCATAAGACAAAAGAGAGACATACATGGATTTAATTACCCCATCTTAGACGGACAAAGAAGGAAAATACCAAGCCCCACCATATGAGTAACATGGTAGATAAGAATGGTAATATAACAAATAAGCAACCAAACTGAAAAACAATATCTGCATTCTATCTAAATTTTCTTAAACAAAATTACCAATAAAAGAAGTTTAGAGAGCAATTTGTGAACAATCAATAATATGGCAAAAATTTAGAGCATTAATAGTTGTCACTCCGCAAAGATTTAAGTGTTTTTAATTTGATGTCTACAACTCTTTTCTAACACCTTGTACCAACATGACAGACCACACACATCAGCAGAATACAAGAGAAATAGATAAAATTCTCTACAGAATCAGCCTACAAACTACTGAAGGAGGATGGGCATGGAAGAAGGGCGGGCTGTTGGGAGAGGTTGTGGCAGGGCTGATTCCCGAAAAAAGTCAAGCTGTTCTTCTGGCTGGCGCATATCCTTACGAACTCGAGAAGACAACACCACCACCTCACTACTGATGCCTTATGCCCCAGATGTTTGAAGGAGGAGGAGTCATCCTTACATGCGCTTCGTGACTGCCCAGCGGCTAAGGAAGTGTGGCATAACAACAGAATAGAAGAGGACATACCAAATTTCTTCACAGGGAATCTGGAGACATGGATGAGACGGTGTTTGAAGACAGATTAATGAGAGGATATCTTAGGGGAGGAACTCCATTGATCACCTATTGCACCATGTTTCTGAATCTCAAAAGATCAAGAGATGTTGAATTTGCACAACAACCCTATTATATATAGACTTCCACATCATCTATCATGACATACACATTTCTTGAGGAAATTAAGATTCCTAATCCTGATCACCAGTGGAAAGCAAAGATCTACAGTCTGAGCATGGGATGTTGCAAGTCACATGATGGGTTTATGCCTTCAATAAATCTAACTCTACAAGAGACAAGAAGACTCCAAAATGAAGATCTATAAGTTTGTATAATAGTATTTGACTCTCAAATCTAGATTCCAAGTCAAAATTTTAAATTCTTAGAATGTCACAAAACCAAACCGTGCTGAAATTACACTAATACATAATTTTCTTGAAGAAATGAAGCTACAACATGTAGATATAAATGAGCATAAAAATTTGAACATGTCTACTTCTTTAGCGTCTTCTTCAACCATCATGACGAATGCTTGGCAAAATCCCAATGATCAGAAGAAGAAGATCATGAGGATTGAAACTTTGCTCACATCAAGATGAATGATGTTGGTAGACCATATGTGGCATGAAGAGAAGTTGTTAGACTACACCTCCATGCCAAAAGCAGCATCCTAGTGACCAGTTGAATACACCCTAACAGTAGTCGATGGATCCACTGTAACCACCTACCCTTGCGGTTCTAGAGTGAATACTAGATCCTCCATGGAAAAATCACTCATGCCTACATTAGGATTACACTAGGCTCCCTAGAAATCCTAACTCTATCCATATATTGGTGGTATACTTGAGCAAAGGAGTCTCTGACACTGCTCATATTATCATAATGATCTTGAAAGGACAAGGTCCAACCATGATCCATCTAGAAAAACCTCCAATTTTTAAGTCACAATAAGATTGCAATCATGAAAAGTCATAAAAACCCTAGGCAACCATAGGCGAAGAGGGAGGAGTCTCAGGATGAAGATCTTACATAGGAGGAGGTGGACATAACAACTCATATCCATATTTGGTTTTCTCCTTAGAGGAACCATAATCAATCACTTGTGAAGAACATATGCCAAACTATTATGGTCAAGCAAACACATCAGAATAGAAGATAAAACCTTACCAGAGGAGCACATGCCAGATGATAATATGCCTCTTGTGAGAATGACAATGGCTTACCATTTCAATAACACCACTCAAGATACACAGAATATTCTACTTTTCATCCTATTATCTCATGTGCATATTGATTGATCTCGATGCCTAAAGAAACCAATCTATAAAAGGGTCAAAAGGAAGGTATTAACCATCATTCAGGTGATGAGTAGCACACTTGACCATGTGCAAGACATCCCCATAGGGTGGCTCAAACTGGACCCTACATGCATGCAAAGACAAAGTAGAAAATTTGGCAACACATGATGTACTCACCTCTCTGAGTTAAAACCTAGAGAAAATCTTGAATCTAATCTAGAAATCACCAAACAAACATGGAGACAGCTAAAGCGCATCCATATGAATTAGATAGTACCATAGAAAAGTTCTATGCATACCTATCAAGACATCATCCTCTATATCTTGCCTCTCCATTGCTTGTAAGATACCATGTTGTCGTGTCTAGATCAATGATTATAGGTGAGTAGATTAGCATATAGATAACCTCATGTGCCACTCAATGTGACAACTCTATTGAGATAGGAATTCTCATATCCCCAAATATACAAGGAGAATATTAGTTAAATAGGTCACAATAAATATTTTAATATAAGCAACAAAATAAAGAAAAATGCATACCTCAATCAAGCCCACAAAGCCACTACAACTCTTGGTATCCCTGAAAATTATGTTCATGGAGAAATCATCAAAAAGGCATCTCCTCAGATGCATCAATGGGTGGGTGTATACATCTCCATACCAATTAAGAGAAGGAACTACCTCCAAGTCAAGTAGACCGATGAACCAACCAATCTCTTCTACATTCCCAGCATTCCTACCAAAAAGGCAACTAGTAACTAGCACAAAAAGAAATGACCTAACTCACAAGGCAAATAGAAAAGGATGACTACCACCTCATAGTTTCCTATTCATACGAATAATTTCTGTGTAGATTGAAATTGAAGAGTGATAGTCAATATGTTTCACTTGGTAAACATGTTTTAGGGTCTCATAGTTCTCCAAATAAAGGATGTACCACAACATCCAACTGGACATAGGAAAATGGATGGAAAGGTTTTCATTAGATCGGTCTTAAAACCAATCAGGACTAGCCATTAAAAATATTAACAATTTTAATAAGCATATTCAAGTATCTATTTGTTCTTTAAAATTATGACAAATAAAATTTAATCTAGACATATACTCACCGGCGTACAACAGACACTTTGGAAGCATTGAAGAAGTCAGGAACAGATCCATAACTTAAAGGGGGCATGAACTTGTGGAAGACCTGAAAATGAATGATAACATGCATGTGAGATGAAATTGTGAAGGATGATGAAACATCAGATTGTCGAGGTAGGGTATTATCACCTCAGGTTATATATTTCTCTCTACTCTGAGAAAATTCTCCATGAAATTTCGGTTCACGCACTTGATCTTTTCTGTTGTTGGTCTTCCACTCAACCACTCACATACCAAGCAATATAACCTGATTTTAGAGTTGTAACTTTTAGCATGACCTCTGCTTTGAACTCCTATAATCCCAACACAAAGGTCTTGGATAGCTTGTTTGTCAGGTGCAATGGGAACCTAGTGCACATGAAAATGCATAGAGGTTATATTATAATGCAAACCTTGTCAAACACATTGGTCATTGGGAACATAACTTGCATTTCCATTTTTGTAGTCCAACAGCCTGCACACACTGGCAGGTCCAACAACCCAATGTTTCAGTAACTTGATTTTGTGCAGTAACTTTACTGTCAATATGACCTTTGGCTTGAACTCCTATAATCCCTGCATAAAGGTCTTGGATAGCTTGTTTGATAGGTACCAATGGGAATGTAATGCATATAACAATGCATAAAAGCTACATTGTAACACAAACCTTGTCAAACATATTGGACTTCACAGCTTGTATCTGAGTTGTTGAGCCAAGGAAGCTGACATGTGGTGGGTTGTTGTCGTGGCCTGTATCATTACACAAAATAGAAGTTAAGAATACAAGAATGATCAATTAAGACTAGAGTTATAAAATATTTAATATAAATAGACAAAATATAAATCCTGGGGTGATTTGTCTACCCTCTAGGAATAGCCAAAAGGACAAGTTGGGCTATTGATTTTAGATAGGGGAAAGATGGGTCATGCAAAATGATTTCTTAATAACATCTCTATATGCAATTCTCAATTGCAAATGTTGACATTGTCTTGGGAAGTAGCATAATGATTTCTGGATTCTTAATAACTTATATACGTGTATGTTGCATACCTCTTTCAGTTTATGTCCATCCTCTTTCTCCATTCTTCTTTGTCCCTTATTCATTAAGAAAATACAAAAGAAAGCAGAGTTGAAAAATACTAGTAATTGTTTTCTAAGAAGGTAATAATATATAGAGATGGAACTCATCCTCTTATAATTTAATATAACACTCTGCTTGACTTTTCACTTAAGTCATTGATCCACTCTCAATATTGCTTTTTGTTCCATTTCATGTGGATCCATGGAACATTGTTAACACATTATTACATATGATTGAAAAGAATGACAAATGCTAAATGATAACAACCCCTCATGGGTTACATACAACCCATTTGTAATCAAAGTGACACAACCACATTCATACTATGGCATTAGCTTAACCACAATCTAAACATCACTATCATTGGCCACCTCCCACGGGACCAAGTGTGGGGCCTACAAACCAACATATATAGAAAATAAACCAGTGTTATACTTATAAAAGATATAATTGGTTTTCTCAATAAAACTTCACCAAACCAGTCTAGTAAATTAGCTACATCACAGCTGAGCAACACGAAATATAAGAAAAGATGGAGAATGTCTAGAACAATAACATATAAACATCGACGAAATATAAATATTAACAAGCTCTTCCTTCATAGCCTAATATGTTCCAGCTTAACCATATGATGGGATCCAAATGGTTAATAGAATTGGAGACTCCAATTCCTACAAGATAAAACAATAAAGCAGTGAGTTTCATTTCACCAATAGATATGTGTAATAGAAAACTATGATATGCAAATATATATACTATAAATAATACAATGGCAACAAGAAACATCATCAATTGGTGAACTGACCTCATAACTAATTTGAGGTATCATCATCTGAAATAGCCGGAGAAAAGGCATGACTCCATGTAACCACGACTTTTGCTACCTCCTATATGATTCAACAAGCGACTCTTAATTTGTAATCCATGATTACGTCCTTTCCCAATTACTGCTAATTGTTGTGGTGAGATGAACTTCTTAGCATTGGACTTAGCCATTGGATCTTTCCCATTTCTTGATGTGCTAGCAGCCAACTTCCTACAAAACCGTCAAGCTAGTTGTCAATATAATTGCTTGCATAAATCCGTATAAATGAAATTATAATTGCATAGAATGTAACAAGGAATAATAGAAGGGAGGTCCAGGAAGTGTGGGATACTGCTCTCTATGATTCAGAGAGCATGTATAGATAGTTGTTTTGTTCTGTACAACTCTCTTTTTTTGTTTTTTTCTTTTCTGTTTTGTACATATTTTTACATAGTTTCAATAAAGAGGAGCAAGCTGGTTACCACAAAAAAAACATTGTAATGAGATACGAAAAAAATAAGTTTGACTATTATAATTGTTACACGTTTAGAAGTACTTAAAGAGGAATAGTAATCTAGTTAACATTATGAAATAAGCATTGGATCATCATGTGCATCATTTGTATCATCAACTAGCTCCAACTTGTCCCCTGGATCGATCTTTGTCACAATATGCCACCCCTTATTAATCTGATCATTTGCATAAAAAACTTGAGATGCTTGAGTTGCTAATATAAATGGCTCAACGGTTTTCCAAATACGCTTGCAATCAACACTCGTGAATCCATACGCATCAGTCTGTACTCCTTTAGCAACATCAAACCAATCACATAGAAATAATACCACTCTCTTACTGCCCAAATATTGCAATTCTATAATCTCAGTCAGTTGTGTGTAGTAATCTCTGCTAATTCCACTACCATCATCACCAACCATGGTTACCCCACTGAATTGTGACCTTGATCTTTCATCATGAGACTTAGTGTGGAACCGATAACCATTCACTATATAGCCATAAAAACATTTCACGCATTTGAGTGGACCACGTGATAATGAAAGCAACTCATCTGTCTTCTTGCTTTTATCATTCACATGTTGATCTCCTATCTAAAAAAAGATAGTTAGTAGAAAAACTAAATCAAATTAGTGTGTATACAAAACCATATTGAACAAATCAGACCAACTTAATTTCATCTTAAACCATTCTATGAAATCCTCATTTAAATCCTTAATAGATATTTGATCTGGATCAACTCCTTGAGCTTGATAATATTCTCTAGAATAAATTGAAAATGCATGTGATGAAGTTAGTAAACAAAATATAAAATCTATCAGCAAATGGCTCAGCTACACAATTCAAGAATCACGTACTCAATGAACGGCTTAACTTCCTCACAATTGTTTAAGATGTATATGTGAGATTTCTCCCACTCAACTGCATCAAGGTCCCTTGTTGTTCCACATCCTAATCCTCTTCCCTTGTATGAAAATACAGATAATGTTGCACATTCATTGACATAATCATCATAGTTTCTATCAAGACGATTGAACCTTGTCTCTACAGTATGCAAATATCTGGAACAAAGATTCATGCATTCTTCTGCTATAAAGCCTTCTGCTATGGAACCCTCTGGACAACTTCTGTTGCGAATATAGGACTTCAATGTGTACAAATATCTCTCTATTGGATACATACAATGATCATGAACGGGCCCACACAACATAGCCTCATGTGATAAATGAATAGGCAAATAGCATCACATCAAAAAATGATGGTGGGAAAATTTGCTCCAACTTACAAAGTGTAATTGCAATTTGAGCTTCAATTTGCTTCAGATCCCCCATATCTAAACATTTGTTTCCCAAAACCTTGAAGAAACGCGACAACTCGAGAAGTGGTTCGTAAACATCCTTAGGAACAAGGCCACGCAATGCAAGAGGGAGTATGTGGTGTAACAAAATATGATGATCATGACTCTTCAATCCTGAAAGTTTGTTTTCTTTAAGATTCACACACTGGGAAATGTTTGAAGAAAAACCATCTGGTACCTTTAGATCCTTCAAAAATCTTAAAAACCTACGTTTTCCGTCTACAGATAATGTGAATGATGCATCAGGCAGCACTGTTTTCCCTCCAATTATCATTGGGTGCAACTCTTGCCTAATATTCATTGCTTGCAAATCTAGACGAGAGTTATAGTTGTCCTTTGTCTTATTCTTCACATTCATAAGAGTTCCAAGAATACTATCACATATGTTTTTCTCAATGTGCATCACATCTAAAGTATGTCGTATCAATAGATCTTTCCAGTATGGAAGCTTAAAGAAAATGCTTTTCTTGTTCCAATTATCCCCTCTGCTATTGTGAGATACCTTTTTTGAACATTTGCTAAGAATATTCCCTTCCAAACTTTGCACTTGAATGAGGACATCATCACCACTTAGTGGTGTAGAGGGTGTGCCCTTCTCGATCGTGCCATCAAATGCAGATTTATTCTTTCTCCACCGATGATCCAAAGGCAAATAACACCTATGACCCATAAAGCATTCCTTTCTACCATTAGTTAGCCTAATCGAATGAGTACCCTTATGGCAACACGGGCAAGCAAGTTTTCCCTTGGTACTCCATCCAGATAAAATCCCATATGTAGGAAAATCATTGATGGTCCACAACACAGCAGCACGAAGATTAAAAATTTGATGTGTAGTTACATCAAATGTTTGTATGCCATTATTCCAAAGCTCCAATAATTCATCTATTAATAGTTGCAAATAAACATCAATACAATTACCTGGACCATCAGGACCTGGAATCAGCATGGAAAAAATGAGATTTGTTTGCTTCATGCACATCCAAGGAGGCAAGTTGTACGGAATAAGAATAATGGGCCAAGTGCTATATGATGACCTACAATTGTTGAATGGTTGAAAACCATCACTAGCAAGGCTTAGTCTGACATTCCTGGGCTATGCAGAAAAAGTACCATGAAGCTCATTCAACTTTTTCCATGCCAAGGAATCAGCCAGATGATGTAAATTCCCATCATCTTCTTTATCGTGATGCCACCTCATTAGTGAAGATGTTTTTGAGGACATAAACAACTTTTGAAGGCGGGGCTTTAGTGGGAAGTAACGCAAGATCTTTGCTGGTACTTTCTTGCCATTTGCTTTTAATTTCTCTTCCCCATTGTGCTTGTCATACTTCCATCTTGAAGTATTGCAAATTTTGCATTTATCAAGGCCACGGTCTTCCTTCCTGAACAACATACAATCATTCACACATGCATCTATCTTGTCATATGAGCAAACAAGATCTTTAATTGTCTTCTTTGATTCATAATAAGAGGTAGGTAAGGTTGAATCACCTAGGAATAGTTCATCTTTCAATAATTCAAGTAGCAATGTGAAAGAATGATTACTCCATTTTCCAAGGCTCTTGAGATGAAGCAATTTTACCAAGGCAGATAATTTTGACCCCTTTGATCCCTTATAGAGAGGTTGATTGAGGTCGTCCAACAACCTAAAAAACCTTTTAGCCTCAGTATTAGGTTCCTCTTCATGATCATCGTGGTTGGAATTTCCCATTCCACCATCATTCCTATCAAAATTATGTGAACTAGGGTGCATTTCTTCAAGAAGATCTAGCATCTCATCATCATCTACATCATTATCCCCTTCATCGTTATTGACTAAAGTATCTGAATCAGACTCACTTTCATTTCCCGTCTCACCATGATGATACCAAAGAGTATAACTGCTCAAAATACCATAAACCATCAAGTGTGTTTTCACCACATCACGTGGGATAGAAGAAGTATTAACACAACGAATACACGGACATCTGATTTTATCTGCACCAATTTTTTGACATGCATAGGTAAGAAACTCTTCAACACCGATTTCATATGATGGATCATCAAGCCTATCATCAACAAGTCTGATCCATTCCTTATCCGGTGCCATTTTCTACAATGAAGAATTCATGTTATTGTTTACAAGCCACATAATACAATTATTTCTTGTTGGTGATAAATATAAGATTTCTTTCTCTTATTGGTTACCTTTATAAAAAAAGATCAAGATGTATAGCATGCAGCTCTATGCTCGAGTCCTTTGGGCATCTATACATTCAATGTTTAGCACTTGGGTTATGCAACACCTTGAAAAGTAATAAGGAAGTTAAGATAGGGTATACACATTTATATCATGCGACCATGATGCAGGAAGTAAAAATAGTTTTCCAATTTCGTTGTTGCAGACCATGATGCATGAAGTAAAAAGTCATATCATTCACTATTGCATAGAGGAGTGTGACTTGTTTTATATCCACTCGCATCATGTTTTTTGTGAGGTATGACAGAGGATTTATCAGGGGAAAGGGTTGAACATAAACAAAGTTAGAGGACAAAGTGCAAGAAGACACCACCAATGCAATCCCTTCTTAGCCCCCCCTCCGGCGTCTTCCCTACCCCCTTCTATGCACTCTCTGCCTAGAAAGAGACAGGTGGCCCAACTTGACACACCATGATAGCTCTTAGAGGATGAAGAGCAAGAAGACACCACCAATA
This sequence comes from Alisma plantago-aquatica, assembly GCA_963693085.1. Taxonomy (NCBI): domain Eukaryota; kingdom Viridiplantae; phylum Streptophyta; class Magnoliopsida; order Alismatales; family Alismataceae; genus Alisma; species Alisma plantago-aquatica. The sequence goes on from OY856410.1 coordinate 769,619,538, forward strand.
CAATCCTTCCTCCCTTTCTCTCTTTTCCTGCCCATGTTATATAATACATCAATATCACCTTGGTAACTATTATTTTCCTTAAGTTGTATGACCCTTTCATGTAGCAAACTCCTAGATTCATTTCTCAGGGATAGTCTCACAAAGTTTGTAGACTACATAGAGCTGTCTAGCTATGGTCTCAAACAAAGTGCTCGTGCTTAGTTTGACAAACTGATATCCTTTTTAAGACATGATTGTGACGCTCCCACTCTAATCACATGCTCTTTGATAAAACTAGTGAATCTGTTATTGTTGTTCTACTTTTAAACATTGATGACCATCTCGTATCGGAGTGATGTCGGCATTCAAACAAGTATTCATGCAAGCATTTTGTTACAAAATGCCTTGGAATATTATGATATTTTTCTAGGCATTAGAGTCACCTGTAGTGCATCTATATTCGGCCTATCCAATGTTCTTATTCTTCTCAGTGGTACTGGTATACTTGGGATCATACGGACAAAAACACCTTTTAGCACCAATATTCCCTAGGACGGTGATTCCTCTCTGGCCTTCCCGAATAGGCAAAGATTATGCATGATACTAGGTAAACTTTTCTATCTCATTGTGACTCGTTCTGATGTCATTAGGGTTGTGGTGTTGTTACCTTGATAGATCAAGTTTGTGTCATTGGAATGTTTTATACCACATTCTTCTGTATCTTAAAGCTGCCCTAGGAAACGATTGTACTATCCAAAGGATGGTCACTATAAAATCGCATGCTTCTATGTTGGAAGTAAGATAGACAGAAAACTAACATATGGATTTTGTACCTTTGTTGGAGGCAATCTAGTCACATGGCGCAACAAAAAGTAGGCCATTTTTTCTAGGTCCAGTGCAAAGACTAAATATAGGGCAACGACACATTTTGCACATGAAACGACCTTGGTTTGAAGTCCTGTTTGAACTTCCTAAAATCTATATGCTCCTGCGCCTATGTATTGTGACAATGCTGCAACTATATTCATCTTCCAATCGAAGATTCCATGAAGAACCAAACATATTGAATTCAACTGTCACTTCGTGCGAGAAGTCATGGATGCTAAGACGATCAACACCCTTTTCAAGAGATCAGAGTTGCAGATAGCAGATTGGCTTATCAAACCTGCGAGTAAATGGGTATTTTCTACTGTAGTTGACAATCTAGGCTTTCTTGATATCTATGCCCAGCTTGAGGGGAGGGGGTGTTAGAGTGTTGATGGGTCCTCTGTTTAGTCCCACATTGGGGAGTACGAGAGCGCTACCCTGTCTACACTCCTATCTATACACTGCTTGTAAGCACCAGTTAATATACTAAATATAATCCCAGTTAGCATTGTCCAATCCTCTACATATATCAATTTTAGTAGGGGCCAAAAGGATAATGACTTGAAAGGAAATGGAGACCACATAATAACCAAAATAGAGGGTCCATTACTTGAACGATGCTTACTGGTTAAGTATTAACAGATGCAATTGAGTAGGGGGGAAGAGGCGATGAAGTCAAATAATTGGAAGATATATAGGTGGATGTCACACGACTCACACCTACCCTATCGTGCTAGTGAGGAGTTTCAATCATCAAGATTGAGAAAGGGATATGTATGGTTAATAAAGACAAATAGAGGAAGTCGACACATTCAGAGATCATTATTGATGCTGATGTCAATCAGTAGATACCTTTTTATATGTCTGCATGCTTTCCTTCATTTTAGGGGATTCATTTGATCCTGTGGAGTATTTTGTTTGACAGCAAGAGATAGTTTCAAATACTTCAATTTGCTTCCTGAATTGCATTGCATGCATGCTCAACGGTAATTGTGAATATGTGAACTTTACGTTCTTCACTTTCAATGAGTTTGTGTTTTCTATGACCAGGCAAGCATGTGCGAGTTGAAACAAGTTCTTTCTGATAGTAGCAATACTGTTAGCCTCAAGCCTCTGGCCAAGTCAATTAAAGATCTTAGCAGGGCTGCAAAGAAAATAAATCTACAGAAGAAGGTATGGGTTATGCTAAGAAAACCACACACGATGAGTGAAGTTAAGAAACAAGAGTTAGTTATGACATTGTATTACATATTTTGGTTATTTTTTTAAAAATCCAGTTGTTGAAACTTCTGTACTTTTACTTGAATAGCCTATTAGCAAATTGAACTCATTGAACTTATATGTTGACTGCAAAACTGACGTAGTATATTTTTTTTAACAAAGAATCATTTTTGAGCCTTCACGTCTATGATGCGTATGTATCAAAATGACCTAAAAATCTGTATATAGGCTAATCATACGATATGTAAGGATATTAATTGTTGGGAACAGTTCAAAAATGCAAATTGAGTGTATGGCTGTAGTGGTACACGAGTGGTAACTAGAAATGTCTCTATGCTTAATACTGTGAAAGATGACCTAAATATAACTTGGCAACATTTTAAGCATTCATGTTTCACTAGTTTGACTGGGACAGATATCACATTGTATGAAACTTGTTTCATTTTTTGACATATCGGCAAGTTGAATAGCTGAGTGTGGGTATGCCTCGTTGTCTTTTTGTTTTTGTTTAAATACTCAGCAGCTGTCAAAGTTAGGTCGAGGTCTCACATCTGGGTACTGGTTTTATGATAAGGTTTTGGGTCTGTGTCCTACACATGCAGGCCTCATGGTGCTGGATCTGCAGACCTTTTATTGCAGACTTCAAGATTATCTTTTGCTTGATTTATTGCAGGATCACCAAAGAGAGAACTGCCTGCAAGCATGTCGTTTTTTTGCTACCGGTTGGGAATGAATATCATGCAACATGCCCATCCTTGCCAACTAAATCCATGGCAACAATATACTAGGAGCAACTGGACTCATGCTCCAATTCCCGTATTTTTGGGTTTCCTACCTGGGCCCACACCTTAATGAAACCCACTAACAACAGCTCATCTTGAAGAGAGAAACATGTAGTGTTAAAAGTATATGTCTAATTTACCATCTTGCACATGAAGACGCCAGCAATGATGGATGTGTATGGAAGCAATGAATCAGCAAGTAGAAATGTCTCTATGCTTAACTAGAAATGTCTCTATGCTTAATGAATAGTCAAATTAGTTGAAACCCCAAAGTCTATCCATATCATGTTGTAATGTATGGGATTATCAATGAGAGTGTCAATTCATTTTAATCTCACTCATAGGCTAGTGTGATGAAATGTCAATTAAATTCTATACTAAAATTCAACACGTCCATAATAATATTCTAGTAAGGTAGATAAATTTGTTGGATCCATGCTGTAAACATCTAAAATACCAACATCTAAAGTAGAGTCCAAGCTCCCTAAGGTTACACTATCATTAGTTGTCAAACTATATATATCAATATGAGATTTCAATGACAATGGTAGTTGATGAGAGGGTTACCTCACATGTTTTTTAATGTGTTGGAGGCTAGTGTTTGAAATGTTCATTGCATGCTCATGTGGAATTCAAAACAACTCTAATAACATTTTAAGAAGTAAAATTTAGTTAGATACCTATTATGAAAAATTCAAACACATACTTTTGAAGAAGAATCCAATGATCAAGTCCTTTGAATTCTCATATTTATCAATATCATATATGTAAAGATAGTGATTGTTAATGAGAGGGTAAGCTCTTAGAATATAGATAACCTTTAGAGGCCAATGTTATGAAATGGCCATTACCTATTCCAATTGAATTCAAAACAACCATCATAACATTCTTTGAAGGTAGTGAATGCAGTTGGAGCCCTAGTATGAATATCTCATAAACCAACATTTGAAGCAAAGTCCAAGATCCCTATGGTTACCTTTTCACCACAACCTCATTCTTAGTAATCTAAAACTTATTTCTATGAAATTTAAAACATGATGATTGTTGAACAGAGGGTAAGCTCATAGAAATTAATTCTATTTCAGAGGCTAATGTGATGAAATGTACATTACAAGTTCTAGTTGGATTAAACAAAACCTTGATTAAATTCTTGGAAGGTATTCATTTATGTTGGAACCCTACTATGAACATATTAAACACCAACCATTAAAGTAGATTCCAAGGTCCTTGAGGTTACCCTACATCAACAATCAAATTCTTAGCAAAACCATAATTATTAAATTGAGATCACAAAAACAATGACTATTTAAGAGTGGGTAACTCATGGAATTGAATCTATTTCAGATGTTGGTCTGACAAAAGGGTCGTTGCATGTTTTCAAGTAAGTTCAAACAACCCAAAAAAGACAAATGGTTGTCTAGAACCAGAAAGATATGAATGAATGTCCACAATTACTCATCACAAGTAACTCATTATAGGAAGCATTTGGATAGATGATTGTTCTCTGTTACTTATTATGATTCACAAGATATATGAACAAATAGTTGTTCATATAGGGTAGTGGAAATATGTGAACATTAGGGGTAGTGAGCATGTATTACAACCCAAAATTTCAATTTTAGGGGCAAGCACATGAATCAGAACAACATGACCATCATATGATATTGAAAATTTGATATTAGATAGTTGAATGCTATTATAGACCTCACATTTATCGAGCTTTGGGAAATGCACATCATTGTGTAGTAAATCTAGTTATTCTCGAATATTAAAAGGAAACCAATCTTATCAAAACTAGTTATTCTCAAAATGTTAAAAGAAAACCAATCTTACATGGAATAAAAACAATCACAAGAGATGGGATAGAAACAAATAAATAGAACCATTTCATAAACAATATCACAATCATAGGTCGTTGATCTTGAACTCAAGCCCAAAATTAGGATTTTTAGGGGTCACATATGAATGTCAATGCATGATCAACAAAACAAATGAGATTAGATGTGTGAATGTCTATTTTCAAATCAAATGATTAGATAAATGAATCTCACATGTGAAAACTAAATCAACCATAGTGAATCATGTAAGAGAAAATAGAAGAAATTTTCAACTTTGATCACTCTTCATGTACCCAACCTCAAAATTAAGGTGTTTGGGGTAATAACAAGCGTGAATGCAAAAACACAAAATCTTACCAAATAAATCGTAATTTATTGGTATCTCTTATGATGGACCTCATATATATGTGTAGAGGCCTCTCATTTGCATAAATATCAACCATTACATAAACTAGCACTAGTATCCCCATATATGGAAAACAATCTCACATGTGTATCATAAATAAACCATAGTATATAAGATGATATCTATTCCAAGTAGTTCTCCCTCCCTAGACGGTCATGGAGGGATGGTACAAGGCGAATGTGGTTCTATGAAAGCCATAAATAAAGCGACTATGTGTGCACAGATTCAAAGGAAGGTGATCTTCATATCTAATTACGGGCTTCTCAGCTCCTGATTTGCTGAGTGGTAGGACAAGCTCAAATTGAACATGGTACCCTAGCTCATGGAGCTAGAGGAGACATTCTGAAGCTATAGGTAACCCACATAGAAAAAAAGAAAATCGCATACCCTCCTGCAACATTTGAAGCAAACATTAGTTCGATCGTATTGGGTCCGTAGAGATCACATCGCCTCTTGCCTTTGGGTCCACATTCCTTTATCCTACCTTGGTTCGCCTAGGGCCATAGGCTGTTACTGCACGAAGTAGAGAGAAATAGAGGGCCACAGGATGTTACTGCACAGAGCAGAGAGAAATAGAAGAAGTAGGGAATAGATGAGTTCGGAAGACATGACTGTGGGAGTGGAGTAGAATGATGGCCGCATACCTTGTTGTTCCTCCTACAGATCAATCACCAGCTCCTATCTAGGTTGACACTCGCCTCTGGTTCTAGATCGGGGTTCTGGCGTCGCTGTGATGCCTGGCGCACTGCTCTAGGTCACCCTTGATCGGCCGCCGGAAGTACTAGATTGCCCTGATCATCATCGCCGAAGAGGAGAGCTTGGGAGTTAGCTAGCTAGCAGGCAAACCTAGTGTGAAATCAGTTGGATTGTCTGCGTAGAGAGCCAAGGATCTCTCTGCTCGTGGGTTGGCAAGTGTGGGAATTATCGGTGGAGTGGGAGAATGTGGGAGTCAGGCGATCTTTGCCGCCGCAGGGATCGAGCGTCAGTTCCCGGGTCGCGCGGGGGGTGGGGGTGGGGGTGGCGTTGGCGGGGGTGGGACTGGAGGGAGATTTTTTTTAGCGACAGAATATACATCATATTTATGACAACTAATGTATTTGGCCGTTATTAACCATACTAATATCGACCATAAAAATGTGTGGTCACGATTAGGGTAACAATTACGACAAACTAATTATGTTGTCGCTACTTTGGTCGTTAATGTCTTGGTTTCTTATAGTGTTAGTACGTGTCTTCCTACTAGTACTATTATATATATGAGAGTTTACTTTCTTACCCTTGTTTTCTCCCCCGTCGCCGCACAAAATGAATTAAAATTACATAATGACGTACACAAAATGTCAAAATACGTCAACACCAAACCCCCCTAGTCTATACTACTATAAAAAGAGCGAGTTTGATGCTGCGCTCTCCCTGATTCACTCTCTTCTCTCCTTTTTTCAAGGAATTTTGTTCTTACAAATATTTAATCTCACACTCTCTTAATAACTTTTATTATCTTTAATTCTGTATTTCTCTCTCCATCTCATAGAAACAGTTCCTTGATTCCCTCCTTTGAAACAACAAACACAAATATTTTTTTACCGTAGGGACCCTTTCACGGACAAGTCCTCTCCCAACACATTTTCAACACATTTTATATATCATAGGTCACTAGTTCTATATACACGACACTTTACTTCCTTACCCTTGTTTGCTCCCCCATCGCCGCACCAATCACCTCCCAGTGGCCCCCATCCACGCCGGACTCCGCGGATACATTCATTCATTCCGAGCGGAGGGGAGTGCAAAAGGCGTGATCTTTTTTATATTCTCTCCTCTTCCGCCTCCTCCTCTCCCTCCCTTTCTTCTCTCTCTCTCTCTCCGCGTCGCCAGCAATTACCCACCCGCGAGCGGAGGAATCCCATGCTCAGTGCCAGCGAGAGTAGGCGAGTGACGCAGCTGTGTCGGAACCCAAGACCACCGGTGGAGTCGGAGAGGCTTTGACGGACGAGGTACGCGTTCTCACTGAGTAGCGCTCGTCAATTGTTCCCGGTTTGTCATCCTCTCCCTTTTGTTTCTCCTGTTTGATTGGGTAGGTCTGCCGGTGCCGCCGCCGCCGCTGGGGGCGGGCGGCTGTTGTCGGGAGGGTTTCGGCGTATTGTTGCCTGCTCCGAGGGAGTCACGGACCAGGGTCGGTGTTCTGGGGTCACGGGATAGGCTTAGGGGTTTGTCTGCTGGATCAGGGAGATCTGGCGCTGGGTTGTTCCGGTTTTTTTTTTTTGCTGTTTTTAGCTAAGCTGTTCCCATTTCTTTAGCTTCCCCTTCTGGTTTAGTTGGTTTCCGCAGTCGGCGAACTGCTTAGAATTTTGTTTCATGGCAAGGTCGAGCTTTGAGAATTTCCGTGGTTGACTTGTGCTGTTTACTAGCTGTGTAAAGGAGTGACTTTTGTGGTGTGGAATTTGAATCTGTAGTTCCTTTTGTCGGCTTAATTTTGATGCTACTCTGAAGCGTCATAGTCTCTTCTTTCTATATTCACTCTCCGTAGTAGTGACGGACAAATTTGAACGAAGTGGGAACAATTGTAATGTTTTAGTTTATATATCAAGTGTTTCCGAATTCAAATTATTTATAATCCCGCTGAATCTAGTTTTGCTGGTCAGTTTTTCAGCTGATCTTTTCCTGCCATCTTTGGGAGAGAGCCTTCCATTCCACTCAAAAGGCGACATGCCGGGATTAGTTCTCGAGGGCGGAGCCGAGGCGAACGGGACGAGCAGAGGGTCGAGCTTGCCCGTGACCAAGGACAACAATGCCACCAAGTCCCAGGCCACCGCACTCACCGGCGGCTCCAAGAGCCAGCCGAGCGAGGCTCTGGAGCTGCCATCCTGCGTGGACACGTCCATCGACCAGCTCTACGACAACGTCTGCGAGATGCAGAGCTCCGGTGACGGCTCGCCGTCTAGGCAGAGCTTTGGTTCTGATAATGAGTCCAGGATAGACTCGGAGCTGAGACACCTCGTCGGTGGCGAGGAGCTGAGGCCCGCGGAGGAGGAGGTGGCGAGCGTGAACCACAACGGTGAGACTGCGACGATGAAGGAGGTAAATGGGTCTCACGATGTTAAAGGGCGTGATGGCGAGGCGGCTGCTCCTTCTTCCGGCAGCAAGTCTTCTGGCTCGAAGCAGCAGAAGAAGAAGAAGTCCGGCCGTGGTGCGCAGTTGCAGCAGTCTGACGGGTCTCCCGCGTCGTCGGGTCTAGGCAACAACAAGATCTCATCCGAGAAACCCGGGGGTAAAGACGTGTCCGGGAAGAGGCAGAAGAACTCTTCTTCGCCTCCTTCAAAAGAGGAGAAATTGCAGGATGGTACCGCCGAGCAAGAGGACCCTGCCGATGCGTTGCTCGATAACCCGAACCTAGGCCCGTACCTCCTTAAGCACGCTAGGGATTTGATTGCCGCAGGAAACCACAGGAGGGCTCTGGAGTACGCCGCCCGGTCTGCGAAGTCGTACGAGAAATGCGCCAACGGGAAGCCTAATCTCGAATGGGTCATGAGCTTACATGTCCTCGCGGCGATACATTGTAGCCTAGGACAGCATGAACAGGCCTTGCCCGTGCTCCAACAGTCGCTGGAGTTGCCTGTATTGGAGGAAGGCCAGGACCATGCCCTTGCTAAGTTCGCTGGGTATATGCAGCTTGGTGACACGTACGCGATGCTAGGGAAGCTGGAACAGGCGATTGCCAGCTACTCCATGGGGCTTGATGTTCAGAAGCAGGCGTTGGGTGAACACGATGCAAGAGTCGGTGAAACGTGCAGGTATTTGGCTGAAGTGTATCTGCAAGCGCTGCTGGTAGATGAGGCTGAGAGGCTGTGTAGAATTGCTCTCGACATTCATAGGGAGTGCGGGGAGCCTGCGTCTCTGGAAGAAACTGCCGACAGGAGGCTGTTGGGTCTCATCTGCGAGACCAAAGGCGACCATGAAGGCGCTCTCGAGAATCTGGTCTTGGCGAGCATGGCCATGGTGGCCAATGGTCAGGAAACTGAGGTAGCTTCCGTTGACTGCAGTATTGGAGACGCCTACTTGTCCTTGGCGAGATATGACGAAGCTGTCTTCGCGTATCAGAAGGCGCTTACTAAGTACAAGGCATCAAAGGGAGAAAACAATCCAACTGTAGCTTCCGTGTTCGTCCGTTTGGCTGATCTGTATAACAAGACCGGGAAGCTGAGGGAGTCCAAATCATACTGTGAGAATGCTCTGAGAATCTACGGGAAGCCACCTCCAGGAACTCCTCTGGAAGACATTGGGAGCGGATACACCGATATTTCTGCCATTTATGAATCTATGGGTGAGTACGATCAGGCTCTCAAGTTGCTTCAGAAGGCACTGAAGACTTATAACGACACCCCTGGTCAGCAGAGTACCATTGCTGGGATCGAAGCACAGATTGGGGTCATTTATTACATCCTTGGGAACTACTCTGAGTCTTATCTGTTTCTCAAAACTGCCATTAGTAAGCTACGCGGGTGTGGAGACAAGAGGAAGTCTGCCTTCTTCGGTGTGGCGCTGAACCAAATGGGGCTGGCGTGCATACAGCGGTATGCTATTAATGAAGCTGCCGAGCTGTTTGAAGAGGCAAGGGGGATTCTGGAACAGGAATGTGGGCCATATGATCCTGATACACTTGGTGTTTATAGTAATCTTGCCGGGACGTACGATGCCATGGGCAGGTAAATCTCGATATCAATCATTCTTCTTTGAGTTTGTTTATAAATTGCTATCTAATGCTTTGGATTCTTGATAATATAACCTTTGGAGCAATGAGTTTTTTTTTTCCTTTCATTATTCGTTCAAATTCTAGAATTGTTCTTCAGATATTTCTCATGGTTCTTTTCTTGAACCATATAATGTTTTCTGCATTAATATATTTAGCACGATAAATGGTAAGGTCATGATCATCTAATACAAATCATATACTATTCACAATTCTATGTGCGATTTATCCCACTAGGCCTGAGTATTTAAAGGAGGACTTCTTCCATTCCTGGATAGTTGAGTTAATAGTTTGATTTATCAGGAAGTTCAATCAGGAGTACATGTTCGTATTGTGTCAAACAGGGTTCACTTCAGTTGTTAATTCTCATAAATATTGAGGAAAAGAACGGGTTATATTTATAGTTTGTCTTTTTTTCCAAGTTTCATCTTACTGTCATGCGTAGAAAGTCTAGTCAAAACCATAAATCCTAAATAAGTTATGTTTTTGACTTAGTCTTGTTGAAGAATGTGACAACTGTATTCGTTACCATTGGGCGACCCCTCAAAATTTTTTTTCCCCATTTATTCTTTGCTAAAAATTTAGCATCAATAATAATCACTTTAGGTCAGACAAAACTGTCTCTTGCATCATTACAACTTACAAGTAACAGCGAAGTCACCTCTATTTTCCTTCTCTGTGATTGTTTTTTAATCTAAATCAGACCGACTCTTGAGTTATTTCTAGCCAAGAAGTCATTAGTTAATTTTCCCCTCCAGAAATCTCTCTATACTGTCTATTGTATGCCAGATTACCAATAGGCAATAGAAAGCAAAGTCCATACCTTCTCGTACGATATCAGACTATGGTTGTGCTTCTTATCGTTCGTCATCTGCTCTCAAATTACCATCTACCTTTTTGGTTGCCAATTAGCTTTTGTACTTTGTCATGACGCTTGAGTTGTTTCTCCCCGAGAACTTGGATATTTACACCCCCCCCCCCCCCCCCCAAACCGCCGAAACTCTCTCTCTGGAGTATATCTTTTATATGACAGATTCCTAATGAAAAAGCAAGTCCACACCTCATGGGGAAAGTCAAACTATGCTTGTGCTTTTTGATCATTCACTATGTGCTCATGTCACCGTCTAAGACCATGAATTACCTTTCATATGTGACCATCTTGCTTGTTACTGGACACGGCGTTCAAGGTTACTGATGTACTTTAGTCTTGTTATTAGTTGGAGGTAATAGCTTTGAAGATTCAAGTGCTACTCACTTCTCTACCTTAGGAATCTTATATATCTACTGATCAAGTATGCGACTTGATTTTTATTGAACTACAAATATGCTCACCTAAGCATGCATGAAGCAGTTGTTCATGTGTCACTCGTCACTACTTGCATTATATTGAATTCTATGGAATATTGTCCTCATCTGTCTTGCTTTTTTGCTTGATGGCCGAATTTTTAGCACATTCTGAACCCGCCTTTTATTTTTAAATACAGGATCGATGACGCCATTGAGATATTGGAGTACATAGTAGGGATCAGGGAGGAGAGGCTGGGTACAGCCAATCCCGATGTCGATGATGAGAAACGAAGGTTGGCTGAGTTGCTAAAGGAGGCTGGCAGGGTCAGGACTAGGAAAGCCAGGTCATTGGAAAACCTTCTAGACAACAACCCACACGTTGAGAAGAAGACCTCGACTGCAGCATGAGACCAGGCATGATATATTCTTTGCTTAACTGTACAATGATATATGTAAAAGAAACAGTTTCTCCAGGCCGTAATAATTGGCCTCTTCACTTGGGGAAGATAAAGTTTACAATACAAGGGTTCAATGATTTTCATTCTTAGTTCTGTCATTGGTGTTTGAGTATTCTATTGCTCTAATTTGTTAATAGGATATCAGATTTCTCTGGGGATCCATAATTGATTTTCAAAGTATGATATTTCAGCACGGTTCATGTGCCTGTATCATGATTGTTGTAGAAAGCTTGTGCGCTGTAAATATATTCTTGTTACACTGAGCCTTGTACCTTCTTCATTTACATAAACAACCTTTATGTTTTCTTACTTGACATTGTGAGCCCAAGTGCTAACGTTTCTATTGCAATTGTGTTTAAACTTCTGGAGGAAATGTGCAGGATTTACCTCCAACGTGCGGTTCTGTACTCTCTCTCTCTTTCATTGAAAAGCAATTATGACGGTGTTTATTGTGGAGAGGTGGTAGCCGCGTTAGTTATATTCCTTACTGCTCGATGTGCTGACAGCCTGCCAGATCTGGACCACGTATGCCAGTTGGGGTTCTCTGGGCCTCTAGATTATCATTTCTCGGCAACCTAATGTGGATATGATACACCAGATCCTTCCAATTGTTGAATTTCTTTTCTAGAAAGTAAAGAAAAGGAGCGAATCCGCACTGATGCAACCTGGCCACTAGTTGTTGGCATTTTGGATCGGGCTAAGGATTGGTCTCTCTGCTGTCTGGTTCCCTCTGTTTCCCATTTCTGAGATAGGTAACCACGAGTGGCGGGGAAAGGGAGCTGAGCCACTGTTTCCTCTGTAGTGTAGAAAATTCCAATCTATAAAGGCGGACAGTTTACATGTTGATTGGGTTGAAAGTTTGCCGTCAACATACACCTGGGATGCATATGATATGAGCGCTAAACCTTTCAGGTGTTTCACCAGTCTTGTACATGAGATGGAATTGCATGCGTTGTCTGATGATTCTTTTGAGGAATACTCTCTGTCACTGTGTGGATCAGGCCATGTCGACTGGTTTTTTCAATTTCATCGATGTTAATGTTTCCGTGGCTTGTAAGAGCTCGGTAAGTCCTATAATAAAGGACACCGGTTGGAACCACACGGGAAACACTGAACGGCAATTCAAGCTTGTTTGGCACGAGAAGGGGTGACCAGCCTATATCTTCTCATGCTTCATGAGTTTATCATGCGGGTTCGCCCGGAGTAGATTCTCTTGGTCACTAAATAAAAAAAAGGTTTTAGTGGCTCGAAAAGCTTGTAATGCAAAACGCCTCAAGTGCCGGCTCAGCTCACACCGTGCCGTATCTGCCAGATGAAGGCTCTGCCAGATGAAGGCTCTTACGCAGAGCTGTTAGATCTCTCCTTTAGATAGAGCTGATATCTTTGGCACCTTGCCACCTACAAGATGGAGAAGGTTTATTCTTCCTTAAAGCTGATAGATCGACTGTCAGACGTCTGCGCATAAGTAAAGTCGATGAACTTGGCACTGCGAATAAGGTTTTCATTCAATTGGATAAAGTGATTTCTAAGTTTTGGCATTTTCTTTATATGCCTGGAACTAGGCAACTTTCGCTCTGTATACAGCTGTAACATAATGACATATTGTCGTTACATGATTGAGGATGTAAACATTCATCATGTGGTAACTGGTACACATTTTGCGGAGCTGTCAAGCCAAGTTCGATCCCACGAATTACGAAATGGGCTGTATTGTTATTACTAGATTTCAATTCGAAAATGCTCCCGTGACGCGCGCTGGGGGCTAACTCGCGTTTGACGCGCGCTGGGGGAGCAGTTTTCCCAGCGAAACCAGTGGGGACCCTGTTCTGAGCGCCTCGGGACCACGCGCGGGGAGTGGGCAGCAGGCCTGCGCCAGTGTTTGCGTGGGGACGGCCAGTGTTTTCTCGATACGTGGTCACAGTTAAGGGGAAACGAAGGGCCCGCCCCCGGGCATGCTGTGATTGCTGCTGCATTAATGCACCGAGTGACACATTTAAGAGGGAAAGTGTGATTGCTGCTGTATTATTTGACACATTTAAGAGGGAAAGTGTGATTGCTGCTGCATTATATGACACATTTAAGAGGGAAAGTTTGACACTTTTAAGAGGGAAATTCTGATTGCTGCACAATGGTTGACACATTTAAGAGGGAAAACAGAATGTTGGACACCATTAAGAGGGAAAACGGATTGTTGGACACCATAAAATCGTGGCTCCCCACACGTAAATGTTCTTCTTCCTCATTAACTGTTTCTGTCGTTCTTCCTCACCAGCTACTTATTCTTCTGCATTTGTTACTTCATTTATTCTTGGTGGAAGAAATGGAGTTCGATATAGGTAACTTCTTCATTTATTACTTTTGTAAAAATATATCTTTTTGCAGCATCTCATACAGGTTTATGATTGCAAGTATGTAAAAATATGATTGTTGTACATTCATAAATTAATATCATCTCATACAGGTTTATGATTGCAAGTATGTAAAAATATGATTGCTGTACATTCATAAATTAATATCATCTCATACATCATTTAAATTGAATTTGTGCGTAGATGTAGAACTTGGAAGTGATTATGAAGAAAATTATTCTTCCGAGGAAACCAATGACACCAGTGATGAATCTGAAGAATTTGGTGACGAATCTGAAGAACATTTACAAGAGAAAGATGTAGTTGAAGAAGAACAGGAAGTACACCAAGAATATCATGTTGTAGAATTTGATCTTAACGTACCCCATGCACATGAGGAAGAAGAATTCTCTACTGATCAAGGTTAGTTATCAAGAACTGATTAGCGGAATTCTGTAATGGTCATTGCATTTAATACCCGCACTCTTTAATGCTAATTAGTGAAGAATACTATATAAGTCTATTGCGCCCATATATGTTTCACTGCGCCCATAAAATTTCAATTGCGGTCATATGTCTTTCATTGCGCCCATTTAATTCCAATTGCGCCCATATATATTTCATTGCGCCGTTGTAATATCAATTGCGCCCATATAAGTCTAGTGCGCCTATATTTGTTTCAATTGCGCCCATATATATTTCATTGCGCCCTTGTAATATCAATTGCGCCCTTGTAATATCGATTGCACCCTTGTAATATCGATTGCGCCCATACATGTCCTAGTGCGCCTATACCTGTTTCATTGCGCATATATATTTCATTGCGCCCTTGTAATATCGATTGCGCCCATATATGTCCTAGTGCGCCTATATAAATTCAATTGCGGTCATATATCTTAAGCGGGCGCAATACTACAATATGTGGGCGCAATACTACACTAAGTGGGCGCAATACTACACTATGTGGGCGCAATACTACATTATGTGGGTGCAATACTGCACCAAGTGGGCGCAATACTGCACCAAGTGGGCGCATTACTGCACCAAGTGGGCGCAATACTACACTAACTGGGGCAATTCTACACTAAAAGGCCGCAATAGTACACAAACTAAGTGGAGGATTACCAACTAATGTTGTTCTTTCTCTTATGTTGTAGATCCCAATATTCCTACTGTTGGAATGGTTTTTGCTAGTCTTGGTGAAGTGAAAGATTTTTATAAAAATTTTGGTATTTCCCGTGGCTTTGGTGTTAGGGTTCGTAGTTCTGGTAAGAACAGAAAGGGCGAAATATCTAGGGTAAAGATGGTTTGTATAAAACAAGGGGAAACTATACAGAGTACCGATAGTATGGCTCAGAGGTGTAGTGCTAGAGTGAACTGCCCTGCTCACATTGTTATCCATCTGAAGAATGGGTTATATATGATTGACCACTATAATGATGACCACAACCATGTTATGCTTGGAGCAGATCATGTGCAATTTTTACCGTCCATGAGGACCGTCTCTTTGATGCAGCAGAGAAGGCTTATAATTAATGACCAGGCCGGTATATCAACATCTCAGACAATGGCTGCACTTGCTGTTGAAGCTGGTGGAGTAACCAATCTAACATTTACAGAGAGGGACGCAAGGAATCTGTTAACACGGACTAGGAGAATAAAGCTTGGAAAAGGTGACGCCAAAGCAATGCAGGAGTATTTCACAAAGATGCAGTGCGCCCATCATAACTTCTTCTACATGATGGATTTGGCGTCACCTTTTCCAAGCTTTATTCTCCTAGCAGGAGTATTTCACAAAGATGCAGTGCGCCCATCATAACTTCTTCTACATGATGGATTTGGATGATTGTGGTGTTTTAAAGAATGTTTTCTGGGCTGATTCTAGAGCAAGATCTGCCTACAAGTACTTTGGGGATGTTGTATCGTTTGATAGTACATATCTCACCAACAAATACAAGATGCCATTTGCTCCTTTTGTGGGTGTCAACAATCATGGTCAAACAATTTTGCTTGGTTGTGGACTTTTATGCGAAGAGACAACGCAAAATTACATATGGTTATTCAAAACTTGGTTGTCATGCATGGGAGGTAATGAAAACTTGTTCCAATCCGGTTATACATCACTCAAAACTTGTTCATTTCTGATTGTGTATATAAACGCTTTAATTTTCAGGTGTCCATCCTAAAGGCATAATAACAGACCAAGCTCAATCCATTATCAATGCTATTGCCGAAGTGTTTCCCACTACCAAGCATAGATTGTGTTTGTGGCACATAATGAAGAAGCTGCCGCAGAAGTTTGAAAATTCCGAAGGAGCACGTAAGGCTATCAAAGGAGCCGTATATGACTCGATAACTACAATTGATTTCGAAAATCGGTGGACTGAATTGGTAAACTTGCACAATTTACAACAAAATAGATGGGTCCAACGGATGTACCCTATCCGGAAGATGTGGGTGCCATGCTATGTGAAAACATCATTTTGGGCTGGAATGTCTACAACACAAAGAAGTGAATCCATCAATGCGTTTTTCAAAGGTTATTTTAGAGAAAGAATGACGTTGAAAGAATTTATTGAACAATTTGAACTTGCTGTAAGTGTGAAGTTCAAGAAGGAATCCGAAGCAGACTACAAATGCATTCACAAAAATCCTGTACTGAGGACTACTTTTGAAATGGAACGTCAACTTGGTGAATGGTACTCATTGGACATTTTCAAGAAATTTCAAACAGAGCTTCAAGGCCTCATGTACTGCAACACGGTTCATAGAATGTCAAACGGAGAACTGTATTTCCTTGAGGTTTTCGAGAGGAAGAGGATACAAGTTGATTCTAACATCTTTGTGCCACGAATGAAGTCATTTCAATTGGTATATAGCACATCAAAGCTCAGAGCTATTTGTCATTGTTTAATGTTTGAATCATCGGGCATTATATGTAGACACATGTTTGCTGTGTATATGTTCCTTGGTATTGTCAAGTTGAATGAGGAATACCACTTGATTGACAGATGGAGGAAGGATGTCAAACGAATTGTAAGCAAACTGGACACTATACAACGTGTTGAATATACTAACTCTGAGGATAGGTATGGTGCCGTCGTACAAAACATCCAGTCATTGGGCGAGGCAGCTGTAATGTCTCACGAGAAATTTGATTTAATTATGAAAGGATTGGAGAAAATTAAAAGGGACGTTGGGGTATCAGATGGTGTAAGCCGCAATTTTTTTCTATATATAAATAACTCAGTTTTAGGCATGATCAAGTTTAACAATTTTATTAATGTTGTTGTAACATTTGCATTATAGGTTTGGGAATCTGTTGCTGTTCAAGGAATTCAAAACCCAAATATGGCGGGCCAAGTCGGTCGACTGCGTAAAAAGAGGTACAAGTCATTTGATGAGAGAATGTCGACAGCTAAGAAGCGTAAAAAATAGTAGTGTTTAAGATGCAAACCACTATGTGAAGTCTACGTCTTTCGCATTTTAACTAATTTTTTGTAAGTGTCTAATGAAGTGGGCGCATGTTCAACAATGTTCAATGTATTTTGGGTTAAGTGTAACTAACCGTTGTAAATTTTGTGCATGTTTAATGAATATCTTCATGATAAAATATAGTATTTTGGTTAAGGGCCCCATGAAGTGGACATTCACGCATGTAGTAGGCGCAATAGCGCAGAACGTGGGCGCAATAGCTTAGAACGTGGGCGCAATAGAGCATGTAGTAGGCGCAATAGCGCAGAACGTGGGCGCAATAGCTTAGAACGTGGGCGCAATAGCGCAGAACGTGGGCGCAATAGCTCAGAACGTGGGCGCAATAGCGCAGAACGTGGGCGCAATAACGCAGAACGTGGGCGCAATAGAGCATGTAGTAGGCGCAATAGCGCAGAACGTGGGCGCAATAGCTTAGAACGTGGGCGCAATAGCGCAGAACGTGGGTGCAATAGCGCAGAACGTGGGCACAATAGTGCAGAACGTGGGCGCAATAGCTCAGAATGTGGGCGCAATAGCTCAGAACGTGGGCGCAATAGCGCAGAACGTGGGCGCAATAGCTCAGAACGTGGGCGCAATAGCGCAGAACGTGGGCGCAATAGCTCAGAACGTGGGCGCAATAGCTCAGAACGTGGGCGCAACGACAACTAAAATGGGCGCAAAGGAAGATATATGGGCGCATCAACACATAGTTATGAAGGGGCATCAACACATAGTTATGAAGGGGCATCAACAGATGAAATTAGGCGCATCAACACATAGTTCCAAAATATAAAATGGACGCAATAGCTCAGGAAATAGGCGCATCAACACATAGTTATGAAGGGGGCAAATTGATACAATAAGTAAATGAAGTGTGAACATTTATACATAGTTCCAAAATATTGTTCCAAAATATTGTTCAACACATAGTTCCAAAATATTGTTCACGTCTTCACGCGGCTACACTTGTCCCTCAACATTTGTACTGCAAACGTCCCTCTCAACCTGTGAATATCTTCAGCAGTAGTTTCATCCCATACGATTGGTTGTCCATCCAATATTCTTTTGATCCAATGTAGAGTGAATAGTCCGCAGTCATTGCTATCAGCTGGTTGTTGTGGGCTGTCCCTGCAGTATTGCACTTTCCATTCATTTGCGGCATGTCCCAAATGTTGTGCGAAGAAGTTTTTCAGCCACACGCCCTGTAAAATGAGTTGCACGCAATGTCTTAAAAGGCGTATATAAGAAAGCATAAATTAAGTATGTGATGAGATGCATGTTTGCTTACAATATTGCATGCAACCTTTTCATGGGCGTCCCACGGAAGATGTTTAGGGCAATTCTTTTTATTACGGTATAAGCATACACTGTTGTAGTGGAACATAATTTTCTGTTTCATGCTAATCTCAAGCAAATGCCAATGGTAATTGGAGTGAAGCACCATTATGGCTTTGTCATTTGTTTTTAATTCATCCAATCGACTGGTGAAGTACATTTCTATATTACCGTCATCACCTCCCTCTATTGAACGACAAGTATTGACGTGTAGTATTATGGGCATTTGACGATCACAACTCGTTGCATACTGTTCTTGAAAAAGTTGGCACATCGACTGTATATACTACAAAAAAATAAAATGTAACATATATGGGTGCAATGAAACATATATGGGTGCAATGAAACATATATGGGTTACCGTTTCCGAGACGAAACCTTGATATTTAAGGCTTGACAATAAGTCCTCCCCCAACACTCCAGTATCTCCATGCAGCCACAAGGTTTGACCAACTTTTACAGTGGATATCACCGAATTCAGCAATTGTTGGTCACTTTCATTGAGGTGGTCCACTGTTGTCTTATCTATTATGGAAGGTTGTACATTAATCAACAAGTTGGGGGACTCAGCTGAAGACAGATCAACTGTTGCAGGAGACTTGGGGCTTAATGACAACCTAATTTCTTCTGTAAAGACAGATCAAGGTTTGTTAGACAAAATTGGCAACAATTTGCATTTGTTAGAAGTCAATACCTTCTTTTCCACTCAAAGAATCTTCTTTAGCTGGAGATTTTGGGGAAAACTCTTCGGCAAATGTATGTTGTTGTTCCTTCTCCGGTGAGGCTTCTTCCCAAACATAAAGTTTGCGTTTATTTTCCTCGTCATGATTTGGCCAGTGCTCTACGTAAGGCTGGGTGCAGTCATCAATCTTGGACAGTCTTTGCTTCATTGCCATGTTAGCAGTGTGCAACTCGTCACAGTAGTCATGAAGTCTGTCTAAGTCTTTTTGCATCCTCATGAACAACTTCTTGTTATTTATTTCCTTCTCCTTTGCAAATCTCTTCTCCACCGCCAGCTCGGTCTTCAGTTGTTCAATCTCGGCAAGCAGAGCTCCCATGTTGCCTTTTTCATTATGCCTTTCTGGTATTGCATGTTGTTTGCTTGCACCTTGGGTAGGTTCACTTCTGGAATCGGCTGGTTGACCCACACGATCATAAAAAACAGTGGAAGGCAAGGAATCTAATTTCAGATCTTTTTGTCGGAGTATGGCCGACAACCTTGTCGCATAAGACCACATGTTTATGATTAATTGCTCGTTGGGGTGCTCAATTCGTACGAAGTTGCCCGTCTTCAATAACCAAGGCTGCGACAGTTCATAAGAAATGAGGTATTAATATAAATTACAACAAAACTGCCGGATTGTTAATGCTAAGTGGGCGAATTGTAATACCGTTAGCAGCAGGGTGCATCCTTTCATATATCCTCCACCGTTCTTCCTGTCCTTCACTAGATCAAATCCCATACAAAGTAGTTCTTGCACTGCGACTGCCCAGTCATATTTGTCAAGGTCATCTAAATTTTTAGCGAGGGGGTACAAGCAATTCATGATCCTGCTAGAGCCAGAGGGGAAAAGAAAGTGGCCGAATAATACAATTACCAACATCTTCACACGGTCCCTCCTCAGCTCATCCGTATTTGCAGGAGAAAGACTTTGTATCTTCTGCACAATTGATGCTAACCTTGGATCATCTCCATCAAAATATTTTTGACAGATATATGAGTTGGAGATTAACTTTTTGAAAGTGACCCTGCCGTCTGAAAACGTTCGATGTAACTTTAGTGTCGATATATGGGTTCATTGGTCTCAAAATGGGCGCAATAGCGCAGAACGTGGGCGCAATAGCTCAGAACGTGGGCGCCATAGCTCAGAAAGTGGGCGCAATAGCACAGAAAGTGGGCGCAATGACAACTAAAATGGGCGCAATAGCTCAGAACGTGGGCACAATAGCTCAGAACGTGGGCGCAATAGCTCAGAACGTGGGCGCAATAGCTCAGAAAGTGGGCGCAATAGCTTAGAAAGTGGGCGCAATAGATCAGAAAGTGGGCGCAATAGATCAGAAAGTGGGCGCAATGACAACTAAAATGGGCGCAAAGGAAGATATATGGGCGCAACAAAACATAAAATGAGCGCAATGTAAAATATAAGGGCGCAATGATACGTACATGGGCGCAATGACAGCTAAACTGGGCACATTGACCCTTTTATGGGCGCATTGGATCCTACATGGGCGCAGTCGTGCACACATTGGCGCAATATAACATATAAGGGTACATAGGCAGTGTTAAACACAATTACATAAGCGTAATTAAACCTACATGATCGCAATGATATGTACATAGGCAATTAAACAGAACGAACCCTAAACAGAATTACATAGGCAGTGTTAAACAGAACTACATAGGCGCAATTAAACCTACATGAGCGCAATGATATGTACATAGGCAGTGTTAAACAGAATTAATACCTCTTTCAGAAAGACCACCCACAAGTTGTCTTATTTGATCTGCAGCGAACTCCAATCTCCGACTCCCGAAGTTGAATGTCCCATCTTGGTTGTTGAAACAGGATGCCAGATCCTCTATCAGCATAGTGTCATTAACTGGTACTCGTTTGATGCCAAGTAGGCATTTGAAAGGTGTTTCTGCAAAGATGGCTTGTTCTTCTTTGCTGAAAGTGTCGTATATATCTTTGAAGATTTTCCACGAACACCTAGACTTCAACCGCTTTGGCTGCTTATCTACATCAGATGGTTCTGCCTCGTTGAGTTCTTCCGCCTCTTTCTCCACCCCTTTTTTCCTTCTCTGACTCTTCTTGGTTATCTCTTGTTGTAGGCGTGTGCTGGCAGTTGTTGTCGCCGGCGGTGGAGGTGTGGCCTTTTCAGAAGTAGGCTTGTTCGTCGCAGACCTGGTCATCCTTTTTCTCGACGGTGGGGGAACAGTTGTGGCCTTCTCAGAATTAGGCTTCTTCATCGCAGAGCTGGAAGAGGGCATCTTTCTTTTTCTCGCCGCTGGTGGAGCCGCGGAAGAGGGCATCTTTCTTTTTCTCGCCGCTGGTGGAGCCGCAGAAGAGGGCATCTTTCTTTTTCTCGCCGCTGGTGGAGCCGCTGTCTCTGGGGGAAGAATTGTCGTCGGTGCGGGAGCTGCTGTCTCTGGGGGAAGAGTTGTCGTCGGTGCGGGAGCTGCTGTCTCCGGGGGAAGAGTTGTCGTCGGTGCGGGAGCTGCTGTCTCCGGGGGGAAGAGTTGTCGTCGGTGGACATGCTGTCGCCGGTGGACCTGGTGGAGGAGATGGACGCAATGTCTCCGGTGGAGGAGGAGTACAGGAGCGCGGAGGAAACCTTCTTCTCATTCTTAAGCCTCTTTCGGGTCTCCTCCCAGACGACCTCTTTGTCCGCATTCCCTGAGAGGGTGAAACTGGGCTCGGCTGCAAATCCATATCTGAGAAGAAGGCACAGGGAGAAGGAGGAGTACAACCGCGCGGAGGAGCAGCAGGAGTGACGGCACGGGAAGACCAGCCGCCGAGGAGAAGGGAGGGCGTGAGCCGCCGAGGACAAGGGAGAGGGCGCGGGAAGGAAGGGCAGAGGAGTAGAGGCGATTGGGAGGAGAAGGGAGGGCGCGGGCGCGGGAGTGAGTAGAGGCGATTTGGGGGAGAAATTCGCTGACTTGTGACTTGTGTGACAGGGTGCAGACGAGGGGACATTCGCTGAGTGGGGGCAGGGGGCGCACAATGTTGGCAGACGGCAGACCGGGTGGTTTAGGGAGACCGGATACGCGCGTCAAAACGCGCATTATGGCGTCCGCGCATCAGCAAATTTTAACCCATTTCAATTAATCCTTGAAATCTGTTGTGGTAACCAAGATTGTTCACTCTGAATCCTGTCATCCCTGTCGACACGGTAGATGAGATGATACCTTTATTCATTTGCACGTGAGGCATAAAAACCATAAATATATATTACCTGTACTTTTGGGTAGATTGTGGGACAAATTATGAGTCAGCACCCGAGGTGGAAAATCACAACTCTCTCTAAGGTTGGCAGGTTACAGCTCACCAAGCCATCTTCTCTATTCCACTTCCACAATCAAATAGTCAAACTTGCAAGGGTGTGGTGTATCGTCGTAAGACTTAAAATGCTTATCTCTTATGCTAGAGGTGCTGATAAAGTCATTTTAGCCTTCAAAATTTTATGCATACACAATATCTTCGTATTGGAGGGTGCTATGGGTGTCTAGCCCCTTCGTAAACCAAGAGATGATTACTTACTAGGAAGATTTGAGTTTTGGCCTAAAGTTTGACGCAAACCTAATGGCGACTCCTCTTTCGTATTCAAGTCCACATTCTTTTCCTTGGAGGGGTGCATGTAAATATGTAAACTCCATCACTTAAAAATACAATTTATTAGGCAAGATACTAATGCATACACTTTTCATCTCAATCCATTTCCAAGGGCAACAACACATTGCTCTCTCTAGGGTCCCACATTTTTTACCAATTCCGTTAGGGGAAAAATGTCAAAAGTCATCAACGATCCCTTTTTTGAGGTGTTTTTGGTATCTCATATTAGGTGAGTTGTCACAAGTTGCATGCTTAAGTTAGTTATGTTACCCGATTGTGATAACTATCAATTTTCTATGAAGTTGCTAAACCACTTTGTAGTGGTAGGTTGTATCATTTACTTCTCTAGAACTTTGTTCGTGTTTGAAATTTGTCAAATCTTCCTTTTAGAT